>FTPT01000163.1:0-43937 GCA_900156845.1 Coprinopsis strossmayeri
ACCTTACAACTGGTACAGAGACTAACCACTTGTCACCTGCCGAGAAGGACACCAGCACTCGGCCATCATGAAGTATCACCACCGCCTGCCAAATTTGAACCTGACCCTAGTGGGCAACCGTACCATGACATGGGTTCCCGAGATAGGGTACCGACGAGATCCTATGACTTGAACGATCGACGTTTGAAGGTTTAGGGGTTGCAGCAAGCTTCCAATAAAAGCCGCCCATTTGCAGATGTCGCACACACAGACCTGTCTGGGTGTCTCACTCTATCAGGTGCATCTGATTACCCGTCCTTTCGTTCTCCAGTCCAGAAATCAAGGTAATTTCATTGTCTCAATTACTAGACGGGTACATGCTGAAGTCAAGGCCCATTATTGACTAGGGCTGCCAGAGTTCTTTTCTTGGCCTTTCGACCTTGCAATATTGGTGCTGAAGCGTTGATCTAATCTTACACTCGGCTGTCCCTCACCTCTCGGACAGTCCATACAATGTCTCACCAATCATCGACTCCCGCCGACTTCGTCTTAACGCACCTCAGAGGAGTCTTCGACCCCTATAAGTTCTTTCCCAAGACCTTCCTGCAAAAACGACTGGTAATAAGTGTAATGGCCCTAGGTCTCTTCCTCGGATACCTCTCTCTCGTTCGGCTTTTCAGATGGCGACGCTACAATGCCATTCATCGACAGTACCAGTCTCGGTACGATCCCAAAACGAAGAAATGGGACATCAGACCGGAGGAGGCCCAGAGAATTATGATGGTTTCGAGCGCGTATGATATGCCCAAGCTCTTGAATGCGTCGTTAGCGTTTGCTTTGTTCAAGACTTATGGTATTGTGAGTTCCCCTATCATGAGCGCCCTCGAACCCCATCGTTGCTAGTAAGTGAGGAGGCGAGCTAACGAACCCATTCATTCTATGCAGCCCTCCATTTCAAAGCTGCTTTATGCCACGAAGGAGTTGGGTTCGAAAGATAAGATAGCGAAGCGGTATGCCGATGTGCGTCGAGCTTCCTGTTCCGTCTTCCCCTCTTCATCCCACTAATTAGGTCCCATCAGACTGAAATTCTCATCGGTGCGTTGCGTCATTGTTCCCTGTCACCCTAGTTACTCCGTGGTTTACTCGTATATCTCCATACACTAGCAACATGGGTTGTATGTCCTATTAATGGGTTCCACGACCTGTCTCTCAAGCCGGACGGGAAAACACCTGTTGAAGATCCAAGAGCGATGCTGGCTTTAGCTAGAGTTAATTATCTTCACAGCCGTTACAAAATCGTAAGTTAGCCTCTAGCTACTCGATACTCTGGCTTCTGTTGACAATGCAACCCGTCTCACTGTAGTCGAATGAAGATTTCCTATACACCCTTGCTCTATTTATCCTCGAACCGATCGTAAGTCCCTCTCTGCCACCCTAATTATTCCCTTCTTGTCACTCTAATCACTCCTTTTTGTATTGACGTGTGCGACACGATAGACGTGGGCGGATCGACACGGCTGGCGCTCGCTATCCCCAATGGAGTCTGAAGCTTATTTCATCTTCTGGTCTGACATCGGTCGTCGGATGGGTATCACAGACATCCCAGAAAGCTTAGAGGAACTTAAAGCTTGGAGCAAGGTACGTTCTCACTCCCTACTATTTCAATGTCTCTGGGCTGATTTTCATGCTTTTCACTGTTTAATGCTTGAAGGCCTACGAAACAGAATACATGGTCCCGGCAGAAGTCAATCGCAAGGTAGCAGTACTGACGACTGCTGAGATTATTGAAGCCGTTCCAGAGTTCTTGGGACTTCGGAGGTTTGTTGAACGCCTCACGGTATGTTTGCTGGAAGACCGGGTTAGGATTGCTATGATGTAAGTCGTTCTTCCAGATAATCTAACCCTTGTATAAGGATAAGGTTGTGACCTGGACTCTCCCGTTCCATAGGCGACCAGTACAACCGCGGTACCTCTACGCCTTCATATCCACAGTCTTCTGGACGAACGCATTCGTGCAACGATGGCTATGCCTACCTCGTCTTTCTCCTTCTTTCCCCGTCGATATGGGGTTGCCGAAGGACCTTTCTAGTCGGGTACATCCCAACGTGTAAGTAAAGATGTCTACTTTGTTGGCATGGTGCACGTCTGTCGTTCTCATCATGATATACTTGGTAGATTCCGGTCAAGACCATGGTACAAACCCGAAAGCAGAGGACTAGGCTACCTCGTTGACCGCTTGTTGGTTGCTCTGGGGTATTACTCGGAGATGCCGTCGAAGAGGTGCGTTTAGGCTTAGATAAACTTAATCTGGCTCGCCTGTCTAATTGGCATTTTAACTTCAGCTTGGGGAGTGATGGTTACAGGCTGGAGTCGATGGTTGGTAGACCTCTAGTTCTGAACTTGCTCTTTTCTAAATTGATCTTCTTCGTATCATAGGGACCGTCACACCTAGAGAAGAGTAAGTCTTTGTTCTATAGACATGAAAAGTGTTCCATTAATCCACTTCTGTAGCTCATGTCGAAGAAACAGTCAGGGCAGCTGAGAAGCTTCAAGGGTGCCCTATACGGTTTGGATGAGAATGAGGACGTCATCAAGTTTATCTACCTTCATTTTAATTTCGGCTCACCGAGTTTCTATTGGCTTCAGTGGACGTGGGCTGAGTATAATCTCCTGTGGAATACTATATCCCATGCGATTATGCATGGGATATATAATGTTGGCGAACGCCTTTGCAGCGATGGGGTCGGTAACCCCTGATCAAGGCCTTCATTACGAGTGTGATAGGCCTTCCATCATATGTCAATTGTACAATGTAAACTTTAACTACAAATTCCGGAAGGGTTTCTAATACACAAAGCTGAATGGATTTGGGATCTATCTATGACGAGATGACAATCACTCGGAACTCCCAAGGAACAGGGTCCGACGTTGGGGAGGCCGTCATTAGAACTTGATGGGACATCCTTGAAGCTTCTCTGCTCCCTTAATTGTTTCTTCAATGCCGCCTGGGGAAGGATATCAGTATCGAATGAGCTACGACAACGGAGGAAATACTCACTATGCAAATACTTCACAGGCCCCTATTATAGGAGAGAAGTCAGGGTTAAAGTGGATAAATTAGCACCAAAATGTAGACCCACCGCGGACTCAAGTCTGTAACCCTCGCTCAGCCAGCTAGAAATTGACAGACCAATTGGCAACTTCAGTCAGTGGAGCTAAGGGTTGAGAAACTCACTGCTTCGCCGGCATCTCCCGCATATATCCAATGGCGACTAAAACACGATCCATGAGGTAGCCCAATCCTTTCCTTTCTCGCCTGTACCAGGGCGTCGAGCGGGTCCTACCAACGGGATGTCAATGAGGAAATGCACAATTGTACCGAGTTGGCGTACACTTTGGGATACAAGTTAGCACTGGGGTCTTTCAACATAGTCGCCTCAATCGGGTAGGAAGGCACAGAACGAGGGAACATCAAATATCGTTGCGCATAAGCAATCACAAAGCTCGCGGTCTTGACGATACCGTGTATGTACCATGGCTGGGCCTCGAACCTTGGAAACGGAGATTGAATTGACCGTGATAAGAGTTGAGACTTGAAAGACTTACATCATAGCTATGCGTTCACGCTCGCTGAACGATGCGGCTACCAGAATCCGGAAGACGAGGTTACGAAGGCCCATGAACTCGGGAATGCTCGCAGTGAACTCATCACAGGTTTTCTTTGAGATAGCGTGGTTGGTCTTTACCGGGAGCATGTGTTCCTCTTCGTATGCCTTGCATCAACCGTCAATCAGAGCAGACCAGGATAGGAGGAAGAGAACCTACGTCAGTCCAAGCGAGTAATTCATCCAAGCTCTCGGGGATGCCTTGGATATTCATCCTTCGAGCAATCTCCGCCCAGTAGATGTAAGTAGCTTCACGCTCCATGGGAGACAAAGAACGCCAGCCAAGCTTGTCGCACAAATCGATTGAATCTATCACGAAGACACCAATGTTGTACAGGAGGTCGTCGTTTTTCTATGCCATGAATAGTCGTATACATCAGATGATCATTGACTCGGATTTATTGGTGTGAAAACTAAGGCTCACGATGGTCGGATAACGGCTGTGAATGTAGTTAACTCGAGAAAGAGCCAACATAGCTCTGGAATCCTCGGCAGGAGTCTCGCCATCGGCCTGCTTATTGACATCCCAGAAGCCAGTTATGGGACATGCGACGAAAGTTGCTGTTTCAAAAATTGTTCAAAACAATATTACCGTGAAGAGATTCAACAAGGCGACTAATTCAACTCACTAATGAGGATCTCAGCCTGACAGACAAGTAGAGATTAGTTCGATTAATTGGCTGGATGAAGGAAAGTTTCGCATACGTCGGCAAATCGTTTCGCTGCTTTAGGTTTCGTGCTCAGTTCCCTAGTGGCATAGAGGAGCTTGGAGATGCTGGGCTGGAAATGAACGTCCGTTAAAATGATCCGTTGTGATAGGCTAAACCATGACGCGCAAACAACTCACCATAGCATAAGTCTTGAACATACCAGAGGCCAGCGCGAGGTTGTGGACCTTGGGCATATCCAAGCCACTATAGAGCATCACAATTTCCTGGGCCTCCGACGGTGTGAGATCCCATTTCTTCGCCTTGGGATCATAGCGATCCTGATATTTATCATGGATGGCGTAGTAGTTTCTCCATCGGAACATGCGGACAAGACCAAGATATCCAGTGAACAACCCGAGAGCGACAGCTCTGCTGATACCGTAGCCTCCTACCTCGATTCGTTTCTCGAGGAAGGCAGGGACGTGAAGTATAAGCTTGGAGAGGCCAAAGGCAGCTTCGGAGGAAGTCAACGGTTGGAACGACATGGCTAGTATGGGTTGTAAGCTCGAGATTCTAGTTCAGATGAAGGTAGAGAAGGATGGAGCTAGAGAACAGAAGGCGTCAAGGCAGCTCTTTAAATGCCAGTCGCTAAGCCTTATCCTTTAAGAAAAATTTAATCATGAAGAGGTTATCTTCATCTCGTTTTGGAGTAGACTTCAACGACAGAAAGGAAGTCCAATTCGTCTCGTAACGGTCGGCGATTACTCAATTCGAGCTCACCAAGCCCGGTTCAAGCCAAAGACGTGTGCCAGTAGCAGGAGAACATAGTCGTCCAACCGCAACTTTCTACTCCCAAAATAAGCAAGAAGCGGTTAGAATCGCTGATATCAATGCCATTTAAGGGTGCATCGACTGGTATTTTTAGCACAACTAGATCCGATCAATAGTACAAGGCTGAATACCTCCGCCAGTACATGTCATAATTAAGAGAGACGACTGCACCTCTCATTGGCCATCTGACTCGGGGTAGTCACACTCTGACCGAGTCTCGATACAAAAAACCGCTAAGTTGTGATATCTGGGGGGTTGAGTTACGAAACTTGTCTAAGATACTTCGTTAAGATCAACTTGTGGTTCTTTGTAGCAATAGAGTGCAATGCCATTCTAATGATCTCGGAGCAAGTGGAGAGGTGTCCCGTCTTCTTTGCCCGACTTATTGCAAGTCATCCTATCGATCGAAGTTATGCATCTCGTATGACCATCGAGCACTCCTGGCATCAAGAACTCGAATCTCCGTGACTAGTCTCTATCTCCCCACAGTATCATATACGCCCAACCTCCAAAACGGCTGTCGTATATTACGAAGAGCTGCGCGTTCCGACATGCAGGCGCAGAGTATGGCCCTGAAGACTGCAGTTGTCAATGGCCATCTTTGCATCAAACACAACACTGGTCACGCTATGATCATCAACTTGAAAGGGACGTCATGCATCATAGGGACATTCAAAGCTGCGATCTCCCCGTTTTCTACATGCATACCCAAGCCTAGGCTCCTCTCTTGGAGACTTGAAATGTCAAATTGAGCCCTTTTGCATCCGGGCGCTCCTTTGGGCGCTGGTTAAATAAGGAAATCGCTGGCCCGAATATGGAGCAAGCAGCTCGAAATGGGGAAACCAAAAATCATATGCTACCAAGTCCGCTAGGGGGGACCGAGGTAAGTATGTAGTGTGCATGTAGGAGCTGTAGTACAGCCGTAGGAGGACGAAGCGGACTAGGTACGTACTATGCACTGGCATGCGTTGATCGGGCTTGTGTGAACTGTTGAGCATAGAGCGGATCAGCGACTGGGTTACCGAAGTCCACCTATGGCCGTCCGACTCCCACCATCGGACGATGGACTATCCTAACATAACACTGCCAAGCTTATCGCTGTATTCCTCGCTGTATCAAGGTCGTTCAGATATGTAGTCAGAGAAACTTTTAGTATTACGGCTATTGTGATTAATTCATACACAACACCACGTTGTTACTAGAGCATTAATTAATGTTCCCACCCTTACCTTGCAACCCTATTCGAGAAGCTATTTGTGTAGGATCTGAGTAAATTCATCAGAAACATTGCTATATGTAAGATGCTTCGGGAATTGGAAAGGAATCCGTCACCGTCACATTGCCAGGACCCAGGCAGAACCCGGACAGATTAGAAGTTCAACGAGTTTGGTACATAGTTATGAGATCAAAGTGCCTGTGATGATGGGGATCGAGAGCTCGCGGATCACTGGCTGGTAGATCTGGATGGCCCCTTGGAGATCTATCTTTGTAGCTACACAAGACATGCCTCGCTACGCTACGGCGTTCAGCACTTTCACCAAACATTCTCAGTAAGCTACTTGATCTGAGGTACAACATCTGCTAGGTTAAGTACACCAAGGGCAAGCGTTGGAGGAAAAAATGGAGAGAACTGTAAGTGCGGGACGACGTCTCAGAGAAAATACCGGACTGTTGCTGCAGATGCAGAATATCTGCGTACAGTTACGACTGCTAGATGTCGGTCCACGGCCCGGGTGAAAAAATGTGGAAAAGGTGAGAGGTGCACGGGTTACTCAAGGGGAAGACAGTCGGAGAAAAATATGTACAAACGAATGTAGGGAACCCCTCTCTTAATAGTAGGGATAGGTCTCTGGAGGAGCATAATTACGTAAATGCACACACTCTCGTCAAAAAACAAACACCTAGACCTTGTCCCGTAGTGCCTATCCCCTGAACGGCGTGCTCGCTAATGCACGCTCTAGACCCCTGTCTCGTAAGTGCCTCTTTATGCATTATCTCCTGAATGGTGAGAGCGCGAGCACGCCTCCACGTGTCTATGCTATGTTCAATAGTCATCATTTCGAATTCTCAAATTCCACCCCCAGTTAGAAAATGTAGGCATCGATTCACAGAAATGCTCAATGCTCGGACGATAGAAACTGGTGAGTGCGGGAAGATAGAAGAGATCGAGACGTTGGGTGGCATCATAGTCGGTTAGAAGTATGATATAAATGAATTACTTTTGGTCATGGTACCACTGGAAAATGTAGCTTATAACGAAGACAGGATGGCATTTTCAATTCAGGCAAAGGAGTTGGACTGCAGGTGCTTCAATACACAAACCCGAACATATGTTACACAACTCTTGGGAAGCTAAAGCAAGGTCAAGTAGTGGCGGCATGCGTCCATTTAATTTATAATTTCACATCCTTGTACTAGACGAGGTTAGGAGAACCCTGCAGCAGACGCCTAGAGAGCAAGGTTAAGAGTGAAGTGTCTATCACAGAATTTGACAATTAATGCGCATTATCCAAGCGTCGAGCTTGATACCTATTCGGATTTTCTCCGTGGGTCATTTGAGTTCTCATCTAACTTCAGAGTTGCTAAAAGTTCTATTCTGACAAGAATTTGAAAGGTGAAGCCCAGAGCATCACCTACCCGCCTACATACCAGTTTGCCAAGTATCACATCCATAGACCGTTACCAATTTGAAGTTACGTCTTATTCGTCCAATAAGTCGTTCACCCTGCCCAAGCGTATATTAACAAATTTTGAGCCTCCTGGGCTGTGCCACAGCTGACCGTCGACATTTGCTTTCCCAACAACCCAACAAGCCGTTCGCCTCATGGGACCCTCCGCATCTCGAGGAGAGTAAGTATTTCTGTTATTGACATGCATAATATTCCCGGGTGCAACAATTAATTGGCCTTATCAATGGTGTAATAGAAGAAGTAGCAATTCCTGCACTCACGGCTGCTCCTTTTTTTCCACGAGCTCACTCGGTGAGAATGACCTTGAAGGTACTTATGCTCTAGATCCGGACCCATCGGACAGCCTTGATACAGCGTTCTAGATGGTAGACTCTCACTTTACCTCAGGACATAGACGGTAGGCGCTCACTTTACCATGCTTAAGACGCCAAAGCCTCCCTATGTCTTCTTGAGAAAAAGATTTACCCCGAATATCGACTAATTGTTGTGAAGATCGTCTTTCATCTCGGTTGTAGGTATGGTATCCTTGACCATATTGCTTATCTATCGTGTTTGGTGCGTCAAGCCACCACAGGACTGGAGTTTGGAAGATGTTGGATCCGAAGGAGGTGTGTCTTTATCCAAATTCTTTTCATGACGCTAGTGTCAGGAGTTTTGTAGAGCTGACTCAGCGCTGCTGCCAGTGACAAGCTTGAACTGTTTAATTTCTTGTAGTGCGACGTAGGGTGCGTGTCAACATTTAGAGGCCCAATGAGCCTGAGGGACAGAATGCATGGCTCGGCGCCGCCTGAGAAGCGGTACAAGAAGGCGTTGGAGAACTGCTACAATTTGGATGTGCGACCCTCCTCTCCAGCGATACCCGAGATTCTCGGGTCTTGTAAATAATACGGGCAAGGTATGAAGTTGAAGATGGGTAGCCCCAAGGATAGAAAGAGGGAAAGCAAGAAAAGCAAGGCCTTCGAGACCAAGAATAAGAACAGCAAAAAGAAAAGAAGGGGGTATAACTCGGAGATCTCATCGCTTCCAGAATCCACTCTTACTATTTCGTTCACCGTTCCCCAGTTCCCTTCCCCCAGGGCATAGGGATTGTCACGACGAACATGACCGACAAATATGGACGGGTTTGACAAACCATCAAGTCGCCAATTTAACAACGACACCAAGGTATGGTGCCCGTCGTCCAGGGGCGCTCGCCGTAATTTCTGAATCAGAACAGCAACGTCACCATTTCTTGGAGATTTAGCTCGGAAATGCATTCTCTTTGTGTCCTTATCACTGGGAGACCTTTGGGGAACATTTGAGATGAGCGGAATTGTCGATGGGACTTGGAAGACGACGGAAGACTATGAAGCTGTGCAGTTGCAATACATCGATGATTGAATCAGATAATGATTTCCTTTCTATCTGGGTGCGTTATAGTCTTCCATTTGACGTTCCTTCCGTTCTCTGTTTGCTTTGCTAGTTTCTTCAACGAAATCTGCATAGAACGAACATGCATGGGACCTTGTGAACTTCTGGTTATTGGTGCCGAATCTCCGACCGCTATACCGTGACTTATAACTTCAACTTCCACCATCTCACCGTGTCCCTAAGTGAGCCTTCTCTGCTTTGTTCTCTCTAATCTTGGCCCATATCGTTTTTCATCCTGTTCAGTGTCAACTTCTTGTTTCCTTGAATATCGTCAATATTGCACCGAAGCGCGATGGCGATGATGGCGACCGGCCGCACTGGTGGGGCCAGCGACGATGACAACATTGTCGTCGACCACGACAGCAACAACGATTCCACCGATCTGACGCACTGGAGAAGGCATCTCAACGATGATATAGATGATATACGCCTGTTCGATGCAGTATCCTTTACCTTAGCTAGTCGTTGTGGCGCGATTCCTCTGGCAAGCTTCTTAGCCAACGAGTACGATAAGGTCGATCTGGATTACCATAGCATGAGCTTCACTTCCCGGTTATATCGCCAGGAATCAGGACCATCTATGACACCGACTTCCGTGGCCGATGGCTCTTTTCTGCCTACTCTTGCTCCTATGCCAGGCAATAACTCTACCTTTGGTCCGACCCCCGATGATCCCCATGATACGTTTTCATCTACAATGGAGAGCAAGACTGGGGCCGGGAAGGGGGCCGGTAATATCCTCCAGCCAGGTGTGGATCAGCCAAGTGGCACCAATGTGTCACCGAGTTTATCAGCCTCGGCACCACTCCCTTCTTTGTCCTTTTCTTCTTCTGCTAGTAGTGAGACGCCAAACAAGATCGTTTTGCCATCGGGCGATTCAGAACTTCCGGAACAAGGATCAGAACGAAAACAAGAGGCTCCGCACAAAGATGCGCTAGATATACTCTACGAAACTTGCTTACGCTTGACTGGGACGCACGAGGCATTGGATTTCGAAGTGGTGGAGGAAAATCCTCAAAGTAATGTGTCTTTCTCATGTTTGCGTGTAACCCGTTCATGAACTATGCTCTTGGCATCTCTTCATTTTCCCATTCAACCGTGAAGCTAAACCATGCCCAGGTTTCGCCTGTATCCTTGCGGTGAAAAGTCTCAAAGGCACAACGCGGACATACCACACCGGGGGCGGGTTCTCGAAGCGAATCGAAGCCCGACGCGAAGTGGCAAAAATTGCCCTCGACTTCGGTGTTCTTGACTTCATGCGCACAGGGGATCCAGACGTTCAAAGACACAAGAAAGAAGAGTTGGTTTTACGCGCTGCCGCGAATATGAACTTGAGGACTGCAGAGGTGGAAGCGGAGAGGAGGAAATTCTTCAACTCGGAACCTGCGCTAAAACAAATAGAGGAATGTTGTGCGTCATGGACCGAGGTTAGTTTAAAGCGTGGGGGGAGGAAGCTTCGACCGGCCTGGTTTATGTATAAGCAGATGGGTAAGGAAAACCAAAAAGACAGAGAAAAAGACGACGGTGTGTGTTTTCTCTGCTGCTTATTGGCTTCTTCGGCGGTCCAAAGACTGAATTTTTTGAATCCGTGTTCCTAGAATGGGGTGCCGCGTTGAGGATTGCATTCAGCCCTTATAAACCCACCATCTACTCGACGGACGCGGTACACGGCAGTAAAGAAGAAGCTCGAGCCGCGTGTGCGAAATTGGCTGTAGAGAATGGGGTGTTGGATCTAATCACAAATACGGCGCCTACCATCACCACTGTCCCCGGTAGCAGCATAAACTCTAACCGTGCTTCCTCCCCCGCTGATCATTTACCCCAACGACTATCCCTCCAAGAATACTATGACACGCTTCCTAAACCATTTCCTGGAGACGAGACTGGCCAAAAGTCTGTAACGGACTTGCAACCCGTCAGTCGCGTAAATTCGTTGATTCAGTTCGCGAGGATACCACAACTCAAGATTGCCTACTATGTCGTTACTTCAGAGGGGCATAGCGGAGCAGGAGGTAAGTTTCGCGACTCGTCGCCTTCCTTGAGATCTTAATGTAGCTCTAACCGTCCGAAACTGAACAGGTCTTGCCGGCTGCGTCCTCCGGCTAACCCATCCTTCATACTCTCCGAAGACATACATCGTCGATCCCCATTTCGCCAAGCGCCAAGATGCCAAAGCGGCCGTATGCTTACTTGCTATGTCGAAGTATGTTGAAAAGTATGTCGAAGAGATACGGACATTCTTAGAGAGGAGGTTGGGTATTGGGAAACAGGAGAGAGTGATTGGCGAGAGGCTTGTTTTGCCGTTTGTGAGGAGGTTGAGTAAGGCGAAGTTAAGCGGAAGTTCGGTTCTATATGGAGGCGGTAGGAGGCTATTTTTTGACTATGCCGTTGGAGAAAAAGGTGTGTAGCTCTCTCAGACGGAGGGACCATGGAGTTTGAGACTGATGGCTTTTATTGAAGGACACGGATGTACGCTTAATGTGGACTTGAATCCACAGAAAGATGCTCCGACTGCTTTCTCTGGACCATATGGAGCGTCAAATGCGACTTTGAACGGGACACGATACACAACGAGCGTCCCGCCGGAGTACCTGACTAAACTTGATGCAGTGGTCGCTGTAGTCTGTAAAGCGGCTCGGGAAGGTGCGGTTGAATTCCTTCGATTCGGCGATCCCATTAAAGGGACAGCCACGGATAGTAGTACTACAGCTAGGACTTCGAAGAGAACATTTTGGGATATTGTCACGGACGAAGGTATGACGCTGGAGCAGAGGGAGGAGCTTATCGAGGATGTGTATGGGTGGAGAAAAGGAAAAGGGAAAGGGAAAGGGAGTGGATGGCCAGTAGGGAGCGAGAACCAAAGGGAAGTGTTTATGGGAACGGGGGCGGGAATGGGTGAGAAAAGGAAGAGGGATGAGGAGGGAGATGATGGAGAAGAACAGGGTGAGATTGTTGAAGATGGAAGTACCGGTGATCTGAGCGAAAAGGGCGACGGTGTTGTCCAAGCCACCTCGTCGACTGCAACTTCCACCTCCAGTAGAGGCAAGATGAAAACTAGAGGTCATGGCAGGAGTAACTATCACTTCAAACGACAACGGTCAGGTCCTGGACCCGATTCTGCGATGTACCAGCCGAATAGGTATTCTCGTCCTCATCCTAACCCTCATCCATATCCGTATCGGTATCCTTCCCCTCATTCTTACCCTCCACATCCTGGTTACCCTCCAAATGACCAATACCCGCTCGCCTATGCCACTCAACATCCCTCAGGCTATTCACATTCTCATTCATCTCCACGTTCTCACTCACCTACTAACGATCATTCCAATTATCGCGAACGTGATTACCCCGAATACGACGACTTGGATTACGATTACGATAATGATTACAACAACTCAGATTACCTCGATTACGATGGTGGTGACCCTGACTCGTCCACTGACTACACGGACGTTCGCACCCGAGCTCATGACGACTACAGCATCCAGGAAGCACTCCCCAGGGCCCGACCTCCTCCTGAATACACGTTTACCAGTCATCCCAATTATTCTCGGTCTAATCCTAGATATGGGTACGGACAGGATGGGAGGGATGGGGGAAGAAATGGATGAGAAAAAAGAGAGAGCCTACTGTATGGTAGGCGCTGGTTGGGGTGTTAAGTCCTTGGCGATGTCGATCTCTCGCCTGGCTGGTTCAGGACGAGGTGTAGATGTATGAAATATCGCCGAATAGATACTGAATCGTGTAGCATATATATCTCCTGTATCTTTGAAGCGGCATCGGCGATCCCTACGCGTACGTCCGACTTTGCATGTTTGAACCTGGGGCTATCATATGCCGCGCGGAATAACAAAACGGGAAGTAATAGTATTTGAATCCGATCAAAAAGCACACTGATACGTCAGACGCAAGTCAGATGTGGCAATTGTGCAAAGTTGCCTTAAGTTTGACTGGCAGCTCCCTGAAGGGTTGCTAATGCATAAAGGTTAAAAGGATATGTTTACGATGACCAGGTGATTGCCAACAGGTATAGGATCAGACTTCAAGTGGGTCGTCATCAGAATCTAATAGGGCTTCCTTGAAGCCTTTCGGCCTCTCGGATGGTTGCTTCCACGCCGGCTGGTGCAAGATCAGTATCGACAGGTTACTGACAGAAACAGAAAAACAGCTCACTATTTAGAAGGTGAACGGGTCCCTACAATTAAAAGAGAAATCAGCTTTAATTTCGATGGAGAGTTGACATTAAATATAGACCAACCATTGACTCCAGTCGATAACCATCGCTCATCAAGCTAATAGAATTAGGGAGATCAATAAGCGACTTCAATCGGTGGACTCAGAGGTCGAGACACTCACTGCTTCGCCGGCATCTCCTGGAAGTATCCAACAGCAACCAAGAGGCGATCGATAAGATAACCAAACCCTCCCTTCACGGGCCTGTACCAGGGCCTTGAGCGGAACCTATGAATTCGACGTTACATAATGAGAGCGAGGGACACAGGATTTATGGAGTCAACTTACACGTTGGGATACAAGTTAGCCCTGGGATCTTTCATCTTCTTCACGTCGACCGGGTAGAAGGGCTCACAACGAGGTAACATCAAGTACCGTTGGGCAACAGCCGTCGAGAGGATCGCAGTCTTGGCGATGGCGTGTATGTACCATGGCTGGGCCGGGAACCTAGGAAAGATTGAATTCATGAAAAAGACTCGGGGAAGGAAAAGGACTTACATCATGGCGGTACGTTCTCGTTCGCTCAGCGTGCATATCGTAAGCCGGGCAACAAAGTCGCGGAGTCCCATGAACTCGGGAACGTTCTCGATGAACTCGTCGCTAGTCAGCTTCGCTACAATGTTGTTGGTCTTGGCTGGGACCATGTATTCCTCTTCGTAAGCCTATAAGCAATCGTGAGTACGGAACAAGTGACTACAATACAGTAAGAAGAACCTACGTCTGTCCATGCGAGGAGATTTTCGAGGGTGTCAGGCATGCCTTGAATCTTCATCCGTTGGGCAATCTCCGACCAGAAGATGAACTGAGCTTCACGCTCCATAGAAGACAAGGAACGCCATCCGTATTTGTCACACAACTCGATTGAATCGTTGACGAAAGCGCCAATGTTGTAGAGGAGGTCATCGTTTTTCTATGTCGGGTACAGTCATATGTATATCAGCGTCAATAAACCGGATTGATCGGTAGGAAAAATTAGTAGGCTTACAATGGGATAACGACTGTGATGGAAGTTAATTCGAGCTAGGGCCAGCATAGCTCGGGAATCCTCGGCTGGAGTCTTGCCGTCGGGCTGGCGAGTGAAGTCCCAAAATCCGTTTATGGGGCAGGCGATGAATGATGCTGTTGGAGAAAATTGTTCAGCATAAGCGCGTACTGGTAAGAAGAGAGTCGTGCTCACATATGAGGATCTCAGTCTAACAAGGGTTGTTAGCTAAATTGGCTGACTGCGGAAATGAGAGCCTAACATACATCAGCGAATCGCTTTGCCACGTTATTCCTTGTGCTCAGCTCCCTAGTAGCATAGAGCAGCTTCGAGATACTGGGCTAGAAATAGGAAACATCCATTGACAAATGCTCCATTGCAGACTCGAAGAAACGCAAAAACTGACAATAGCATACGTCTTGAACAAACCAGATGCCAATGCCAGGTTGTGGACCTTGGGCATATCCCAGCCACTCATGACCACCACAATTTCCTGGGCTTCTGTCGGTGTGAGATCCCATGTCTTCGTCTTGGAATTATATCGATCCTGATATTTGCGATGGATGGCATAGTAGTTCCTCCATCGGAACATGCGGACAACGGCAAGGTATCCAATAAACAGCCCGAGTCCGACTGCTCTACTAATACCGTAGCCGCCTACCTCGATTCGTTTCTTGAGGAAGGCCGGGACGTGAAGCATAAGCTTGGAGAGACCAAAGGTAAAATCGGGGGAAGTCAACGGTTGGAACGACATGGCTAGTAGACGTTGTAGGCTCGAGAGTTCAGCTGCTCAACGCAAGTAGAGAGGGTTGAGAGGAAAGGTGGGGTGCGACAAGCCTTTAAATATTGGTCCTTAGGCCTTGTCCTTAAACATGAAAATTAGAAATAGATGAAGTTTCCTCAATTCTGTCATGGAATAAACTCTAGCAACAGAAGTCAAGGTTGGCAATTTCTTAGTTTGAGTTTACCAACCCACCAGCCCCGGTTTAAGCTACAGACCCATTCTGATGAAATCTGAGGAAGTCCTGTCAACGGCAATCTATCCGTAAATATGTGAGTACCGGCAAAACGGCATGTCAGGGCGCATTGAGCCGTATTATTAGTGGATAATACTTCTATTAACTTGCGGGAGGGTATTCTAATCGGAATTGCCCTGGTGGAGAAATAAGACTCACACCTCCGGTTGGCTAAGGCATGCTTGACCAAGTCTTGAGCTTGATATGCAAAACCCACTTAGCTCTGATAGTATCTGAGGGCTGCTGTGACGAAACCTTGTGCAAGACATATCTCGGGTATCAGAGAAGAATGTTGCCCCTGTCTTATCGGAGCAACTGGAGGATAGTCACTTCTAGGCCTGAAAGCCCTTAGATACTAGCCATCGGTAGGTTCGTAATTTGCACTAGACGTTTGTGATCATATGTCTGTCCTAGTAGAATTTGGGTACTCACGGAGAGAAGGGGGGCGGGAGAAGCAAACGGCTTGGCTTGCCGAAGAATCAGGACACTACTGTCCATTAGTATCATTTGTTCTGTCCCTATTAAAGACGAACTATCACCCGCTTTCGCGCCCGGGCGCTAGTTAAATATAGAGGTGTGGTAAAACTTAAACCAAATATGGAACGAGCAACTCGAAAAAGGAAAAGCAAAAATCATAAGATCCGCTACGGTCGTGCGTGGGACCGAGGTAAATAGACAATGGAGGGGCGAAAGCGGATTGGGCACATGTGTTATGTTCGTAGTACATAGTACATACATGTGTAATGCACGGATAAAGTTGGTTTGGGCGCACTGCGCCGACCTCGGAGTCAACTCTCAGAGCCCAGGGCAAGGAAGCCTAAAGGTGTGATATCAAGGGTCTAGAAGTGAGAAGACAGCCTTAAATTGAGTTGGTAGGATCCGAGTAGAGTATTCAAAAACATTGCTATAGAAACCGCTTACCGGTCTCTTGAATCCGTGAAGCTCCAGTTGTTGATATTTCGAAGTTACTTGAAATAAATCATGCAAACAGCTTGGACATCTTATATGAAAACCAATTTAATCCGATGTTTGTTGGCACCGATGACGGCTTCTACACTTCAAGGAGTCTGTTAGGTTAGAGCGTGTTGCTAGACTCCACGGCTGAGGGTAGTCACAGCAATGAGATACGGCAGGAATTCGTGTCTAGTGTGACATCTGCATCGTTGTCCACACTGAGTCCGACCGATACTAATCTTCCAAACCCCCTTCGTCATTCGCTGGCCATTAATAACTGTCAGGGGTGCAGAACACAGAGCACCGGCGAGTCCTAGAACCCAGATGGACGAGAATCTGGTTCAAAACAAAGTTGAACTTCTTGACAGCCATAACCCCTCTCAACGATGTCAGCACTATGGTCATGGGGTATCCCGCCGATAGATGATCATATTTTTCGTGATGAGAAGGGGACTTGCTGTGGGACAGATCATGGCTTGTTCTTGACATCCTCAGAAGAACCTACCACATATAGTCACCTCACATACTGTTCCCACCTTTAGATCCGCACAGAACTACATACCGAGCTCATCGCATCTTTACTCTTCACCCAGATGCCCGTCGCCAAGATTGAATTTGAATATTGACATTATGCATCGGCCTCCGCACGCACGTTCATATGGCGGCTGTCAATGTCATAGGTATGTACACATATATCTCATCAAGGGTATTGCAGCCACGTTGAATTCATTATTCGGATAGGGACCAGGGCACAGACTCGGACGTCACAATGCCACTAGTATTGCATTGGTATATAGTATAGGCAAGAGATCATCCGGAGTTGCTCAATGGGTCTTCCATTTCAGGTAATGAGTTCTATACAATATCAGGAGAAGCTGTTCGGTCTTTTACATAGCCTGAAGCTCGGCGCGACCGGGTGACTTAAGACAGATAAGCCAGGGTAGCTTGAACAAGGGAAAAAATTATCAGGTGGATACCGGCAAGCGGTCCTACACTATTTACCAAAGTAGACAATTTGCGGCCATTTAGACCAGGTTTGGTAAGGACGCTTAAATAAATATAGGATCGAATTCCAAGCAGTTTCGTCCTTTCACTATTTACATTTATAATTAGGGGCCCATCAGTGTAGACGCGTTGTTATGACGTGTTTGAATCAGGTACATCAGCATGGCGCGTGGGCGCCTAATTTTTCAACGTTCATTCACATTGCAATAAACTCGCCTCGAACTCGACGGCCCAGAAATTCTCATCCAATCTCAACTCTCGGAATGTGCGTGTATGGCTGCTTTTTCGGCTCAGCTGGTCCCTGGATAGGTGAAGTTTGACGGAAGGCCACATCATCCGCTGGATCAAGGCTCAAGCTCACCGAAGCCCAAACAACTACACCTGATTCTTCTGAAACAAGAACTCGAAGAATGCTTGTACGCAATGAGGGGACCAGTACCAGGAAAGGATAATAACTGCTTACGGAACGTATTAGCGCTCGGCGCTTAACCTTTCCTTCCAACTTAAACTTACTGCCTACGTAACTTCCGACATGTGTGATCTACATACGCCCCACTGATAGATTGATCTCCCGCAGGGATACAGTTATAGCTATATGTAGACCGACAGCAACCAGGTTTCCGACGAAGCATTGAAGAGCATTAACCCGACATCGCTACATAGCAGTAAGGAGTTCCAGAGGGTTCCCCACTTTCGCAAATTATACATGATCTACTTTGATCCTTTGGGTTACCTGAGTAAGAACCTTGTGCTACGCACTGCAGATCCTCCAGACCAGACGGGCGGGCGGGAGCGCTCTCGGCGGCATCTTTCGAAGCATCCAGCCAGATTTCCCCGACTCGGAGAAAGCCAGGACAGAAGGCCTTACTGGGAGACAAATTAGATTCGCAACATACCAAGCAGACGCTTATAGGGGCCTCATACTTCCACTGCCCGGACTTGATGCCCCGAGAATGATGGATAATAGAAGCTGCAAGCTGCGCGGCTTGGTCCACTCCCGAGCCCTAGCTGCAGGGTGTCACTTGCTGAGCGCTACCTCAAAACTGCCTAGCCAGCGGGACACACCTCCAAAGTTCCTCTACATAATGAGATAGCCGAGTGGTCTAAGGTGCCAGACCAGGGACCAGGGCATCCATGAGTCCGGAGGAGGTGACTCCCCAAATTCCCTCAATATAAGCTTTTTTGGTGAACGCTCAGGATTTGTGGGGGGTTTTCTCGGACCCGGAATTTCGGGCATCATCCGAAAGGCTTTACTAGTCCGAGTTCCCAGCCTGAGTTCGGACCAACCTACATTCCCACCTGTCCATGAGAGCATGTATATACAAGGGGGAACAAACGGTACTTATGTATATGTAGAGAGTTAACATGGATCGAGTGTCGGCGATTCAAGCTCAAAGTCTGTCTCTCAATAACTTTTTGTTTTGGAGTTTAGGGGCTACGCGACGCGTTGTTGTGGTATGTTTGCATTAAGTGGTTGTCCACCATCTTACCTTTCCTCTCTTCATCGTACCGGTACTCAGCTGCGTCCCCGGATCAGACTCTGTCGACGGACAAGCTTCGCCACGATCTTCCTAATCCCCAAGTTTAACTTCTTCGTTACTTCTTAGAGACTTCACCGACACATTACTGCTCAATCATTCGTGGGTCGTCCCTCCTGTCCTGGTGGGACCCTCTAATGATTGCCACCCCTCGTTACTCTCCTTTACTCCCTCACTAATTACTACTTACTGTTCACCACCGTCTAACCAACCTTGCTCAATACCATCTACCCCAAAGGCCGTTTCAACTTTCCATTTGCCACGCTTCAAAATTGATCTTTTCCGAGTCTTTGACTTTACTAGCTATAGAACAAGAGCTTGGGGCTTGGTGCACCCGCCACAGATACGGGCCGAATTTACTATATAATTATCGGTTTACATAGCTGAATGAAGATTTTAACATATACCATTCCGAGGACTCGTGCAATACTCAATTACACGTCTACACTCACTTGAAGATCTACACGTAACCCACAAGACATACAGTAACGGGTTTCGAGGGTCGGCCACTGGGCGATATACTCAGCACGCGCATATGTGCACTTATGCTCAGTACTGATTCGGAGATTGATATAAGACTGGGAGTTGCCTATACTTGGGGTGGATTCAGCTCAAGAGTCTAACTAATCTCATTGACAGTGATATACCGTGATACCACGTTGACTCTCATGACTCGGGAGCCAGTGAACTTTCTCTCTCGTTTGCCGGAGATTCTAAAATTCGATTAGTGTCCCGTAAAAGTAGACGCGAAAAGTATAAAGAAAATAAAACAGATCATGTTACGAGAAGCGGTGACGTTAGAACCGAGATGAACGAGACTCGAGAGCGGCCTATTCTGTGTCAACAGCAGAATCTAGACACAACTTATTTGATCATTCGACATTCGAAGAATGGTCGAATTGTGATAGCAAGCAGTGCTGCAAGTGATATATATCCCTCGAATATATTTGTGTTACAATTTGTGATTAGAGACAGGCATGTGTATGGGCGAGTAGTCCCCCGGAACGAGCGTAGGTTGAAATTTAAACTTGAAAGGTACGTTGGGCTATAATTATAACTTGCCCCTCTTCCGAGTCGTTTGTTGAAACTTGAAACATTATGGATTCGCTGTTGGTGTTGTTGTTGAGGAACATCGTTCTTGGGGTGGCGTGAATGATGAGGCCTGAGGATGGGTGGGTGGAGGATGGATGTGGTACAAGAAACCAACAGGGAGGGTGGAATGTTCAAGAATTGAGGGGGCGGGTGAGTGAGCAGATAGATGCACGCGTTGGAACCGCAAGAGTGAAAGGCGATGTTAGCATTTGACGTCGATATAAATACAGTTGCCGATGGTGGTTGAGATACATTCGTTCAGTCCTTTCTTAGGTTCATGACCTGTGAATTGGGGATGCTCCGCCTCCGATCTAGAGTAAGGGGAGCGTAAGGTTAAAGAAGGGGGAGGGAGGGAGAGCGACAGACCTGTGTTAGGAAAGCATCGACTTGGTCTCCGTCCTCCATTCCGAGCTGTGGTGGGTTAATGTGAGTGGAGAGAGCGAGGAAGGAAACGCGTGAACATACCGAGGCGGGGGTGTCGTCTGGACTGATTCGCTGGCCGTCGTATGTGAACTTGAAGGTGCCTGTACGCGTTGGGTGAACAAAGGCGAAAATGAAAGGACACTGGCACGTACCAGCATCTCTAGAGAACCTTTTCTATCGAAGCATAAGCCACCGAAAGGACGCTGGCGAATAGACGTACCTCGACGACGCCAAAGATCTTTGCAAAGCGCATATTAGATTTGACTTTGACAGTGATATCTGCACAACGGGGTTAGTCAATCAAGCATGGCGATTATTAGAATAAACGCACTCTGGCCTTCGTAGGAGATGGTAAGGTTAAGCTTGGGCTTGATGTCTTCTTCAGGTTCTTGACTCATGGCTATGTCTATCCATTAGGATTAGCTGTACCCCTAGACCGCACTACGCACCTTTGACTTTGCTGGTAGTGATTGAACGCGTCAAAGGTGGAAAGGAATGATTCCGAATCTTACGTAACGTGGGAAGACATTACATGGGGTGGAATTAGACGCTGGTGCTCTGGGGTGATACGTCGATGGTCGGACTGTCGCAGCACAAGAGATATCTCTATGGCTGGTTGAGCTATGCTTTTGCTAGGTCTGTCTAAACTATTATAACTTGAACTAGACTAATTGATTGAGTAGCGAGGTATTCGTGATCGTCTCGCTTACACTCTTTCTGCCCATATGCCTCGAACAGCTTGCAAGAGACAATGGTTTCCTCTTGCCTGACAAATCCAGGCCTTGTGTTTCCCCTTCGACCTCGTCTTTAACGGCCCAATGCGTGGTCAAGATTGGCTGGCTGTGGGTTGATACCGCTAGTTTCAGGTTTGTCTTTTCTCCTAATAGAGTCAATCCATCAACATAATATACTACCAACAGCCTATACACAAACTCACTGTCGGTCCTCCTACAAGCACTCACCGTCATCTCAATGGGGAGCATCGCAGACCACCCACCGCACCGCAAGAAGCTTCTCTTGTTCTTTGCCGCAATGGGCTCTGTATCCGCCATCGCCTTTCTCCTGCTCCAGCCTCCTCCATCAGATATACCCACAAACCAAATCACCCCCTCGCACCTGTGGCTCCTCTCTGCCCCGCTCGCCATCCTCGCCAACGTAGGCTTCGGCGCCTCCATAGTAGCCATGAACGCCTACCTCCCCCTCCTCGCACGCGAAGCCCCCGAAGTCGCGTTGCTCAAAAACGACATTGCAGACGCTACTGCGCGCCTTGCGTCTTCTCAGCCGCAGTCACTCGAAGCGCAGGAGCAACTTGAAGCTGAAGACGTGCCTCTTCTCTCTACTCACCCCGACTCCTCCACACCCGATCTAAAATCCCTACAAACAAACTACGACACCCTCCTCTCACGCACAACTTCCCGCATCTCCGCTCTCGGCATTGCCTTGGGCTACATAGCAGGCATCGTGCTCTTAATCTTCACACTCCTCATGTTCAAGCTGAGGTCTAGTAGCGACAGTTCGAGTCCCGGAGGAGGGGGGAAGAGCAACAGCACCACCTGGAACCTCCAACTCGCAATCGGGATAAGCGGGGTGTGGTGGGCTATAGGCAGTTTACCCGCCGCAGTGCTCTTGCCCAGTGCTTCCGCTCTTCGGGATGCAGATACCTCTTCGTCTTCTTCTCTTGACAACGAAGATATCCCAGATGACGACCCAGAAGAAGGGGAAACCAGGCACCTGGAATTGACCACGAAGCCAAGCTACTCACTACGAAAAGAAATCAAAGCCTCGTGGATCCGTCTCTTCACGATGCTGAAATGGGACGAAATCAAAAAGTTGAAGTGGACCTTTCGGTATTTGGCGGCGTGGTTTTTGTTGTCGGATGGTAAGTGCTGATCTTTAAAAAAAAACCTTCACATCGGCTTGGACTTTTGTCCCATTCTATTCTACTTCTTTCGTCTTATTATACTCGTATACGTTTTTGGAATTGGTCCTCGGACCACCACCACTACACACCCACACCCACTCAACGCTAACCCAACCCCCTTGCAGCATTTACGACCATAACCTCTACCGCCCTCCTCTTCGCCAAAACCACGCTCTCCATGCCTCCCTCCTCCCTAATCCTAATCGGCATTCTCACACCTCTCTCCGGTGCGTCATTCCTTGTCTCTGCTCTGTCTACTAGCTCTAATCATCTCGACCTCGTATTTTTATTTATTTCTTATGTGGTATTCCTTGAACCTGTCTCACTGGACCTCGCTTACAAACCCACCTCGCCACTCGTCCGACCCAACACATATACAGGCATCCTCGGCTCTCTGCTCTGGCCGCCCCTCCAACGCCGCCTCGCATGGTCTAACCTGCGCGTCCTCGTCACTCTGGTCCTCATCACGAGCTTGGTGCCGTTGTACGGGTGCCTGGGCTTCTTGTTTGAGGCTCCTAGTCCTTCTGTTGGTAGAGGGATGGGTGTTGCGAGTAATGGAAGCATAGTCGGAGTCGTGGGCGTAAGAGAAGCTGTGGTGAGAGGACTAGGAGAGGTAAACGCAACGGGAATCAAAGTAAGGTTTGGAGGCTTGACGACGCCGGGCGAGATGTACGTTTTGGCTGTTGTTTTTGGTGCGTGGTTGTGTTCTTTTATTGGTTTGACGCCGCGCACTAACTTTTCTACATCTCACATTCCCTGTGTTCTAATTTGTCAAACTCGCCTTGCACCGCACCAGGCTCCGTCTACGGCGCTTTCCAAGCCTACGCGCGCGCCTTTTACGCCGAGCTCATCCCGCCGGGCGAAGAAGCGCGGTGGTATGGGCTCTTTTCAATCACAGACAAGGTGTGTATCTCCTCTCTCAAAAGTGTTATGCATTTTTTTTATTCACGTATTCTTTCCTCTGCGCCGTTCTTTTTCTCACACCTGTCTTGCTCCTCCACTCGCTCGACAACTCTTATATGATCACTCGACATTCGATGCTCACTCGACGCTCACACAGTCCTCCTCGTTCCTCGGCCCGCTCCTCGTCGGCCTCATCTCGGACACAACGCACAACATCCGATACGCCTTTTTCCTGCTCGTCGGCGTGATCTGGGTCGCCGTGCCTGTTCTGGCGGGTGTGAGAGCCGAAGAGGGCAGGCGGGATGCGAGGGGGTATGTTGGGAAGGGTGTTCGGCGGAGGGGTGCTGTTGGTAGGTAGGCGAGGGCGTTGGGAGGTAGGTAGAAGGAAATAAAGAAGATTTAGCTACTACATAGACAATTTTTGCTTTGCGTTGCTTTGATCTAATTTATTTAATGCATTTTATGGGTTTATGGTTGTGATACAGAGCCTTAATTTGACGTTTTGAAACTAAGTGAGTAAGTAAGTACAGATATATAAGTTGTGTACGACCCGAAACAAAACTAATAGAAAAGAGAAAAAGAATGGGTAAGTATGGCATATCCCTTCAACCCTGGACTTGTAAAATAGCACGATTTCTACGAACATATCCGCTTACTATCCAATATTATGATATATACCTCGCAACTACCTCATGTTTTTCATTTCATTACTCGTACCTACTGCGCATTAATAGTGTATAAGGTGTTCCACGGAATATGCACGTCCTCCATGGGGATTCCACCTCACGAATACCTCATGGCCTTTAGTATATAAATCCATAACAAGGTCCTTTATCCAATCCAAGCCAAGCCATAACGATTAGCGACAATGGCCGATTTGACACTACCACAAATTACCCAAACCATTCTCGAACTTCTCTGGCTTGTATTTGTTGTCACGGTTGCTATCAAGTTGGGATAATTAGCCAAGAAATTTTGGGAATCACTAGCATGTGTAGGAATTATCATGGTGCTATTCGCAGCAGTATACATGCATTTGAAAAAAGTCAGCCCTCCATGGGCAACCACAAAAAAAAACGGCAGATAATACTACGGGATTAACAGTGGCAACGCAGGCCGAAGGAGATGTACAACTGCAAAATGAAGAGGAAAACAGACCGAAACTCGTATTCGAAAAACCCGAAAAATTCGATGGAAAACCCGAACATGCTGTTTCTTTCTTAACGGCCTGTCTTGCATATCTACGTTCCAAAGGAGAAGGAGACGATGTCAATCGAATTTCTTTCATCCTATCCATGACCGACGAAGAAGAAAGAAAACAATGGGCGAACTCTGTTTATCACAACCTGAGAGACTCGGCAGAAGAAAAAGCAAAGATAATGCCAGAAATGATCTACCAAGATTGGGCCTCATTCGAAAAACAATTCCTCCAACACTTCCAGTATGATCAACAGGAATTGGTACAAGAAGCTCTGAAAAAACTGACAATGGGCAATGATACATGCCAAGTTTACACTATGAAATTCAAGGAATTAGCTGTAATCAGCGGTTTCGGTGAAGAAGCATTGCTATTCAAATACAAAAATGGATTAAACAAACGACTTCGAACTCGTTTTGCCCTAAATTGGCCAATACCCAAAACCAGAGAAGAGTGGGAAGAAAGAGCTTTAGCATTTGATAGGGAGGATAGAAGATACAGATAAAAACATAAGATAGTCACAAGGCATATACTATGTTCACAACACAAACCCAAAAACCAATACCACAAACCAAAACCAAAGCCACCCACCTAACCAAACCAAAACCCAAATCACAGCCCACCCTACCCAATGTGATAACTCTCAGTAACAACCCTCTCCCTCTGCCCAACCCTCTTCCCTCTCCATCGTACAATCTTGACCTTCCTTTCTTCCGTCACCTTCTCCAGGCCTGTATACTGTTCAGGCAGAGCTGGTGGCGGGATGGGCGTGCGCGAGTCGAACGCGGTGCTAATGGAGAGCGAAATTGTCGTGGTGGGTGTTAGGATTGGATGTGGGGTTGTAGTTAGGTTTGGGTCTAGGGTGGATAGGTTACTGTTCGAGGGTGAGGAGGGGAAGAGGAGGGGGAATGTGTGGATGTGGACGTGGTTGCTGGTGTTAGTATCCGAGGTAGAGTCAGCACGAGTGAGCGTAGTAGGACTCGTCGGATACGCCGTATGAATCGACAATACATCTCCCTCGCCCTCCCCATCCTTATGCTCGCGCTCGCGCTGCTCACGCAGCTGATCAGCCCAAATCATCGCACTAGGCAAGACAGTCGTATACCCAATCAAAGCATCGTTCGCTCCCCCACGTCCATGTCCGGTCGTACACTCCCCTCCAACATCCGCATCCGCATCTTTATCTACTCCGTCTTCCCCGCCATTCCTATTCATAAATCCTAAAAACCCACCTCCTACCCTCCTTTTCTTCCTTCCAAGTCCACCCCCACCCACCCCGAAACTCATGCACTTCAAATCAAACACTCTAACCACGACAGTGCTCACATCGCCCACCTCGACCTCAAACGTCTCCCTCCACACCGGGTCCCGCGTGTTCCTCAAATCATACGTCGTATAGATATCTCCCGAGTCCCCGATCGTTACTACTGCAAAGGGCGAAGGCGCCGTATGCTTTTTGAGCCGTGTAAGGAAGGAGGTGAATTTGGTTGAGAGGTGCGCTTGTTGTCCGAGGTACACCCCGGCGTGTAACCGTTTCATCCTTCCTCCATTCGTACGGTTACTACCGCCATTCCATTCGTCGACAAACTTCTCGACGTCTTTCCACCCCACCGAGTCTCGTCCTCCCAGACACGCCGAGATTGTGTCTTCGTGTTCCTTGCTCAACCTCACAGTCCCAGTCCCAGTTCCACTTGCACTGTTACTCCCGCTCCCACTCCCACTATTAATCATAAGACTCTGCTGCTCCACCAACTGCAGGACCTCCGCAAAAGCAGGCCACAGTGCGCGCGGAAATCGGTGCGAGTGTGCAGAGGAAGAGGGCCGGGAGAGGCCTGACGCCCCGTGGATTGTGAAGCGCACGAGCCGGTGTTTCGAATCAAGTCCCAAAGGCCCCCGCGCACGTTTTGAGAGGAGGGCTTCGACGAGGGAGAGTAAGGGGGATATTGTTAGGATTAGTGGGAGGATCTGTGTTGAGGTTGTAAGTAAGTCGATTAATGAGGGGAGAAAAGGTCGGAAGGGACGGACGGATAACTTACCTGACCGAACCCCCATTCGTTGTCCTGCGCGACCTCGTTGAGCCGGAGCTCGAGTTCTGTCATTACGATTGCCCATACCGAGATCTGTTTGTTTAATTAGTAACAAAACAAAATACAAGAGCCGTCAGTTTAGAGAGAATACAACGGGGGAGGGAGAGGTTAAGGGAGAAGGACACTCACCAAAGCAGCCAAGATGAATTGACCGTATTTTCCATAAAAGCTCTGTGTACCGCTAGGCGCCCAGCCCAAGATCTGGCTCATCATCCCGCGCAGCATCTCGTGGAATACCTGTGTCGGTCTATACGCACGTTCACTGTGTAACGTTTAAACGCGTATCCATTAGCCCATTCATATTCAATCAAACTAGATCACAACTCGAAGGACATTGCACGTACCTATATTCCCTCTCCCCCGTGCCATAATCATACCTCTCAGAGCTCTCCAAATTCAGCACGTTCTGTGGAGGCTCCTTCGGTCTAACCAGCTCCGCCGCATTCCCGCCTCTGTCCAACGCCCCGCCTCGCGTCCCCAGGGTCAGCAACCCCACCAAAGTTGCGAGGAGAAGGCTGAGGAGGGCGCGGAAGGCAACGAGGAGGGTTTTGAGGCCTTTGAGGGTGCGGTAGAGGAAGAGGAAGGTGAGGAGGGACCAGAGTGTGAGGTTGAGGATGCGACCGCTGCGGAGTGCGGGCAGGGAGGCGCCGAAAAAGATTAGTTTGGTTGAGGCGTTGGCATTGCAGTTTGAGCTTGAGTCGGAGTTTGAGTTTGAGGATGAGTCTGAGTTGGATGTTGAGGGAGAGGAATCTGGGGTGATGCCGAAGGAAGGCGCGGTTGTCCAGACGTAGAGAGCAAACGAGTATGTGAGGGCAGAGCGCAGCCAGTTGAAGAGGATGAGGAGAGGCGAGGGGGCGCGTCGCAAGGTTGT
The DNA here is from genome assembly GCA_900156845.1 of Coprinopsis strossmayeri. Classification (NCBI taxonomy): domain Eukaryota; kingdom Fungi; phylum Basidiomycota; class Agaricomycetes; order Agaricales; family Psathyrellaceae; genus Coprinopsis; species Coprinopsis strossmayeri. The sequence goes on from FTPT01000163.1 coordinate 27,449, forward strand.
GGGGCCGCGCTTTGGGTAGGGAGAGGCGAGAGAGGATACGCCGAATGCGGAGGCTACGATTGGGAGGATGAGGACTAGGGTTTTCAAGTTGAAGGTTAAAGGTTGAGTTTACGATTTTAAAGGAAAGAGAGACGCACCGTATACGACGACTATAGCATCCAAGAGCGAGATCAGGCCCAGAGCCCCAGTTATAAAGCTGGAGATGATCAATGACATCGCTGTCGCTGTCATTGACCAGTACGCTCCTGGTGCATCTTTCGGCGAAACGCGTACTAGGATGACTATGTAATATTCAATTTTGTTTAGTTGGTTTTATTTCTTGAAGGAGAGCTTGACTTGCCTGACAAGAAGGACTGCAGGTACAGCGCGATTCTGACTCCAGGACCTATTACAGAAGGATATCAGAGATCTTTACTTGAGAAACGGTGTATGATATACCTGTGATATCAGGGTTTCTATCCAAAGCCTAAACATCAGAATCCGACATCTAGCGCCAGACACGTTGCACTCACACAGATATCAAGCACTTTGTAGGCACCGCGTCGGAAGACATGGTACTAAGCGCCCTGCGCGATCAAGAAGCTTTACTGAGATGGACGTAGATGCCAAGAACCACGAAAGACCCTGGGTGCTGTATGAGACGGCAGCCATGATAGCCATCTCACCGCGCACAACTCTTCGCGGAAGGGTGGACAACACCGTCGGAGCAACGGATCATCATGCATCAATCCCGGACGGGACGGAGCCAGGCTGCGTGGCTGTGTAAATTGAAATGACACGTCGCTGAATTGCCGGCGCTTCGTGGTTTGTTCAGTTACGGTCACCTCGAAACATGGACTTTCTGCACTCGCAACTCGCCTATGTCCAGCAACATCTCTCCTTTGTCTCCACTGATTCCATAGACTGGAAGTTCTATGTCCAGGTTTTCTCTTGGAGCGTCACTGTCTTTGAATCTTATCTTTTGTGCGTCGTCTCTTTCATTTCAAATTCATATTCCTAAACTATGAATATAGATTGAGGCAATACCCTCTGTACTCTAAAACAGAGCCTCCGCCGGCTCTCAAGAAAGACTTTGAACCCGGTGCATTCGAAAAATCGCAAGCGTACGGAAAAGACAAAGCGAAATTCGCTCTATTCTCAGGATTGTACAAACAATGCATAGACTCTGCTCTGCTTCACTACGGTTTTTACGCCTGGTCATGGACTACCGCCGGACACCTCCTCACCAAAGCTGGATATGGGTCTGAATACCAGGTACGTTTCAATTCTCCATGATTAAGCGCCAGGCCTCTCACTTACATACACAGATTGCCCAATCCATCGCATTCATCTTCACGCTGTTCTTCCTGTCAACGCTCCCGACGCTGCCTTTATCCGTCTATGGCACCTTTGTCCTCGAAGAGAAACACGGCTTTAACAAGACCACCCCAGCCCTCTTCGTCGCCGACCTCGTCAAAGGCTGGCTCGTCGCCTTCGCCCTGGGTGCTCCCTTCCTCGCCATCTTCCTCAAGATCTTCCAATGGGCCGGGGACAGATTCGTCCCCTGGCTCATGGCCTTCATGTGCGTGTCCCCAATGGCACACTACTTTACGTATATCCTGACCGACGTAATTATAGGATCACGTTCCAACTCGTCATGGTCATCCTCTACCCCACCGTCATCCAGCCGCTCTTCAACAAGCTTTCCCCGCTCGCAGACGGCGACCTCCGCTCCCGCATCGAGGCCCTCGCCTCCAAGCTCAAGTTCCCCTTGACACACCTCTACGAGATCGACGGCTCGAAACGGAGCTCGCACAGCAATGCGTACTTCTTCGGTTTGCCTTGGGTATGTCGTGTCTTCTATCTTGCGTCTCGCTTGACTGACAACACCACAGAGCAAACACATCGTCATCTTCGACACCCTCATCCAACAAAGCAAGCCCGAAGAGGTCGAAGCAGTCTTGGGTACGTCCATTCCTCCTCCATCTTGCATCCTTTTACTTACCTAACCCACTACTCCTATTCCCAAAAAACAACCAGCCCATGAACTCGGCCACTGGTTCTTCATGCACCCCACCAAAATGCTCTTCGTCTCCCAACTACACATCTTCACCATCCTCGCGCTCTTCCCTGCCTTCCTACACGCCCCACCCGTGCTCGCCTCCTTCGACTTTCCCTCTACGGTCTCCAAGAACCCGCCGACGATCGTCGCGTTCCTCCTGTTCCAGATGATCCTCACCCCGCTTGAGGCGTTTGTCGGGATAGGCATGAACGCCGTGAGCAGGCGGTTCGAGTACGAGGCGGATCGGTTTGCGGTGGAGTTGGCGGGACGGGTGCAAGCGGCGCATGGTGAGGAGCAGGCGAAGGGGATGGGTGATATGGGTGAGAGACTGGGACGCGCGTTGATTAGTCTCCATGTTAAGAATCTGTCGACCGTTTGGGTCGATTGGCTGTGAGTTTTCTTTTTTGGACGACGAACTATGCTGACTCGATTCCTTGCAACTTTTAGCTACTCTGCATACCACCACTCCCATCCCACTCTGACCGAACGCCTGAAGGGACTCGAAAACTTCCAGGCTGCCGTCGACAAGAAGACCACCTAATCGTAAACTCTAAACTCTAAATTCTAGAAGTTAGGAGGTGGGATACGAGCGTATGATGCACTAGCTCACTATTATCAAGTGAGGATCTATAACTATAATTTATTCGAATGTGTCGACCTACTACAGAGTCTGCCCCTACCTCTACACCTCGCTCGCCGTTGAAGTAAATGGTATCATTTGTGTGTTGTAACACTTTGTGCGAAATTCGATCGTCGTATACATATTCCTATTTCTTGGATGTTACGCGAAATTCTTGAGATAATATACAGTACTTAATTGTTGAAAAGCCATGGTCAAACGCCGTTAAACGTTGCGGTCTCGTCAATCGTCAATCGTGAAACATCAAATATCGCAACACGACTCCTTTCCCTTTTGCCTTTCCTTTTCTCTCAACTCTCGGACTTTATATCTTTCACAACTTCCTTCTCCTCCAACCCATTTTCCTTCTCGTGCACAGACGCCACATCCACCCTCTCCTCCGACTTCTCTTTGATTTCCAAGCCCCTTTTCCCGGCGGCGAGCGCCTCTTTAGTCTTGTTGTGCGCCTCTTCGCTCAGATGCGGTTGCCAAGAGGATGAGTTCCAGGGCTTGATCCCTGATCGGTATAGTTCGTCCACCTGTGGGGGTTGAAGTTTTAAATTAGAGTTTGAGTTGAGTTTGGGTTAGTTAGGTTTAAAGGTAAAAGGTTTGAGGCCAAAGGTTTGAAGTTCAAAGGTAAGTTGAAGGCAAGTTGGAATGTAAAGCGAGTTTGAATCTCATGTCAAACAGAGCAGACGGCAAAGAACTATATTACGGACCTCTTCCAACGTTAGTCCCTTAGTCTCAGGGATGAACAAGTACACGTATCCGAATGCGAACAACAACCCCCCAAAGAAGATCATCAGGATGAGCGGGCCAATCCTAGAGTTGTTCCATTCCAACGTTCAAGCGAACGTCCATTAATCATTTAGCAATTGAGGTTGAGGTTGAGGTTGGGGCGACGTACCGTTCAGCGATTCGGGGCGCGAAAAATGTGAGCAAAAAGCTCCATAGCCTATCACGGCCATGACCATGATTTCTTTTAGTTGAATAGAAGAAACCTAACCACAAACGCACCAGTTGGTCGCACTCCCCAACGCAATACACTTGGACCTGACACGAAGCGGGAACGACTCCCCTATGTATACCCATCTATTCCATGTTAATTATCTCGTCAGTATCACTATAGCACTCGCTATGCAAGGCTTATAGGACGCACGGAGTAGCTGCCCAGGTCATCGAGAAGGCAAAGACGTGCAGCACCGCAAACGCAATCAGCGTGTCCCCTCCTTGGATATTCCGCGTCGTAAGCGCCTCAATCGGTGTGCCCGTGGGTGCCAAGGTGAAGTGTCCAACCAGGCTGGCCTGCGTGTGACACAATCGAGTTCGTTAAGCTGATAGCAATAGCTAGGGATATACGCACGATGATAGCACAGCAGGCTTCAAGTAAAGCGCCCGTTAGCAAAAGCTATGGAATCAAGTCAAGTTAATCCACCGGTTTTTTGACTCGGAAGTAACAGTGCCGCATATACCTACCTTTCGGCGTCCCCAACTTTCGACCAGCCTCTGGAATTGGTGATCCCATGTTCAGGCCGGGAGATCTTATGCACAGTTCGAGAGGGGAACTTACCAGGGCTGGGAGGGCAGAGACGACCGAAACACCACCCAGGATAACTTGGGTCACGTAGGGCGAAAGCCTTCACAGTCCAAGATAAACCTTCGTCTATATATGGGCTCAGAAACACAAAGATTCTCGTACCTGGTACCAGCACTCTGGAAGAACGTATCTCCGTAATAATCTATATTAAAAGGGGCTCAATCAGTATCCTCGCACTAACCCTTTCCCAAAAATGTGCAGAGTCGCTACATCCCAAACGAATCTAAAGCCGACAAACTCACAATAGAAATTCTGCCCATTCATCTGCTGAAGAAAATGCACCATCATCCCATTCGTCGTCCTCTTCCACAGCGCATTGCGATGACTGAAACATTCCATCCACGTAGCCTTGCCGCCCTCGTTCTCAGCTTTGATCGAGTACTCCAGTTCGCCTAACAGTTGGTCGACGAGCGGGTTGGATTCGGAGACGCCATTGAGTGTGGAGATCACGCGGCGTGCTTCGGCGCGGCGTTGGGTTCCTAGAAGGTGTCGACTATGGGAGCCCGGAGGAGTGTTGTTATAAGAATAGGCCATAGAGAGTGCAGATGAAACGTACGGAGATTCGGTTAAGAGGAAGATTCCTGAAAGCAAGATTAAGCCCCAGAGCATCTGTAGACCAACTGGGATCCGCCAGGACGCAGAATTGTTAATTGTATGCGTCGCCAAGTCGACTACATAGCTTAGGAAAAGACTAGGTGAAAGAGCTCAGTATGCAAAAAGAAAGATCGAGGGGACCATAGAACTTGCCCGATGAATATTTGAAGTTGGAAAAGTGCAAGTAGCGTGCCTCTCAACATTTTGGGTGCTGTTTCTCCGGTATAAAGACTGTCAGCGTATCTCTGGTCAGATTTGATCGTAGTAAAGGCAGTATCTGGACTCACGGGATGATACCTATATGTATCCAATTAAAAGGCCAAAAGTCAGCTTATGGAAATCTCCGTCGCACATAGTGCGCACCCGACAGAGCTCCGACGCCCAACCCAGTAATAAACCTCCCAACCGTAATCTGCGCAAGCGAGTGCCCCGTACTCGTCTGTACGGCGACACCGATTGTAAAGATGGCTGACCAAGAAAGGATAGACCATTTACGCCCGAGTCTGTCTGAAGTGAAGGCTTGACCCAGAGCACCACTGCCAAGGACAATACCCTCGGTAATCAACGAACAGCAAAGCTACAAGACAAAGAATCCCACTCACACGAATGTGCTAGCAGACGAATTCAGTTCGTGGAGATGGGTGAGATGATTAGGCGAAGAGGCTCACCCGGCAGATAAGAGAGAAGTTATAATTGACTGTCTCGAGCTCGACAAGAAGTATTCTCCGTCGGGACCTATTTCTCCAAACCGTCGAATGAAATCTGGCATTATGAGACATCCCTAGGAGCCAACAACCACCCATGAGTATCGGCCACTACGCTTAGTGCTAAATGGCTGCTCACCGAGATAACTCCAATATCATAACCATACAGGAATCCTGTGATGAGACCGTTTGTGAATCAACTAGGTGAGTCTGAGTCGTATTAGTACGAACCTCCGAACGCAACGAACACCGCCAACTGGATGGCATGTCGATTCGTCGGTTTCACTTCAGTGGACTTCATGGTTGATGCAGCGAGAGCAAAGAATTCCTCAAAGAACCCCCAATATCGTCTTTATAATGCTTCTTATCCCTACCCAACAGTCTCCACACCCATTTAGAAGGTTAAAGGCGGGTCCCGTCATAGCCCACTCTCACCGGCGGGCAAACGTTAACAAGTGACCTAATTTCGTACCACTGCCCCCAAAGGAGCTCCAGTCCTACTTCTGACATCCAAAGGACACAGAACGAAGGCTTTCGTGTCATAAATGTTGTATGCGGGGAGGCCAGATGATCATGTCGTTTACAAACATAGAACTCGAGAACTCGTGGAAGTGGATATCTGTTGTTCTTGGGCCGCGCTTCTTGAGGGATGAATCTGATGGATTGGTTGCGCGTGCAACACGGTCCTTCTGAAGGTGATAGCTATGAGAAATTGAGATGTTGTAAGGGTAAGATATGGTAAGAAATACATTGCGATAACCTCAAAAGCAGGTCACAAGAACTAGTAGACGCACCGCGTACGTCAGAACACTGTTTCTCCGAACATTAACCACCTGGCCTGTTTAACGTTAATCAATATGACTCACCGATAACAAAATACTCTGGCCTTTCACCTATGTCTCAGCGTATGTAGACCGGACACTCATAGAGGTGGAAGTCAGTTGTAAGTGATACAGCGGCCCGGGACCGATGATGGGGCACAATTGACGCCCAATTCAGGTGCCGCTTTCGGCACTTACACTTGGGCCATCGCCCGGGCCCCTATTGGCCGCCGTCTTCCCTCTAGTAAGCTCTCGGGAAGTTCTATGAGAGATCACTGAGATGCTGAATAATATATCTTTTCAAGTCACCACTCTGCCCCTCTTACTGAACTACATTCGAACTGAATCTCTGAGGGGTTAGCTTGGCCCGTGATGACCCTAGATCTTCGTGACCTCACAGCCCAGACATTCCATTGGTCGGGATCGTATCTTACCCTCGTTCTCAGTGGCGCTGCCTCCTCTAAAGCGTGAATCAAAGCTCACTGTCACCTTCCTCGTCGACTACACCCATTGAATGGATGACAGAGCTGCCTCCAGGCTTCTCACACGAAGTCCTCCACCATATCTAATTCTCGGCGCTGATCGAGACTGTGGTGGATCAAGGAGATGAGAATGAGAGCTCCAAATAATCGGAGGAGGGAGATGCTCCGACGTTTCCTGTGAAACACTTGACGATCTTTGATACAGGGCCAGATTCGATGTCCCTAGTTCGGAGTATGCGGGGTCTACATATTCCGGTCTCAGACATCGAACGCGTTATCCCCTCCCACTGGCGAGGTTCGTGGTGGAGAGTAGAGAACAGTGGTATATATCATTTCGCGAAGCAATGGATCTTTTGGAAAATTGAAAGACTTCCTATCTCGATTGCAGGACGGCTATCAAATTTGGGTTTCTCGATTGGGATGATGGCTGTTTTGCTTGAGACCCAGGTAGCGGGTATACCGCGTAACAAGCGCGGGTTTTGAGCTGAACGGCTCACTGAGAACAAAACGGTAGTGACTTATATTAAACGACGGAGGTCGGATGTCTCCATCTTCCTTATATGGGGTCGATAATTTCTATACGCTAAGAATAGCCTGAAAGTTTACTCGACTGAGACTTCGAGTTTAACGATAAGCCTACTTGGCACCTTCAAGTTGTCCTCGGCACAGGAAGCTTCCCGATGCTTACAGGGCGGTTATTAAGGGCTCATGGTTGAATGTACTTTTGAAAGGCTCTTCCGATTCCCGTTGATGTAGGTACTCGTGCTAAGCTAGGTACTCAATGTGTAGTTGCTATGGAAGCTGAATTTATTACCGTACGCAGCTCAATGCTGGACACCAGATCATCCTTAATCGACTACGGTGCTATCGGAAGTCTTATAGATGCCAGTACGACGATGATACCCCATTTGTCAACGCTTGAGCCTTGGACAATGACGACGGGGGGCCCATCCCACAGTTCATGAATTCTGTTTCACAGTCCAACTAATATGAATAATCAAACAGCAATCAACGATTTTCTCAACAAATGCCAGCCATATTCCTGTCTAAATCCCAGAAAATGGAAAACCTAGCTGTAACGGCTAAGGAAATTTAGCAGCTCACAACCGACATACCCAGAAAGCAAGCCAAGTCCTTCTTCTGCGAACCTTCTTGATTCTCACCACCACCGGAATTATTTGACATGGCACCCCCGGTGTTTTCAGATCTCCAGACCATCTTCCAGTACATGCATATACGAATTAAGTATATGCATTAAGCCAAACCCAACTGTGGAGTCAGCAGCCTTGCGGTCAAGGCAATAGAGAGGGGTATGATTTTGTCTTTAAAAGCAACCCAAGGTGCTTGACTTACCCTAACTAGCTGAAAGTCCCACATCTTCAATAGTAGCCTCTCAACTTGCTATGTCTCTCTCTATTGATTGTTTCGCTTGTCCCGCCTCGGTACCTACCAATGGTATCGACGGACAAAGAGATCTGGAGACCCCGTCTCCCGCGTCTCCAATGTCGTTGGTATCCGGCTTGGATAAAGTCTATGACAATCCTCGCCTGGACCCCAAGAACTACCTCCATGGGCCCTTGTCCCACAACCCTGCCACACGCCTCCGCCAGCTACTGGCGCGACCTGGAATTGTGGTAAGAATTGCTCTTTGTGTCTCCCTATTCTCCTCGCTCAGCCGTCGTCTCCAAGGTTTCCCCAGGAATTTGCGACGGCATTAGTGCCCGCTGCGCTATAGAAGCCGGCTTCTCGTGCTTATACCAAAGGTCAGTACGTATTGCGAGTTTGTGCACATTTGTCTGACTAGCTCCAGCGGTGCTGCAACGACCGCCTCGCGACTTGGACAACCAGACCTTGCCATTGCTACCTTGAATGACTTTGTCGATGTAAGCTCCATGATCGACGGCCTAGAAACAGTGAAGTATATTTATGTATTTGGTTTCCAGGCAGCGAAAATGGCTTGCAGTCTTGATCCTACTATTCCTGTCATTGCAGATGCTGACACTGGGTAAATGTCTGCACCAAACTACGCTTCCAAAAAATATTAATCTAGCCTTCAGATTCGGTGGCCCGGCTATGATTGCCAGGACTGTTACTCAGTATGCGAAAGCTGGTGTAGCTGCTTTGCATATTGAGGACCAAGTCCAAACGAAACGCTGCGGCCATCTCCTCGGGAAGCAAGTCGTATCGAGAGAAGAATTTATCACCCGAATCCGAGCAGCAGTCCTGGCGCGAGACTCTATCCCTGGCGGCTCAGACTTCGTAAGCATTCTGGTTGCTCCATCCGGAATCTCGGAGAACTCAAATTGTGCGGCTGTGAATAGGTTATTATTGCACGCACAGACTCCGCACAGGTGTTGGGGATGGAAGAGGCTGTTTACCGATTGAAGCTGGCAGCTGATGTAGGAGCTGACGTTTGCTTCATTGAAGGAGTGAAGAATAAAGAGCTGCTCGAGTCTACAGTCAAAGCATTGGCACCCAGGCCTGTAGGCGTCTTCTTCCCAATGATTTTACGATATGCCACTGACTTGTGCCATGTGCCAGGTCCTGGTTAACGTTATCTCCGGGGGTCTCACGCCCTCGTTTACGTCCCAAGAAGCAGAGGAGATGGGTGCCAAGATTATCAGTAAGTTTAAGCAGAAGCCGCTCAAGCTACGGTCTGACAGAAAGCCATAGTATTCTCTCTCGTTTCCAGCGTCGCAATGGTGCATGCCTGTCGCACCGCAATGCAGCTCCTGAGAAAGACGGGAACCGATTTCACTTCGGCGCAAGGAATGGATCCGAAATCGTTTTTCGAAGTGATGGGTGCGTGTGCCTTTCTATTCTCACCAAAATCGTTTTTCATCCCTTGACTTTCTTTAGGATTGAACGATGTGGTGGAATTCGACGCGAAGGCGGGAGGAACTGCCTTCGAGACCATTTAATTTAGAGGCTCCATGCCGTTATTTTGTTTGAATTCTACCAACAAACCTCTCCCTATGCGGTCTTCTTTATGCAGCCCCAAGGCCCCCGAATTGTTTCCTGTTTTTCTATCTATATGTAAACTAGAGGAAGCGTTGCTTGGGGGTCAAGCTCCTTGCATGTATCTGGTCTCTGTATATATGGCTAGGTGATCAACTGCCTCACAACAAACCATCACCCAAATTATGCGTCCTTAGTCTCATTTTTCACACGTAATCAAACACGCAGAATACATGTGCTTTGCAAAAACCAAAATATATGTTTTTTAGGCTTTCCAAAATTTATCATGCAGGCGATTGGAAGTCCCTTTCTTCCATGCTATTTTTCTCGTGGCCAGCCCCTATTATTGGTTGAAGAGATGAATGAGATATGAGAGCATGGATGGTCGTGATGTACACCGCGTAGTTGGATACTAGATCTACTTAGATCCCGAATTAGAAATTAAGTTAACGGCGCCACCTAATAAGCTCCTTGTCCTTGGCGCGGGATTTTTAATCAATCACGGAGGGATGGGTACAGATCCGTCGAGAGGATATTCGGACCACACTCCGCTTCGCGCATCAGAAAATGTCGAACCGTCCGGGACGTGTACGAGACAAGATGGAAGTTTAAGGTCAGGTTTGGGTCAGGTCCGCCAGGAGGACCCATAGCTCGAAGGAGGGAGGACGAGGCGAAAGCGGCAAATGCCGGTGACATATGTTATGGAACCCCTGTTAGATCCCCGGGTCCTGGCCATGGGATTCTTCCTTTGTGCTATATGGGACCCTTAGAGCCCCGAGAGCTTCTAGGAATTGGAAAGTGCAGCGCCGCACTCTACGGCGATTATGATTCAAAACAGCGATTGCCCAGGCTAGAGACAGCACTGGGCTGGGTGCGGCCACTAGCATCTATGACCAGAAGGCCTTCTGGTGGGCATGCTCTCTCACCAACTTGATCTCTGCGTCCTGTCAATGATATACATATGTAAACTAAGTTTATCTAGCTACTGGATAGACCATCTTCAATGCGATACTATGATCTCCACAGCGCACATCAAGGGAAGACATGAGGTTGCTTGCGTACTGGACAGTAGAGGGCTTAGGCTAGCGTTTATTACAAGACATATACAGGCCTTGATGCCATATCCCTTTTGACGAGGTAGCAGTTGCTTATGCACACAACACCTTGACTTGATACAGGCTTCCCGCCCTCAGCGGGCCCTCAAAATAGGATGGCAGGGGACTATTTGTCCATCTTGTACCGCGACCATCGGGTTGGGTACCAACACAGGAATTATCAATAACGGCGAGATGTTTTGAAGAGCGTATGTGAGCGTTCTGGATAGGTACATACGAGCCCCAAGTGGCTGGGATGCGAGCGGTGATCAAGCGGTGATATCATCGCCGTACAGGGTAGCGCTGGACTATCTGGGAGCCCCGATCTCGCTTCTCATGGGAACATCCGAGTCGTTCTCCCTCCTTCCATCTGAGTCTAAAATTCCCAATGCAATATTTTTATCAGCATCTCGAGGTTCAGGGCCGCCTGTGGTATCTGAATGCCGCCATCGTCCCTCCTACTACTTTCATCTCAGATCCGATACCCCTTAGCTTGATTCTTGAACAGCTAGTTCCGATAGCCTTTCACTTCACAACAAAACTCTCGGGAACTCCCCGAATTCTAAAACTTATTCGATGTCTGCTTATGCTGGCGTCGGTCGTACGCGAGTCATAGAAACAAAAAAAAATCGAATTCTAGCGGGAATAGTAGCAATGGTATGAGGTATTGTATAGTATAGATTAGCCTGGTTCTTGGTGTCGTAGTAGGTCTAAACTCTAAGAACAAGAAAGTGAAGAGGAAAGCAAGAGGGGAAAGATAAAATGCGAAACGAATTTCGAACGACCACTGAAAAAGGGAAAATTAAACCTGACCAATGAACCCTACTTAGCCTTCTAAGCTACCTTTTTGCAGATTTAATTACCGGAGGGTCCGGGAGGTGTTGGGTTCTTGGCTTCGGGGCCAACAAAGGCCCATCCAATGGCAATGACTACTCGCAAGCCTACACCAACACCTAGAGACCCCGCATATCCAATTTCAGCGAGGATGGCTCTGCCAATGAAGGCTCCAAGGAACAAGGCGCCCGCTGCGATCAGCCTGAGGTTTCGGGAGAGAACCTTCTTGCGCATGTTGAAAAGTTCCCTGTCCGTCATCAACTCGACCCAGACGGTGGTGAGGACAACTATAGACGGATAGACCATCAGCAACAATTCAACAGCCCAACCAAGCCAATGGTACTCACTCGTTGTTCCAAACTCAGTGTTCAGTCGCTTTCCAAGGACACCTTGCAACCCAAGACTCGCGCTGATAAACGCCAATCCGACAAACGACAAGGCGTTTGTCCAGGCAGGGTAATGTCTCTCGCTTGCCAATTCAAACTGGCCGCTCTTCCAGAAGGCGATGGCACCTGCCATAGTGAGCAGAGCTTGAATGAAGGTGCCAAGGATGAGCCATATGCGTTTGTGGGGTCCAATTTTGTCGCCAATGCGTCCTAGGAATGCTCCGGCGTTGAAAGCGATAAGCGAACAGAGGGCTTGTTGGTCGGCTTTATGGAACGTGTTTCTGTCTTCTGGGCTTTCCCATAGTCTCGCAATGGCCAAGCCCAACTACGAGAAGCGGGCAAAGGGACCAAAGAGAGCTTAATTGAGTTTTGGGGTTTAAGTAACATCAATGAAAGCTTGCACCCACCTGCGCAAAGTTACCGGTTTGGAAACCGCACCAAACGAAAATGGCCGAGAAGGATATCACGTCTCTGTGTAGACCCGTCAGCTAGAGCGTCCATTGTGCGTCCGAGCTGGCTGCTACTTGCATGTAACCAGTCATGAAACAATATGCCGCCAGAGGTCCTGTCGCTTCCTTGGGATCGATGTCGGTCATGAGGTAGTCCCACCATGAGCTTGAGTATGTCGTGCTTTGAAGTTCGACATCGTGGCTTTGTGCGCTGGTCCCTGCTGTAGCCGACCCTGATTGTTGCATTGCTTGCTTTTCCGAGTCTTCAAAGGCCATCTTTGCCGTCTCCAAGTCTAGTTCTTAACGAAACCTAGGCAGAGACTGTGTTCAGAGACTTCCTGGCAACCTGGTCCGTGATTACAGAAGGCCCAGAACTGGCACGGAGAAAAGAAGGAAATGGGGAGGTAGAAAGCCGATGTCGCTGTGATTTATGAGGGGCGACAAATCGGATTCGCCTTGGCACCGACCACTGGCATTGAATTCGACAACTAACCGAGGAAGAGGTTGGAAGAGGTTACGCGGGCGGTTATTAGGCGCAAATGGAGTGCGTTCCGATTCGATAATGTCTTCTTATGTGCATTAGAGTTCCGTTAGCATCGCGTCGGCATCAGCTGTAGTTGACCTCCATATATATATACTACAGTTGGACTTACTTTATCCAGGTTGTATGCATATACAGACAGGCCTTGATTTGCGTTGACCGATGAATCTACGATACGCCAATGGACTTAAATGACAGAAACCGTCAGGGGGAAACGCTGGCTATGGCAGTGTGGGAATATTTGATCGCGGCAGCCTTGGGCCACAGCAAGGCGTCGCCACCTTCTTGTCTCTTACCTCCATTTGCCCTCCGCCTCTTCTTGGGCTCTGCCCAGGGACTGTTGCGGCGGATTTCCACGTTTCCTGCTCCTGTTTCGAGCTTCTAACCAGGAGCCGCAGCGCTGGGTTGAGGGCTCCTTTTTTCTTTTTATCCACGTTGCTGCTTGCGCCAGCCACTCCCACCCGGCCTAGATCTTCGTGACCTCACTGCCCAGACACTCCACTGGTCGGCATCGCATCTCACCCATGTTCTCAATGGCGCCGCCTCCTCTAAAGCGTGCACCGAAGCCCGCTATCACCTTCATCGTCGACAGCACCCATCGATTGGATGTCAACGCTGCCTCCAGGCCGAGTCTCGCTATAAAGTCCTCCACCATATCTACGACACGCCCGTCGACGAGCTAGGGGTCCCCATCTAGGACCTCAATGACCTCTGCATGAATTCTCAGCGCTAATCGAGGCCATGGCGCATGAAGGAGACGAGAGCCGGGCAGTTTCTGGTGAACGAGCCTTGAAAGACGTGACGCGAAAACCTTCAAAGACACGTTGTACCCTCGTGCAGATATTCTCGGAGCTGTCGCTGGCGCTTCGCGTCCTGTTGAATATGCCGACAACCCTTTGCAAGTCGGTCAAACTGGCAAAGTCGTCGCTCCTCAACTCTATATGGCTTTGCGTAAGCAATCCAACATCTCGCGGCAACGAAAGGGCCCTAACTTATCAACAAGGTTCGCGGATTTGGATTTCGTTAAATGTTTTACAATTAATCAGATTGACAGGACCCCGAAGCTCCGATCTTCCATGTGAGCCTTGTTGGAGACCTTTTCGAGGCGGTCCCAAAGCTGATCGAAGAGTTGAAGAATTAACTGTCTAGACATGGATCATAAAGGACATACCCCTTCTCATGCTGCTACATGCGCCAGCGGACTACAGCCCACGTTTCCACCCGCTTGTTCAATGTAGCTCTTAATCAATTGGATTCCCCTTTCCTGCAGGGGGTCTCCATCGTCCTGTACGACTTCAGTATCAACCGGGCCTTTTGCAGTTCCATCCACCTCGTAGATGCGATTATTCTTTTGAGAACGGACGAAGCATACGGAGTGGTGATCATCTGCGACGTGCGTCCTCCGTCGCTTCAGGTGCGCTAGACCCTCCGCGCGTTGCAGCTGCTGCGTGGGCTGCCTCGATCTCGCTCGAGTTCTCGAGTGCAAGGGTACGCTCCAATGGCGCCAAAGGGATGCATTCCTTGAGCAGACCATCGAGTGGAGAAGCATGCTCTAGATTTGTTTTCACATTACACGATATAGTTGAGCATTTCTATCAACTTACTGATGTGCTCAGGTTTGATCCCATTCGACACTGCGTGAAGAATAGCATACAGCCCGCAGGCGTTGTGGATGGACTGGGAAAACCAGACGACGGGTTCGTTCTCTCCCTGTCCTTGATATACTGGCCTCTTGCTATCCCACTCTTTGGACTCGGCTTTAATGGCATCCAATGTGGGAAATACCAGGATCAAAGCCACAACTGGTCGAGGTATGAATGAAAGTAAATCCGGGTCGTCCAATGACAAAACGTCCTTGAATTCGTATCCATGCGCGCCAAGGTTCCGTATCAAGTCTGTGAATATTTCTGGATCGGATTTAAGAGGAATATAGTGCTTCCTGTAATTTCCTTTTATCTTTTGGTACAGCGATAGCTCGGATTCAGACATGGTGGTCAAAGGAGAATCGCGTTGATGATCTCGATCATACACATGATGATGCGTCAATGAATGAAACTAGCTGACTACAGGGAACTCTGAGGGTTTGGCAATGCAGCTATTGCATGATATGCTCTCATTCTACACTCAATGATACTGCTGCTTGATATGAATACTCTGAGCATTGATGCCAGTGGTTGTGCCGGGGAGCGGACGAGGGAGTCTCTGCCTTGTGGTGTTCTATAAATACTAAGATTCTTGGCCTGAGATTCCTGTCACCTGTGGCCAGCAGCGTTACGAAGCCTCATCGATAACTTGCTTCTTACCACCGTCGATATGGCCGACAAATGCACACCGACTAAGGTACAGCTCAAAGGATTTAGCAGGTTACGAAAGGTCTTGAACACTGACTTGCACGGCCGTTCAAATTTACCTATGCCCATTGTTGGCCCAACTGTGGCCCCGGCCGACTCCTTGCACCCAGTTGTAGCTGCGCCTCTTCCTGTTGGTGTACCTGTAGCTGCTCCCATGCCTCTGACAGCTCTTTTGCCTCCAGCTGATCCTGTACCCACAATTACTATTGACCCGGAAGAAGCTGCAGAACTCCGGGCCAAGTACACACACTTCCGCATCCTTGTTATTGGTAGGGCCGGTGTTGGTAAAACAACATTGCTCCAACGGGTCTGCAATACAAAGGAAGATCCGGTTTACAGCAAGGTACAACATTATCTCTGCTTGATAACCCATTCTTATCATCCTGTCACCAACAGATTAACCCAACCTCAAAGGTACCAACTTGCTAATTTTGGTTCATTTCTCCGATCAGGTTGCTGACTCTGATTCTATAGAGAGGGATTCATAATGTGAATGATGAGTTCTCTTTCCAGAGCAACCCAGGGTTCATCTTCCATGATTCTCCTGGATTTGAGGCTGGAGGGGAGGAGGAACTTAGGGCTGTGATGTCTTTCATTCAGAAAAGGGCAAAGGCAAAGAATGTGAAAGACCAAGTCCATGCAATCTGGTGCATTTTATTCCTCATTTATCTGGCAAAACTAACACTGTATCCAGGTTCTGCTTTGAACCAAATGTAGCCCGTCCTTTATTGGAATTGGAAGAGAGATTCTTCAATGAGAGACATGGTGGAAATGGTAAAATTTCAGAACTTCAAATCATTCCTCACAACTGATCAGAAATAGCCCCAGTTGTAGCAGTCTTCATGAAATTTGACAATCTCATCACAGAAATCTATGATAGAGATAAAGAAGAGGAGGAGAATAGGGAAGTTGCTTGTGCAGTGTTGGAGAAGAAGTTTGAGAAGCCCCTGAAGAATTACAAGTTTCCACCCTGTGCCCATGTGCAATTTGAATGTATGTGTCAGCGACTAACTACTTC
>FTPT01000081.1:0-500983 GCA_900156845.1 Coprinopsis strossmayeri
GTCATATATCCCCTCTCTTCGCGGTCCATTCTGTGCAAGGACGAGAACACATTCGGAGGCTACGGACTAAGTTTTCACGCTCATGGTTGCCAAGAGCAACTGCACGCCAAGCGATGCGCAATGATGTCAGCGATGTCATTTAAGGCAAGTCAAGATGATCGTCGCAGTCTGAAAGCACGATTCTATTCTGTAGAGGGGGGTGGNNTCTACAGACTGCAGAATCTATTCTGACCTCTGTTTTTTCCCATGGTGCAGCACTTTGCCTTTCGGGGTTTCGGCAGCTCGGCAACTCGCAGAAATCTATTCTATTACCCGTCTATTCGGAATAGAATTCCTACGGGAAGTCATCCACTGCTCTCCCAACTGAGCTATGCCCCCATGTTATTGTCAATGATTCTCTTACTCCGGTATGTACGCACCAGAAGCATGGAATATTGAATACTATAGTGAACAATAGCAGCCAAAAAAAACTATTCAGATTATACATACACTATAAGGCGGCATCTATATCCAATATTACGGGACAGTGGTCCGATGCGCCATAAATTTCGTCTCGGATCTCGCACTAGCACCAAAGTGAGAGACGTCACTAGGGCAATTAGACAAAGAACCTACCTTCTTCACCTTATCCACGATACGGTTGCTCAGTACAACTAGGAACAACGAACATTTAGTTGATGACGGGACGTGTATCAAGCCACCAATACTTACACATATCCAGACGCCACCCGTTACCTTTCTCGCGGCTCTGAAACCGGTATCCCCAGTAAGTATAGTGCTGGAGATCCGGATGCAGCTTCCTCCACACATCAACGAATTGAGGCGATTCAGAATCATCTTCGGAGGCGAGTAGGTTTCTGAAGGCGGTAGTTTCGATCTCGGTATATCCCGGCTGCTTGTTCCAGGCTTTTTTGGAGTTTTGCAGGTCTGATAGCACAAGTCGTATATATTACAAGGCCAAGAAGCAAAGAGAAACATACCTTTAGCCGTAGGTGCCACATTCAGGTCACCTGTCCAGATGACTGGCTTTTTCTTGTCCAGTTCACGTATATAAGCTTCAAAATGGGTATTCCATGCCTTCTTGGCTTCCATGGTCTGAGAGGTGGTTAATGAATCCATTGCTCACTAAGTGATAAGAGAGCAATACCTTCAGTTCTTGCCCCGCATTGACAACGTAAGTCCCAATCAAGTAAGTACTCTCGAACTCGAGGGTGAGGATCCTACCCTTGGGATTAGGGTGACCTGGTAGCTTGTAGTCGACGCTCAGAGGTTCGACCTTGGAGAGGATCGCCGTGCCTCCTAATGATGGAAAATATGGTTTGCAAGTGATCATGGATAAGTCAATTAACCACAGTACCGTATGTCTTCTTGTCGGATATAGACCAATATTGGTGAGGGTATCTTGCCTTCAAGGCAGGGTCTGCCGGTACATCATTGACCTATCAGAGGATTTAGACAGAACCAATGAACTGGGCGCCAGTGACTGCACCTTTGTTTCGGTGAGAACGAGGATATCAGCATCCTCGGCCTCGACGTAGTACTTGAAACCCTGCTTCCAATTTAACGTAGTGCTAGCAGCCTTCACAGTTCGAGCACTAACCTTCTTCTGACTTGCGGCAAGCCCGCAGACATTCCATGTCGCAATTCTGAGCGCACCGTCTGCACGCTTCTCAAATTCAATTTTCACAGGGAGCACTTTGTTTGTGGGCTGGCCATTGTGAGGCAGAGAGTCCAGTGTTCCAGACTTCTTGGGCTTCTTCGCTGTAGAAGTCGATGGCTGCGAGGCCTCATCTGAATCTGTGTCGCGGTCGTCGAGCTTTCGTTTTGATTTTACACGAGAGACAGACTTTGGGGGCATGGTTAGGAGAGTGCGGAAAGGTCTAGGACTGGCGAAGAATCTGAGTCGTGAAAGAGCGAGCATGGACGCGACGCGAAGCCCCACGTGCCTCGCGGAATCAAAAGGGCGGTAAAAGGTCCGATCACGAAAGTTGAACTTGCCACTCACAACTGCAGTTCCTCCGGTAAATGCATAGTTTTCCTTTTCTTTATCTTGTAAGTGGCTATAACGTTTATCTAATTCTTTTCTAATCCTTTTTTTCTAGCCGCTTTCTCATCTTGTCCTCTAGTTCTCTTATGTCCAACGACTGCCATTGACCTTCAGTCACCTATTCATTCCGTATTGGTGCAACAGTTTACTACTACTCCTGGCCTTGCCACAACCTCAAGACCTCGAGTTTGAATGCTCACTCATCGTGGATTCTCTGCGTGGATTACGGTAGACGACCAGCTGCTTCCAGAGTACCTTGCCGCTGTGGACTCAGACGCCCATCGAGTGTCATGTTGGATTCCTGGTGAAGAAGGACAGGTGCGCCTCAATATGTGTAGTGAAACAGATCGTCATGCTGAATGCATCGGCAGACATTTAGGGTGTGGTGGCAGGACCATAGCGGCAAGGTGGATACCTGCGGATATATTCTTTTGGATGGACTCGTTGCACCTGGGCGATTTTTATTCGGAGAAGGAATTACTTCACGAGCTTCACTCAGAGTATCTCAGACAACGGAAAAACCCTTCATGTTTGCAAAGGTTCCGGCACACGGTAATCCTTTATATTTTTCTTTATTCCCGATTTCTGACATGGACGCTAGATACAGAAGCAAAAGAATACAATCAAGATGCTGGCACTCTCGTTTTAAAAATCAAACGTGTGAAAAGGGTAATGAGTCGCCCCTCGAACCTATTGCAGCAGGTTGGAGATATCGCGGCTTCGGGCAAGAGGAAGGTCGGCGACCTTTGCATTGGGTAAGCTCAAAAGTTTTTGCGTAATTGATAGCTTTTTTCATAATAACACCCTGCCGATAGTTTTGGGGAAGAAAGAACCTCGACACCGCAATATCCTGTAACATGGTCCATCCTACCGTATGACGATGATGTCCCTGGATCCACTCATCCTTCCACATATGTTTCGTTTGTCTTCCGCTACCGGTCAGCGGGTGCGTGATGTGGTTGGTCCAGATTCTCTATCGTGCCTAACCCATCGCATCAGATTTTCTGGAGTCCCAAGGTATAGCCACTGAGGTCAAGAAGCATATTGCTCCCAGAGTGGGAGAAAAGCGAAGAGTGGCGAGCCTGCCGTCCGATGTCGTTGCGGGCCCTCTAGTCACACCTAGCCCAAGTCCACCTAAGCGCCCTAGATTGACAGAACCACTTCGTTTGCCAAGTATCCAGGTAACCTTCTATTAATATCTCAAATGGAGCCACCGCTAAGTCATTTCCAGAGCGCCGTCTCACGAAAACCTCCTTCAGATCTCCGCCGAACCGTTAGCTGGAAGGACCTTCCTCCCGGCTTAGTTTATCTACCTCGTCTTCAGAGTCTAGGGATTTCTTCCTCCTCTTCTTCCGTTCTGCATACCCCGGTGTCCGCTTCCAGCGAAACGCCTACGCTAAGTTCCGATGATGACGAACTCGATAAACATCACTCATCTTTCTCTTCCGTATGAACTGTCTTCTGCTACCGCTATATTCTCTGCCATGCTTTGATTATGCCTTTGCTATCTGTTCTCTCTATGCTCTCTTGCTTTCATCTTACTGTTGATCATGACGTTGCTATTTACTGTTCTGCGTCCATATTCCTGCTATCGTGTCGACCTCTAGTTGTCGTATTTACTATTGCTTTCGTTGCTAGTCATGTATACCTTTTTCAAAATAATAAATTAGTTTCGTTGTATGAACTGCCTGGCGAGGTCCGAATCTTGCACTGTAGGCTTTCCTTGGGCTTTCCTGAGCGATCGGAGCTGCAGCACTGCAGGCTAGGCTGGCTAGCTCAAGCTGGGCTGACAGTGACGGTGAGCGCGTCTCGCGCAGTCCACACGTGACTGGCACGGTCATGTTACTCGTTCCCACGGGAGTCGCAACAGTGCAACTGTTCCATTATTAGTTTGGTCTTAAGTCTAGTGTAATCTTATCCTTCATAATGCCTGGCGGTGGTGCGAGGACTAAACATATCTTCATTGACGAAAGGGAAGATTCTATTCGTTTCTACTTGCACTCCTCCATTAGCCGACAAGCCAAGGAAACAATATCCCGGAATATACAGGTGGAACAGGTTCAACATCTCATCGCGGATTCATTACTCACATTACTATCACAGAAACATGGTGGAACCGTCGCTGCTCGAGAAGTGGACGCGAGCTATGTTCTCATTAGCAAGAAGGCTGGAAAGGGGGCTGTCCAAGCGGCTTACGCTGCTGATGGTGACGAAAGGAAACGGAGCCTGATGGTTCAGTTTTGCGAAATCATCAAAGAAAGTATCGAGGGAGGGCGATTTATGCCACGCGTAGAACGTACGAAGGGCATGAGCGGTCGTATAGGAGGGTAAGTGTTTGCTATCTGTTCTATGTCTGATGTTGATTAGGATTGTGATACAGGAAGAGGCCATTCACCCAAGCGGAGGATACAAAACTAGCGCGGTACATCGCTTCCCAACTGCCGAATGGGGACTCCGGAGGTCGGAGAGGTCAGAATCTATACAAGACACTAGTAGGGCTGGTGCGCTGTCATATTTTGTTATTTTCGAAATGAAGGCTCAATTATACCAGTGCGAGGTAGACAGAAGCTACGAGTGGGTCAAAGCCCACACATGGGAATCTTGGAGAAATAGATACAACAAGAACACGGTATACTTCGACAGAATAATTGAAAACCTAATACCAGAGGTGAACCCTGCGCGGAAGAATCGTTTCGGGGCCGATCGAAGAAGAAACGGTGGAAGACGGCTTTTCGACAGCGACGACGAGGAGGGAGAAGAGGAAGGGGACGAAGAAGAAGAAGAAGAGGTCAGAAGACAATCCGTCGACCGTGAACAGGAAATAGAATTATCACCACCTCGAATCATTCAACCTCCCCCAAATCGTACTCCACAAAGAAGTGTAGCGTTCTTGGAAAGACGTCCGAATCCTCCAGTGCAAACCCAAGCAACTGCACAAGAGATCGACCAGGAAGATGAAGAAGTGGAATCGGAGTTACGAGTCATATCAGGAACTTCTTCGAGAAATAATGTATCTCCCCCAAGAGGAGACGGCACTGACCAAGTTTTCCAGGCTTCTCAGCCCCCTCTCAGTGGTAGATCGAGAGCCAGCGACGCAAAGACGCCTCCTACAAAACGACGGCGGATAAATAACGTACCTTCTCCCCAACCCACCAGAGCCGGCCGCCGTCGCCCAGGAGCTACGGAAGTTAATCGACATGTCGGAGCCACCTCTCAGAACTTGATGTCGCCATCTGCAGGGTACGTGACTACTTCATCTTGCATTTCGCCTGAAGTTGACTTGACTAGTTCTTTGTTCAGTGGTTCAGAGGGTTCATGGTCAGAGGCCGAGGAAGAAGAAGATCCCGATCTCACTGCAGTCCACAGCGGCGTCACAATGTATGGAATAGGGAGCCCTTCCAAGATATCCACGTATAACTCGGCGGTATCCAATCCAAATTTGAGCTCTCGGAACCGCATTTCTGGCCAGAGCACTTTGGTAGCATCGGCACCTCATATCTCCATGGATGGGGACTCGGCAATCCAATACATCGCAGGTGGCGCACTCCCTGAAGAATCGGATGGAGAGGAATTTGAGCCTATCGATTCATCGCCCATTAAAGAGCTCTCATCTTACAAATCAATGGCAACACAACCTGAAAGCTCTCTCGCTCCCAGCCCCGTGGAGTCGGACGCCGCGCCTCCAGCACGTCCGCCACCCGCTCTTCGTGGAAAGAAGACAGCCCAGCGCTTGCCAGTCTCTCAAATCCCTCCCCCCATTCGCATGACACGCGCTCGCTCCCGCTCACAGTCCGTTGAACCAGAGTACTTCCAAAGCCTTCCTTTGAAAAGCACGAGGTCGAAAGGAAAGAGAAAGGCTCGGCAAGAGTCCCCTCTTTTGGCAGCCTTGCAAGAGGACCAAGATGAATATGGCATCGACACCGTGAACGAAGATTTGTCCCGAGAAACCTTAGCCGAAGAGCAAGATGTGCTTCAAATCATAACGAATGAAGAGGATTACTCCGCTGGCACGTCAAATCTTGATGATTTTGAACACGGGGAGAGTGGTTCTTTTAACCCTCGAGCATCTTCTCTTGAAAGCGATGACATGCAGATGTCGGCCCAGCAGGAAATGAAGCCTCCGCGACAGCCAGCAACGGCGAAAGCTGGGCAATCGGCGCCCCTCAAGCCTACTCACCGAATTCATCGCGCTTTGGAGAACTTCAAGGCATCAGAAAGGGAAGCCAGACAATCTTTGCCCCTTGCAATGTTGGGCAGCGCTAGGTCTTCACCGGCGCTACCCATGGGTTCAACAAGCCCTTCTGGACCAAGGGGCACCGTCCATCGTTCAAAGGCGCAACAATCGACTCCTCATTTCACCCCTGTTCCCCGACGGGCTGTATCCATCACCTCTAGTGTTGAGTCCTACCCACTTCCTGGCACAAGGGCGTCAACATACAAACGACGCAAGACAGAAGAAGAAAGACATACCCCATATAAGCCACCGCGCGGTACACGAGCATCTTTGCTGCCAGCTATTGAGTCTGAGTAATAATCGCAGATTCTGGACTTCGCGCATAATACAAACTTTATTTATTCCTTATATATGTTTCGTATATGATGATTCGAGTTCCTTGTATATTGCCATCGTAAGGTACCCTGCACACCGTAATGAATTTCGACGAATATAGCATATTTAATACGTGTATGATTGTTGAAATGAAGAACACCAAAGGCCCTGAAACAAATTATTATATCCCCCGATGAGTAGAAAAGATTAGACAATTATAGATTAAGAACTGGAATGAGAGTCCGCTGAGAGCATTCGCTTATGACGATCCCAAACTGTTTCCTTGCAGTGCTTCAAACTTGTTACGTGCCATACGAATGTTGAGTTTCAGTGCAGCAGTTTCTAGCCATCGCATGTTAGTAGCCTGGAGAAATCAAGGAGGATAACATACCGATTGTGGGGTCATGAACCACAACTAACACGTAGGTATTCCTCGTCATCTCGTCGAGAACAGCTGTGAAGTCCCATAGCTCCATCTCGAGCGAATGGAATTCGCCTCGCACCCGAGAACATGAATGTTTAAAGCCTTTGATCAATTCCGACGTTCTTTCATATCTCGTTGGGTCTAGCGAACTTGAGGACTGGCTATCGCTGTCTTCTGAGTCTACCAGGAGACCAGAAGGCGTATCGGAGGATGAGGTCGCGATGACCAAAAAGGTCGTTCGCTCGAAGAGAATGACCTCGGTTGCGCTGCAGGCTTGAGCGAACGTGGTCAGGTGTTTTGCCAGGACATTGGCATTTGGAATTAGAGTATGGACGATATTTGACCAAGCCTGATAAACGTTACTGAGCATATAATCTTTCAAAACGGTTACGCATACAATGCTCACCTTGTAAAGACTTTCATCGTAGATGCTAGTACCGAAGACCTCGACTTCGAAGCCTTGGCTGTTCTCGGCTAATTCCTGCTTTTTCTTGTCGAATATCGCCTGTCTCGATTGACGAACAAGATCCATCTTATGCACAAGCAGAAAAACGGCAGCGTCAGGGCTGAATGACTTGAGGTTACCTAGGCACCTTCGATAGTAGTCAAGGTCCTTGTTTATCTCCCGGCTTTCGACATCGAATACGTAGATCATAACCCCGACTTGCTTGAAAATTGTGCCTCGTTGTGCATCGAGGTAACTGTCCATGAAGGCATCTTGGCCGCCGCAGTCCCAGAGATTCAGAATAAGGTCGCCAAGGAATCGAACGTGGTTCTGCTCGACGTCTATCGTAGCGCCGAGCCGGGCAGTAAGAGATGCGGGGTTGTTCGAGCTGATGAGGTTCATTCAGCGGGGAGCAAGGGTATATCGCGATCAAGTGGAACATACAAGATAATCGACCTCATTGAGGTCTTTCCACTGCCAGAGGCGCCCATTAAAAGGACCTAGATATGTGTCATCTCTGTGCCAGAGGGTGGCGACCGACTTATTCACCTTTTTCTTCATAGTGTTGGTGGGTGGACGATAAGGAGGGTAGCGACAGCGCCATTCAGTAAGTCGAAATGACGGCGTGCACCACACTGGCTCTAGCCCCAAGGAACCCAAGAACTGTTGGCCCCGCGTATATTCGTTATACAGCAAATTATATACCATACAAGTACAACTTTTCAACCGCCTTTCTAATTGAATTTCCCTTCTTTCCAACGACCTACATGGGACGCCATTTCGACGGCGGCTGCGGCCCAGTCTTCCCCATGGTTATGGCCCTTGTTGGCACCGAGTCCAATACCCGCTCGGTCCAATGCTTGATCCTCTGTCAGTGCCGTTAAAACACCAAAGATGACAGGTACACCAGTATCCATTTGGAGCTTCATCAGCGCATGCGAGACGCTGTCGCAGATATATTCGAAGTGCATGGTTGCCCCTTTGATGAGAACGCCAATGGCGATGACAGCGTCGAACGGTGCTTTTGAGGCAGTGGCACCACCTGAGGGGGCAGGAGTTCCGCTGCGGGGCGCAGGAGAGCTAATTCCAATACTGAGTCCACCGAGGAGATCAGGGATACTGGCTGCCTCTTGTACATGCGATCCCGCAATCATCCTGGACGTCGTCAGAATGGCCAGCTTCGCACTCATTGAATGCAAGATAATCGAACCGTGAACATGCAAGTGGGAGCTCGAAACTTCCAGGCACAGATTGGATAATGATGTTGCTCTCCTTCACGCCCTGTTCCTTCAGTTTCTTGATAGTGCCTTCCAGGAGAGCATCGATAACGACTTTATTCCATCGCGCATGCACGACGGCAATGCGCAGCGATGACCCGTCGTATTTCACATCCGAAGGCGTTATTCCTTTGATTGTCGGGTCACTCATCGTCACTGTGGTTAATGACGATGAGCTCGAGGCCCAGCGAGCACTTAGTCGACCCGTGGGAATACCTGCCCATGGCATCAAAAAATATAGTTTCGACCGTCGTAAATTCCTCGTCGTACGCTATTCCTGCAAAGATGGACACGAGTCTAGCCAGTGAGGCATTTTCTATTTCCCATATGAACCTGGGGCTAATGTGATGGTCTAGCTACGTATACCCTAATCTACGCGTTCTTAAAGAAGCAACAACACCAAAAAGCTGCAGAAGCTGTTAAAAAGGCCGCCAAAGAGACCGTTGTACTCAAGGACGACATAGAGATAGATGGACAACCACTAGAGGAGATTGTTAGACGGTTTAAAGCTCCTGATTCAGAGAAAAAAGAATCTGATCTCGAATCGTATGTCCTGTCCATATGAGATTGACATTACTGAACTTACGCATGAGTGGCTTTAGCTCTGAAGGTATTGGAAATTCCACGTTGAGCCTGTCTGGCATGCTGAGATCTCACTCATAGACTCGGATTCCAGCTCCAGTGAATCAGACTCGAATTCTGCAAGCTCTTCAAAATCTGACAAAAAGACTAAGCCTAAGAAAGCGAAGCCTGCTTCTTCGTCTTCGTCCTCGTCTTCATCTTCGGAATCTGACTCCGACTCTGAATCCGATCCTTCGTCTGTAAAAGCGAAATCTCCGTCATCCGATGCTGCTCGGAAGACAAAGAAATCGCCTTCGCCATCCTCGTCAAGTAGTTCTCTCATCTATTACACTATGACAGATACTTTACTAAGTTTCTGCAGGTTCGTCTGACTCCGACTCTTCAAGTCCCGAAGAAGAAGAGAAGAAAAAGTCTAGTTCAGAATCTGAAAGCTCAAGCTCCGGCTCTGAGTCTGGTATGTTATTTGTTTATTCTAAAATTACTTATCCGCTCATTGCGCCTTGTGTGTTTGCAGACGATGAATCAAGTGACTCAGGATCGAGTACAAAATCTTCTGCGTTATCCAAAAAGAAACTCGTGAAAAAGAAATCAGAGAACCAAAAATCCGAACGCGACTCTAGCAAAACACTCTCTTCCGCCAAGGATTCGAGTGATACCGATTCCCCAGATGAGGACTCAGGCAGCTCTGGAAGTGATAGCGACGATTCCTCCAATGATGATGAAGAACCGTCCAAGAAGGGAGATGGCAAGAAACCCGAAAAGAGTGCAACCGCTAAAAATGAGAAAGATCAAGATTCTGACGAACAGCGAGTAACAAAGAAAAGGAAAACCGACGTGTCTGGCGCCGCTGTCATAACTGCCACGGCTGATGCTAACCGAGACGTCGATAAAAAGGCTGAGTCGGCGACACCAGCCAGGAACCCGCATAACAAGAAGAAGGGTCCTGGGGAACGGTTCCAACGCATCAAAACAGATCAAGTTAAGGTCCACTTCGATAACCGATACGAGGCTAAGGTGAGATAAGGTACTTTCGTCCTTGCATGTTCCTGACAACTGTCTCGGAACTGGAAGCCTGGGAGTATGTCTGATTACGGCCAACGCGCGCACCAAGACCTGATTGTCACCCGTGGAGCAGGGTTCCGGAAGGAAAAGAACAAGAAGAAACGAGGAAGTTACAAAGGCGGAGAGATAACAGTATGTCTCGATTTATATAATTTCGATTGCTCAGCCTCATATGTTCCCCAGTTATCAAGTCATAGCTTCAAATTTGAAGATTAATCACGGTGATCGCACAGTGAACCGTTGAATTAGTCTTTTTTATTATACCTAAAAGTCGAATCTAGCTGGACGTACACACCCTATAGGAAGGCATAATGCAAAGGATCAATTGAGCATCACAATCGTGAACGATTACAGTGCACCGATCTTTGTTTCGCGATAAGGTCTACTGAATTGTACGTACACATTTTTATCCGCTCTCAAGAAATGATCTACTTGCGTAGCCAACTCGCGAGCATGACATAGGCTGCCAGTGATAATAATATTGCAGTACGCGCGCAGAAGAACGTTAATTTATTGAAGCTCACAATAAGTCGCACATTCTTCATTCATTCTCAACTGTTTCTCTACAAGAAAGACAAAAGACGAAATTTTAATCCCTTGGACAAGTAGATAAAATGAGTACAACTGAAGACGGAAAAGAACTTTGCCAGTTCAGTTGGCGCCCAAGTGACAGCCTGTGTATGTATGTAGTTTCCAGGCTCGACTCGGGAATAAAGTTATGCAGCGGGTGACCAGGGTAAATGATGGATTGAGTGGAGACCTGCGGATAGAAGCCACGTTATGGAAGTTATTTTGAAACTCATCCTGACCATCCGAGGAAGGGAAATTCTATATATTTTAGGAACATCTCTCCTGGAGCAATGAGCGCCTTTCAGTCGTTCTCGACTTTCGTGCATAAACTTGATGGAGCAAAGAAAGCATACCAAGTCCTGGGTTCTGAGCACATAGGCAAGCAAACCCCGCTAGTCCTGGTCAATGGAATGACAATGTTACGGGGTGATTGGCAGCGTCTGGCAGACTGCCTCTGTCAATTCAGGCCTAGTACTAGCATGACAGGATTAGTGATTCAAGCATGTGCAGTGAGTGCGTTCTATGCCACATCAAACTTAGAAATCAACAAGAAAGGTGCTCTAGGTCGGGGACATTGATTTCGGAAAGCTGCATGACAAACTTCCCAGAGATACGAGATTTTTGGTGATTCATGGCAAACTAGACTCGGTATTGCCATATTCCGCGTGAAGAGATTCTGAAACATATTCCATGGGCCAAGGATGTTGAAGTTGGCAACAAGCCCGGACAGATCCCAAGTCTAGCATTCAGACACCAACGGTTTGAGTACTTCGATATCAGGGTGTGGGGGGATGTATTCGAAGTGTTTCTGAAGACTGCCTCTGTCCAACCTCTGTCACGGTTGTAGGTATCGGCCATTTTTTTCTGTTAGTTAACATAAGAACCGGTCCGCCTGACCGTCGCCACCATCCACTATCGAGCCGATTCACCGGGTAAATGGCTTACACAGTTAACCGAACAGCCAACCATTCGCGCACTCATCCCGTTAATACACTGTCTTCACTGTTAAGCTCGTCAAGATTACAACAAACTGTACAGTGATGAGTAGCTTGCGGTCTTTCTCTACTTTGGTACACAAAGATGGGGCGAGCCAAGCGTACGAGGTCCTGGGGTCTGAGCATATCGGCAGGCGAACACCCCTAGCTCTGGTCAATGGAATGTCAATGTTACGGGGGGATTGGCAGCGCCTGGCTGACACTCTTTCTCAATTCAGACCCAGTAGGCAGTTTAAACAAGTAACCTTCTGGGATAGACTGACCCATGTCTCGTTCAGTTCTCATTTTTGACCATAGGTACTCATTTTGGGCGCTTCTTCGTGTAACTGGAGAAATTAAGTGCCGGTTTAAAGGGGAATGGGTGATTCCACATTCTCTACACAGGGCACAGAGCAAGTGACCCTGGAGTCGATGGCCAGAGACCTACTGGAACTATTAGTACATCTGAATTGGCAAGAAATAGCCATCTGCGGATATTCTATGGGAGGTACGTGAGGAGGATCCGGAGGGAACGATAGTGCATAACCAGTGGCTTCTGGACGGCAGGTGCTATCACACAGCAATTACTCTTTTTACCCTACCATCCAACGAACCCAACGGGCCTTCCATTCCGCACCACCCATGTGTTCTTGACGGCCACACTCTGTCAAAAACAGAACGACAATTCGTTTGCAAGGAGGTTTAAAGAGACCCCCCCACCAGTGAATGGGACTCGCAGGACGTTGGAAAAGAAGCGAGAGCTCGCTCGACCAACAGCGGAGGCGGTATTCGACCCAACATGGATTGCCGCCAATCCCGCACGCTTCGATTGGGTACTCAACCAAATGACCTTTGGACGGTATGTGGCCTATTTCTGCATCCCTCTAATCCTCTAACCGATATCTGATTGCTTTCGTTAGGCCTGTACGGACCATTCGTGAGTTGAATAATCTCCTATTCTGAGTACAAAGTCTGAGCTGTCCTACCTTTGAATGTTACGATTATGTAGTAATGCAAGCACGCACGGTAAGTCCTACTACATACAAAAATGAGCTTCCGCTTGACGAAATGACGCCAGCTCGGCAAGATAGATTTCCAGAAATTGCATGACAGACTTCCCAGAGATACGAAAATTTTGGTAATCCACGGCACACTAGACGCAGTATTGCCATATGCATCATCAAGAGAGATACTGAAGTCTATCCCTTGGGCTAAGGACGTGGAAGTCGGGAACGAGCCAGGACAGATTCCAAGCCTGGCCTTCGGGCATCAATGGTTCGAGTATTTTGCTATCAGCGTGTGGAGTGACGTATTTGAGGTGTTCCTAAAGGATTCTTCGAATATGCATCTATCGCGGCTGTGACAGTTACTGGGCGAAACGAGCTACACCGCCGATAGCTCTCGGATAAATGTAGTTTTAATCCAATCTGCATATACAGATGTCTTCGCCTTACCGATCTGACTGGAAGTCGTTTGTCCTGAATCTTGATGGATAACTAAGGTCTCCGTCGCCTCTGTGTTATCGTTGGTTTGTAGAGTAATTCGAGGCAGGAACCATTTGCCACGGTGATCGACTACGAGTCTAGTCTTGGGGAAGGTCAGGGAATTTACTATCCTTGGAGGTATTTTCGAGAGTTTGAATTCAATGCGGAATCTGCGATCCCACAAAACTTCGATGGCCTCTGGCCCTTGTTTTGTTGTCCAGAGAAGATATGCTGCATTGACGAGAGATGTCAAGTCTCTTTCTTGAAGGGTTCGCGATTCCCGCAAGCCTTCATTTTTCTTAGCTGGAGGTTGCCGGTAGGCAATCCAGCAAATTGTTCCTTGAGCCTGTAGTGTCATTTCTTTGATTTCGCCCTCGCGAAATGCGACAGGCTTCCACATGACACCAGATCCTGCGGTAAACGCTGTCGTGGTACTGGGTATTGGGCGCCAAAGGAGGCCAATAATTCGGTCGATTTGGGACGAACGTCTTGATGCTTGAGCACGCAGGGACCCCCAGGGCTCGGGTGACACGTAGCGCAATATCCTCTCGACAAAAGCCTTTCGCGCAACCGGGTCACTTCCAAAGGATTCAAGAGTGGTACGGGAAAGTAGGATTGTCCCAGGAGGAGATGGCAAGCGACAGACGGAGAGAAATTTGTCCACTGCGAAGATGATGAGATGTAGAAGTGAGGAATTTTAATTAAATGCACACCTTTAGCCTCTATGGCGTCTACAGTTGAACATGTGTCGGAAACTGCGAGCCTCAGTCGATCCAAACCTGAACTGATGCTTACATCTCCTTCATAATGTTTGGAAAGCGCTACGTCGATTTCACGGAGACGTTCCTTGAGGTAAGGTTCCGAAATTCCGTTTGTCTGATCGAAGATTCGTCATGGTATATTCGAGGAAGAAACGAAACGAAGTCCATACCTTCCCGTCGTTCTTGATAACATGTCGAATTGCATTCCTAATGGTGATGTTTGGCTGGAAGTTTGTCCGATCGGTGACATATTCCAGACCATTTACTTCACATGTAGCCAGTATCCTGTCCTTGGTGCTTGAATGAGAGACGCCGTGCAGGAAGGCTAGAAAAGTACCTTTCCGACTTGCAGCAGAGGTCTAATCATCCACATATTCATCCCTTCCAAGTCACGTTGTTCAGAGCCCTTGCTCGGCGCTTCACTCATTCCCCAGCGACGTATAGGCCTCATCCCGCTTGCACCGAGCAAAGATGATCCTTTGCCTAACCGCATCAAACTCGTTTCGACTTGGTCATCAAGGTGGTGAGCCAGAGCGAGGGTGTTGCTTCCTGTTCTAAGCATAGTATCAAAGAATACATCGTAACGCGCGCTTCTGGCATCTCGTTCAAAGGATTCGGTGGGCTGCGGTGGAAAGCCCGCCTCTCCCCAAGGTATCTTCCTGCATACGTGGTCAACACCGAGCTTTGCTGCGAAGCTGGCGCAACGAGCAGACATGTCTGCAGATGACGCTTGTAAACCATGGTCGATATTCAAGGACAAGATTTGCGGCGTTCCAGAGAACGCAATAGGCCCTGCGCTTGGCTGCGCGATTCGTCCTTGTGAACTTGGAAATATCTGGCAGAGGAAATATAGAAGACAGATAGAATCTGGGCCGCCAGAGTTTGCCACGGCTGCAGATCACCTTAGTGTGATGTACGGTAGGATTCTGAACAAATTCCTTACCTATGATGCGAGGCCAGCCACCTGGTATCATGCACCGTCGCAGCAGCCCTGCAAATTCGTGCTTCGTAATTGGGGTCAACATATTAGTGGATAAACAGGAACGAGAGCGATAGCTCCAAAGCACACGTCGGAAGTTATGTACTGAGGGTTTGGTACATGGCAAGGTTCAGATTCAGTTCGTGCCAATTGCTTCCGAACCGTAACAGATTTACAGAATGCTTATTGGGCCGCATAGTACAGAAAATAAATTATGTAGCATATGGAGATGAAGGAAAACACAGACATCCAGGGACAACAGTTACAAGAGGGATTACTTTGTCGATATAGCGAACAGTCCCACTAGTCGTGTACTTTTTCCATTGTCCCAGTATATGTATGCAAGCAAAAAAGGAGATGGAATGAAAATGAAGTAACTGAAGATAGTAAGTTCCGTAAAAGGTTGTCAGTAATAAACACATCCAGAGATTGATATTGCTTGGTACCAGATTTTGGTCTTTCGAAGTTGAATTGGAAGCATAGGCGGCGTTGTGAGTAATTTCAATAGCGGATGATGGATGTCACGCGACGGGAGCAGGAAAGGCGATGCAGCAAGATGTCGCAGTGAACACGCAAGCTCATAAATAGGGCAGGAGGTAGTTGAGGAAACAACCGAATCGAAGGTAGCAGGGGAAATAACGGATCTGAAGAAGGTGCGGGTCTCCGATTTTGATCGCTTTCGGAAATTAGCCGTTATATCGTTGGCCTTGGCCATGGCCCTGTCCTTGCTGCTGATTCTGGGTAGGACCGGGACTAGAATGCCTCATGACCGCTTGATATGCGTTCGAATTCATGCCGCCCATAGCCCCCATACCTCCCAGATTCATGGCATTAAGAGGCATATTTCCCATTCCCAAACCTCCCATGCCCATGCCCATGCCCATACCATTCATAGGAGCCGTAATTCCCAGACCCCCGACGCCCCCCATGCCCATACCCATCTGCATTTGCATTTGCATCATGGGTGACATGTAGGCGTTGCTCTGGTAAGAGAGATTCGAATTTGAAGCATTTGGGTTCTGGTTGGAATGCGGGGATGAGGAAGAGGAAGACGCAACAGAAGAATGGCTGAGTTGAGGAGAATGGACAACGGAGCTTGGCTGATTAGGTGGAGACGAGGCACCAGAGTTTTGGCCAGTGGTAGGAATATTTGGAATAATTGGCAAGGAAGGCGCCGGGTTTCCAGCAGCGGCCTGAGCTTGCATCTTCTGCATCGCTTGAAGCTGTTCCATTTCGGTGCTCATTAGTTATGTCCTCAATCCAGACTGATAAGAGCTTACTTCATAGAAAGCGAAGTCTTGGAGCAAAGAGGTTCTGGCTGGGTGAGTGTGGAAGATTCGCAGCATTTCCTGACCAGCATCAGGGAGCAACTCTTGCGTATCTCTTGAGTTGGTGACTGGTTTACGTTCCTGAGTGTTGCTGAAGAGCAGTGTTAGATTGCTGTAAAGTCATGATAAGACTATGTCATACTTCAATTTAATATGACGGAGACTGGCGTTGGGGATGTCCCGCACGAAAATCCATCGAACCTTGAACACGCCTTTCCACTTGTCGGATGCCCAAACGGTGCTGCTACGTGTATAATCGACAGGGGTCAGCATCTCTGCCATGCCACAGAAATGCCCGGACGCGTTGACACTGAAAAACAGATAGATCGGACCGCGACCAGCAGTTTCTTTGAAGGCCTTGTCGAGGCGTTTATTTCCAGGATCCGTCGAGCTCCAAATTTCGTACTTCAAGGATTTATGGACGTCGTCTTCAGTGTAAGACTTGATGACGAAATATCTAGCCTATTCATCATAAGTCTCTGGTAATTCATTGCATAAGAACGAGACGACTCACAAATGCAGGCTTAATATCGAAGCCGGCGGGATTGTAGCCCTTGCTAGCGATTAGGGATGGGACGTCAATCGGAGTACTGACGAAGGGTTGAACGGGTGTCTGGCCAGAAGAAGTGTTGCTGTAGTTTGAACTGAAGTCTGTAGCCAAACCCAAGCCAGGTCTCTGTGATTGTTGGGCTTGTTGCTGAAGATATTGCTGTGGGATGGGAGGGACAGCAGGAATCGCTCCAGATCCTCCGTTCCCACTTCCATTCTTGCTATGTCCATTTCCTCCCTGTTGGTACCCATACTGGAGATTGGAGTTTGATCGACGGCCCTGCAAGATATGTTGTTGCTGTTGCTGGCCCTGATCCCAGTTTTGATTATTCTGGACGCGGTTCGGGGTCCGCCTGCCGCCATCGTAGCCATTATTATTCCCGCTTACCACACCGTTGCTGTTACCGCCACGAGGTGTGCCACTAAAGCGGGGAGGATACGCAGGCTGATTGGCGCTATAGCTGGTAGCACCGTATGCGTTATTGTTCGCACCGGAACTCGCAATTTCCAGGGTGGATAAGGCCCTTTGAACATCATCAATGGTAGTATTGGAGACGTTAGGATTACCTGGAGCTCGCCAATCATTACCTTGAGACCACGGGGATGATCGCCCGATAGTCCCACCTGAGACTTGCCCTTGTTGACGAAGGTAGTACTCATCGTCCGTGCTAGCAACGGGTGCATTTGGGTTCGCACTCAAGTCCTCTGCCTCGTACGTAAATTCTCCCTCTTGAGAGTATTCCACAGGATCAGGAGTTGATGGCCCTTGGGAATGGACTGGTACTGTGGCCTGCAAAGTTCCAGAACGTTTAAGACCGGGATTGGTTTTGCGGCCGCCTCCCACGGCAGCCCCATAGGTGAGCGAGACGTGTCGCCGAACACTTGATCCTGGGGGAGGAGAAGGTACTACTGGCGAATGCTGGTTGAAATGGGGCGACATGGGTGAGGTCTGGGCCTGAGTATCCATTTGTTGCTGCTCCACACTGGAATGCTGAAAAAAAAAAAAAGAAGAGAGGCGAAGCCCATGAGGGATGGTACCAGAAGGCAGAAAATGGGACTCTGACTCACAACATCGTCTTGAACAGGATACTCATTCAAATTCCAGGGTTCCTCATCACCTTCATGGCCCGCGATGGCAGCCAAACTGTTGACTGGAGGCTTTGGAGGAGCATTGGCCGCCTTGGAGGCGTTGAAACCCCGATGGTAACGGGTTGGCAGAGAGCTCTGCCTGTGTAGCGATGTTTTTTCCCCAACAGCGCCTACTCCGCCAACCCAATCGTCTCCCACGAGCTCGTCGTCGTTCCACAGAGCCTGCTCGTTTGTGGTTTCCTCGGAGATGATATCCTTGGCCTGTGCTCTGGCTGTCCTGGATGCGGCGGTGATTGTATGGTGCCGTCTGACAGTTGAGCCCCCCGTCGGCGAGACTTGATCCTGGGCGATTGAGGCCATCGGAGGGTTGGTCGAGGACATTGAGAAAGATGGGTGAAAAGAGAAAGCAACGGGGTTGCCGGGATCAATAGATGGTGGTCTGTGAGAAAGTCCTGATAGAGTCTATGAGCCAATTATACAAACCTCCAAGCCGTGCAGCACCCACCGCTCCAAGCTTCATTTCCACCGTCATGTTGTCCCTTGGCCGCACGGCGAAGGCGCCAATCGTCGTAGCTCGCCATCGTCTCCTCAGGCACTCGTCGACAACAGCCTCGTCGTCGCGGTTCAAGACCGTCGTCGGTGGTACAAAGACCGCAGCAAAGTACACAGGATATCTTTGCCTTTCTAGTCTCATCGGCGTCACCGCGCTTGGCGTCGGCATCCTCGTCCATGATGCATTCACCTACACCGACCGCCATATCGACCGTGTACCAGTTTCGCCTCTGGCCCTCAGTCCTCTCAAAGGTGGTCCCAAGAATCTTCCTATTGTGGGTGTTCAATTTGGCGATGAAGAGTCGGAGGAAATGCAAAACCTCCTGACCAGGCCTAAACTCGTCGTTCTTGGCGGTGGTTGGGGCGTACGTCCACCTAGGTTCTCATTTCCCAGATCCTTGATTTAATATTTCTCTAGGCCATGGGCGTCCTCAAGACTCTCTATCCCGGCGACTACCATGTTACACTTGTTTCGACGGACACGTACACGACATTCACTCCTCTACTTCCATGTATGTCCGTTCCTCAATTCTTCTCAAAACACGCGTTAACCTCATTCCTAGCGGCCGCTGTCGGCACTGTCTCTGTGCGCTCCCTTATTGAGCCAATTCGAAAACTGCTTGCCCGGTTACGGGGCCATTTCATTGTAGGTAAAGCAGTCGACCTCGTCATGTCAGACCGACTTGTCGAGGTGGAAATAAGTCACAATGGGAAAACCCAGAATGTTTACATTCCTTACGATAAACTGGTCATTGGTGTTGGCTCGTCCTCGAGTACTCATGGGGTTCCTGGTTTGGAACACTCCTTCCAACTCAAGACCATCGGTGACGCGCAGGCAATTCGAAGACGCGTCTTGGGTAAGTCTTTATACCTTCTCTATAAATTATCTTTTCATTGTCGTTGACACTACCAATAGATAACTTCGAGGCTGCCAGTCTTCCCACCACTAGCCCAGAAGAACGCAAGCGACTGCTCAGTTTTGTCGTTTGTGGAGGGGGGCCGACTGGGGTTGAAACTGCTGCCGAGATCTATGATTTCTGTCAGGAGGA
The DNA here is from genome assembly GCA_900156845.1 of Coprinopsis strossmayeri. Lineage (NCBI taxonomy): Eukaryota > Fungi > Basidiomycota > Agaricomycetes > Agaricales > Psathyrellaceae > Coprinopsis > Coprinopsis strossmayeri. The sequence goes on from FTPT01000081.1 coordinate 19,722, forward strand.
CATCATGAATTACGTCAGTTCTCTATGTTGGCATGCCATCAGGATATAAAATACTCAGTCTACTCATCATCCGTACAGTTCCCAAAGATTTGTCGCGAAGAAGTCTCAATTCACGTCATTCAATCTAGGGACCACATTCTCAACACAGTGAGCCTATTCAGGATTCAACAAATCTTCAGCTGCTGAGATAGCTCCAGTACTCTGAAGATATTTCCAAGTTTGCCGAAGATAAATTCGCTCGGGACAACATCGATCTCATTACTTCTGCTCGGTAAATCCAATTATTTCAAGTTGTTTCACCATTCATAATTAATTCTTGGCCAGCGTGGCTGCAATTACCCCAGAGTCGGTCATTTACACGACTAAGGGAAAGGATGAATCCGGTAAAGTGGTTACTGAACAGTATACGATACCCTCCAATTTTGTTCTGTGGTCCACGGGGATTGCCATGAACCCTTTCACTGAACGAGTTGCCAATCTTCTACCCAACCAAGCCCACAAAAAGGCCGTTGAAACCGACGCTCATCTACGAGTTGTGGGTGCCCCGCCTGGCGAAGTCTATGCTATTGGCGATTGTGCTACTATCGAATCTTCCATCGTCAGCCATTTCATGGAGCTTGTCGATGCATGCGACAAGGATAAGAACGGGAAGATTGACTTTGGCGAATGGGAAGAAATGGGTAATGTTCTCTCCAAATCGATGTCATCTGTCTTCTGAGGGTGATTATAGTCAAGTGGATTAAAGCTAGGATACCCATGGCAGAGGATCACCTTGGACAAGTCCGTGAGTTGTTCCAAATGTATGACACCGACGCGGACGACAGTCTTTCCCTCAATGAACTCGTCAAGCTTTTAGAAGAGGTTGGCAACAGGATCACTTCCTTACCTGCAGTGAGTGGATAACACACTATCTGACTGATTTCAACTACTTATAGCACATAGACCGCACAAGTTGCTTCGCAACAAGGCAAATATCTGGGATCTAAATTGCATAAGCTGGCTCGTAAAGTGACTTCACCCGACTCTGCTTCTAATACTGCAGTTTCAACTACCTCGAGTGTTGGTCAACCCTCCCTACCTCTCATTCAGCCCGTCTTTCCCGACGATGATACCATCTCAAAACCCTTCAAGTATTTCCATCTTGGCTCACTGGCTTATATCGGCAACGCAGCGGTTTTTGACTTCGGAAAATACAACTTCACGGGCGGTCTTATCGCCATGTATGCATGGCGTAGTGTCTACTGGAACGAACAAGTCAGCACTAGAACGAGAGCGCTCTTAATGATCGACTGGATCATACGAGGCATTTGGGGTAGAGATCTCTCTAGGCTTTAGTGCATTCGGACGCTCTTTTTTGACCCAGTCTGAACGGATTTGCTTTATAGCTGTACGATATCTGTTGTTTACATCTATTCTATCATCTCGCACGCCGACCCGCCGCGTCTTGAACGGGTGTACCACTATCTTTTCCCCAAGTCCAAACTCGGACGCCACCTTTTCGTTTTCCTTCACCTTCCCATTCTCTGCCATATTTACGGACTTCGTGATAGCCTTTTTCTTCTAGTAGATTTTTTACATTGAATTCATCTCGCAGAAGGTCTCCGAACAAGACAAAATGTTTGGGCCATTCATGTCTCCAGTCTTGTAGTCCGGATTGTCCTGCAAGTGAAGAAGGGAAAGAAGAAGGAGGGAAAGTTGGATCGACGGTTGGAGGGAAATGTCTGGACATATAGATCCTAGGCGAAGCGAAGAAGACGTCGGTTTGGTCTTGGTACTTGGAAAGGTTTTGACCACTGCGAATAAATTAGCAGCTGGAGCAAAAAATGTTGTTTAACTGAGCATACCCCAAAGGTGGTTCGCAGCCTAAGGACCAGATTCTTCCAGGCACCGACGCTAAGGCTTCTCTATGGATATAAGCGTGACCTGGTGTGGAATGGCAGGGTGTGAGGAATCCGACGGTATCGGTGAACGCACTTTCGTTGCTGGTTCTTGTTGAAAGCGATCTGACGTAGGACAAAACGCTGATGGGACCACTGCAGTAGACCAGAACGATATATAACGAGATAGGTGTCGTCAAAAGCAAGAAAACAAGATGTCGGTGCTGGACGGGTAACGTTACCCAAAGACGGTTGCTGGCATTTTTCGCTTGTTTTCGACGGCGATTTCGTGGTTCGAGGGACTCCTTAGGACTGGCACGAGATTGAACCAAACTGCCTTTCCCCTCTACTAGAGATTTCGCGGCAAATATATGAAGAAGCGGTAACAAGGGATGGATGAATCTCCATTCCTTGTGGCCAGATAAAGAATAGACGCCGATCGTCCAAAGGATGGTCGAGAACATGCCCTGCAGAGCGTAGCTCCTCTTAGGAGTATAGCTCGCCTTCAAGCTGGTATATATGCCGTGAATTATAAAAGGCAGGGCGGTGGTGCACAGAACAGGTAGCCCTTGGGTGAGGTAGTAGTGCCAGGGACTTCCGCCATAGAATAAGGACACCGAGGACATGTTGGTCAAGAGAAAGTTGTAGGGGGTGAATGTCGGCTTCCCATAGCAGAGCGAATCTACTGTGAATAGGATCAATAGGGCAGCAACTCTGGTGGTTGAATGTTAGAAAGGCTGAGATATGTCGCGAAGTGGAATGCATACGACGCGAAAAAAGCATCTGTCAAGAAGGTAGACACCAGAGTTCGATAGCGGCGGAGAGCCCAAAGGAGTTTTCCATAAAGGAAGAACCATATGACCGCATCTGTGGGGCGTATCATACAAGCAAGAGCACTGAAAAGCAGCGTCTTCCTGAGCTTTGTGCTGCAGGGGGAGTAAGCACGTTGTGCAGTAGTGTCCGGTTTGGCGTCTCCTACCGATTAAACATGACGTGTGGACTCATATGAGTATTGGCATCCCAAGGATAGTTGGCGAATGCTAGGCTGCATAGCGAAGTTTCCAGGGAATTCGACAAGGGCCTGGACAGAGACAGTGCATTGAAGAAACTAGTCAGAGACAAAAACACCTAGGCGCGTATTATCAGCTATCATTACGTGGAATTGTCAGGAAAGCTGCGAACAGCGGTTGACACGTAGTCGTTGCCCAAAACAGCCCTAGCCAACTCCGCAATCCCTATGTCCAATCCAGCAGATAAAACGCCGTGTACGACCTTCGGGAGGGCAATCTAGAAGACCGCTAAGGCTATGCAGTTCATAAAAAGGCCCAACTCTTACCAATAAAGAGTCATATCTGTCCAGGCCTGTGACTTGCAATAACCAGTACGCAGGTATATATAATGCCGGGTATATGACACTTCGTATCGGACGCGTCGTGGTCCACTCCCAGGTTAAATGACCGTAGCCAAAGACGGCATAATGTGCTGGCTCGAGCGACTGAAAGTATTCGTCTGCTTGAAAATAGGTCCTTGTTAAAAGGGCAAGAGTCACCCGAAAAGCCAGCAGATACGAGATGAAGGAGGGCATCAAAACCCGCACATCAGATTCACAAGTGGCAAGCGGCCTCGCGCTAGACCAATCAGTGTCAAGTTTCACGCGTACATCTTCCGTCTGGCAGTACGGAGGTAGAGTAAAAATACAAGACAGATTGAATGCGTTTATTTAACACAAAAACCCTACACTAGCCATGTTTATCGCTGCTGCAAGAATACAGCCGTGTACGAAGGGATAACTATATAACGACTAGGGGACAACTTGAGCGTGGACTGAAGAGATATCAGCTCAGCTGTCGATTATAATAGGTAACTGAAGTTTGCTTACCTGCCACTTGGCAATTCCAGCGCCTCCACCAAAGTGACGAATGAAATAGTTTCCATCAGGGAGACCAGCTAGAGACAGAGCAACAGCGTTCTTCGGGTCCTTGTTCACAATGACCACAGACAAGCTTCCTTTGGCATCTGCTGAAGCATAAATGCCTAGCACATCAGGATTAAAGCGAGGCAAGTCTACCGCGATGCTGGTACTGCCGAACAAAGTGCCGTAGCTAGACGCATTGCGCTATGTCAGAAACCTCGTGCCACTTGTTAACAGATGGAGGCACTTACCCTCGATACAACCAGTATGCCAGCCCAGTCGGACCCAGTTCGTTGGGTGTGGCCCAATATGTGGCAGCATCAAGCCCGTACTTGCCAAAGATTCCAAGAGCATCAACCGTAACCAAGCCCCCGGTAATGTCATTTTCGTTAGTTGAACTCCATTCACTGACTGAAAGCTTCGTGCCAGGATAGATATCCTGAATCATTTTTTTGAAACGCGGGATGAGGGAAACTACACGGGGGTTGGGCTGGTGGTTTTGTGGGTCGCTGCCAATCCAAGATTCGTCAATGTAGGTTTGGTCCTGTTTAATATAAAGTTAGGAAATCGAGTAAACTGAAAATTCGTTCTTACCCAAAGGCTTCTTGTCATGCGCAAGCGAAGGGCTTTCGATGCATCATTCTCAGCGCTGGTATCGGGTTGGAAATAGTAATGAATGTCAAGATAGTCCAGCAGACGCTTGCGGTGCTTCCTTTCCAAGTCTCTCATTTGCTGCAAGAACCAAGGCAAAAAGTCGGTGTTGTTATGTGCCTTAGTGTCGTCCCACCCCACTGCACTGGTCCAGTCTACGTTCACGTCAGCAAACCTACATCAAAAAGACGATTTTCTAGCAAACTCACAGAACCACCAGGAACAGGGAGAAGGTGCAAGGATTTTGACATCCGGCAAGGCCTCCTTAGTGGCAAGAGCAAAGCGCGTCACGCGGTCCAATTCTTCATCGTAGCTCATAGGTCTGAAAGGGTTGTTAACACTAGGATACTCAGGCTTGTGCAGAAAAAAGGTTCAAATCTCACTCTGGATGCATATCCGAATGTGTGTGCGCGGCGATTTCAATCTCGTTGTCAATGGTAGCGAACTTGGGTTTGTTCTTCAATTGGGACAGCCAGGTCTTGGCCATCGTGGTATTCCAAGGCGTGTATGCCCTGATCGGGTCCGGGGGTGGCGTTAAGACTGTTCCATTGGGGAACCGTCCATTACCGGAATCCGGATTGTAAGGGTTAAATCGTTCCTGCTCTGAAATGACGTCAGTCATCACGACAACGGCCGGGAAGAGATGGCATTACCGGGATAAATGGACCTCGGATACGAGTAAGATGTCTCGTCTTTGGATACCCAATCCAAGCTGGTAGGAAGTTAGACGATGTATATAAACAGCCAAGAGACCATACATACGATGGGACTGTCATGATAGCCTCAGAACCAGTACCTTGAATCCACCCAATCCAGTCATCGCTCTTTCCATTCTCTCCGACTCTGTTCTCAAAGAACCAGTCGGCCCCAGCATTAGTGTAATGATCGAAAGGATTGTAGGCCGTCACAGCGTTTCCTCCCCAGCGGGAAACAGTGACACCGAGTTGGCGAATATAGTTCGCGTTCTTTGGCCAGTTCACACCGTAGATGTGAGGGTTGATTGGCAAGCGTTGGAAGAAGTTCAAACTGGAAATAGGAATTTAGGATGGGAGATAGTTGCCGATATAAGGGTTGGTAACATACCTTCCACGTTGAATACGTGGAAGAGTGTGGGTGAACGAAACCTCCCCGGCGACGACCTCCAGCTTGCCCTCGGTCAGTACAGATGCAAGGTTTAGGTACGTGATCGACTTGTTGGGAGTATCTGGCGGGCTGTACGTTGTTCGAGAGGAAATTATCACGTCCTTGTTTTAGATGGTCAGACAGTTATATCTAGATCGAAAGGCGAGTACTTACTTTTCCACCGAGGCGCACTTTGATTGCAGTGACATCCACATCCCCCTTCGTTGTGACTGCAACGGTGCTGCTTCCAATAGGTTCAGCGCTTAGGATCTCTGGTTCAATGACGAGGGCCTGGAGGTTTAGAAGGTCATCAAATTGTTTGCTCGATGCAACGATATCACTCACAGACAGGAGAACGGCGTTGTCAAGATGGTACTTTTAGCGATAGCAAGTCAGTGCTTCTCTCGGAAGTATCCCAGAGGACAATAACTCACGCTTGCCCCATTGCCAAGCGCTTGGAAGGTAATTCGATCCCATGTCCCATTAGCCTATTGATGTGATCAGAATTCCGTTATGATAAGAAATCCTCAGGGAATGAATTATGTACCAGGGGAGCACCAGACCCGGGAAGGGACTTGAAGTCGATAAGAAGGGTAGAGAATTGAGTGGGTGTTATGGTCTTGCTTATATCAGAGAGAAGGATAGCAGCACTCTGGGCGTCATCTGCCGTAGACTGGAAGAAAATCTGCACTCCTGGTTGTTCTCCCTAATCTGAGGAGTCAAAATGACCGTATAGTAAGCGCAAACAGATACATACCGCAATATCGAAGCGTAGTCCGGCGTATCCTGTGAAGGTACTCGTGTACTTCAAAGAGAGAGCAGCCCATTCCGCGGAATTCGCTGAGACTGAAGTTCCAGTTTCGCCAGCATACAAATCCGTGGCAGCAAAATTAATGTCGGTGTTCCAGCTCCAATTGTCCCATCCAGAAGCAAGGGCATCATTCTGGTAGATGGTAATGTCCTCCAGGCCGCTGACCAGTTTTACCAGAAGTAGAAAAGAAAACGGTAGCCTGGTAAGTGAGAGCCGAGCCATTGTCGAGACGGGTTAGTCCTCCGCACGCTTCAGACAGCATAGTAGCGCCATTTATACAGCCTAGGTGAGAGCACGGAACTGCCACGATGTGAGTTCGGTAAAATGCGCTATGCGCGGAAAGAGTCCTAGGATAATCTGCGGGTTAACCTGGCTGACGCGAAGAGTCATTCAATGTCGATCTGTGAGATTTTCTTCTAATAAAAGGCTAATGAGCATTGTGCATATGTCCGAACCGTGGGTCCTGGATCGCAGGGCGGCAAGTCACTGGTCAGGTGTCCCAAAGCCACTGATATCCGGGCACTGCGAAGTCGACAACCCTTGCATTCTGCGCAATCGAGAACTTGCAACCTACCGTGTCTGTCATTATCACGGGGGCCGAATTGTTCTTTCTTAAACGCTCCTGTCAATCGCGTCGGAATATCGCGAGCAATGCAACCAGGAAGGAGCCTCATCGGCGAAACATGACCAGGACGTCAAGAGCTTGATGTGACGAATGTGCATCGAGTTCAAGGGGCTTGGTTTGAGCGCTTGTGTAAAGTCATAGCACGAACCAACAGGGATCAACCCGCCCATGACCAACGGCGATGCCGGCGGATGATGGCCATTGCCCAGCAGGGCAGACTGCCCGAAAAAGGGCCATATTGCACACTGATAACACATGGAGGCGCAACAGAAACCTCGGCTGGGCTACCCTCTGACATGGCGATGGAATCCCAATTGGCGGACTATAAGAAAGCAAGAGAAACCTTGATAGCGACAGATCGTGGTTTACGACGTGATCAACTAGGAGGCCCTTTACGAAGCGACGAGGCAACCGCAGACAGTATCCTTAAGCGTATTCGACAGGAAGAAGCAGAAACGATATGGAGCAAGGACTGTTCGTCCATCCCTCACCCATTTCCTGGGATGGAGTTCTTGACCAGTGTGTATCCAATGTCTACGAGAGAAGGTCATCATTGAACTCCCTGATTGTCGACCATAGGCAAAGACATCATTCAGAAATCAAGAGTCTTCGAAATTATCAACAAGGCAAGCACCATCGTATACCGTGAACTACACTCAATCTTCATGCAGCTTTAAATCGGCCTCTAGATGCCGAAGGGCGCGCTGCTACATGCCCATCTCGACGCGACTGTCAATGTCGAAGTCCTACTGAGGTTGATTTCTCAACATAGTGTCTATTATGTCGCTGTGGAAGAAAGCCTGTCAACCGAGAATCTATACTCTGTCCTCCCTCAATTCGAAGTTTTTCCTTTGGAAGCTTCCGAATCGTTGCCAGTGGATAATTCGGTTAGCATTTCCGATCCAGCGTACGTCCTTGGATCGTGGGTCCCTTTGCATGAAGCTAGGAAGAATTTTGCATTCGGCGGTGCTGAGGGATTCGATAAATGGGTAACTGCCGCCATGACTATCAACCCGGAAGAAGCCTATAAGACCTATAATTCAAGTATCAAGGTATAAACGCATGCTTATTTTGTCCATCAGTTGACTGAAGCTTCATTTATTTGTAGATCTGGAAAAAATTCACCAGTGTCTTTACCGTTTCAAGGGTACGTGTTGGAACCCCTTTCCGATGATATATGTCAATGAACATATCAATATGATAGGCCTTAGTGTTGTACGAGCCTGTCTTCGCTAACTACATTCGGGAATTTCTTTTGTCTTCTATTGAAGACGGAATTTCCTATGTCGAACCAAGGGTGAATTTCTTTTACAAGTAACTTTGTCGTATTGCCCTGTCCATGCTAGAAACTAATGATATACTTATTTAGGACAATGCACGCGTTCAACGGTCGAGACACCCTACCCCATAGAGACTGGTTGATTATATTTGACAGAGTCCTGAATGATGTCAAGGCCAAGCTGTCGGCTCAAGGTCGAAGAGATAGTTTTATTGGCGCAAGAGTATGTTCTACATAAGCGTTTCTCGTGGCTTCTTATCTCATTGCTACATTTCTAGATCATATATACGACGCTCCGATTTATTAGCAACGAGGAGTTGGAGTGGTACCTTGAGGATTGCCTCTCTCTGAAGAAGGAATTTCCTCACTTGATAGCCGGTAGGTATCTCTCTTGACTGTACCTGATCTTCTCCTTGCTCAAAACCTTCGACAAGGATTTGACCTCGTTGGCCAAGAAGACGCAGGGCGACCACTTATTGAGTTCCTTGAGCCTCTTCTCCGCTTTAAAGTCCGCCAAGAGGAGGAGGGTGTCTCCATTCCCTACATATTCCATGCTGGAGAGACGTTAGGTGACGGGACGCATGCGGATTGCAATCTGTATGATGCAATTCTACTGGGAACGAAGCGCATTGGTCATGGGTATGTTAATCAAGCACAGAGTGGACCCTGGCATCTAACTGAAATATTCAGGTTTTCTCTAGTAAAGCACCCAGAATTAATTAAGACGTGTCGCGAGCGAGGCATTGCAGTAGAAGCTTGCCCCATATCGTACGTCGAGGTCTCAACTGTATGGTGTTTTTAACTAACCAGCAACGAGTACAGTAACGAGATATTGGTAGGCTTTCCATCTAATTTACTTTTAGAAGCATCTACTTCACGAATGGCCGCAGAGACTAACATCTTCCATGCCGATGCATCCCCTTCCGGTGCTCTTAAACAATGGTGTACCAGTCGCCTTATGCTCAGACGATCCGGCGGTGTTTGGCAACATGGGTTTGAGTTATGATTATTATCAGGCACGTTTCCATTAATACCCTTTTTCCATAACTCTCAGCTGACGATCAAATAAGGTATTTGTTGCAAGCGAAGTCAATGGATTGACCGTCCTTGGAAAGCTTGCCAGAGACAGTTTAGAGGTTCGTGCGATACGCTAACTATGGCCACAAACTCTGCTCCAACGCGTGAATAGTTCTCGACTCTTGATGGAGAGGAGAAGGACCAAGCCCTTGCAGCATGGGAACGTGACTGGAAAGTATTCATCAAATACGTTGCAGGGTTGGAATGACTGTCTATACCATTGGGACTTGGAAGCTTCGGTTTTATTTCTATCAACGTCTGTACCCTGTACGTACTCGACTGTCTCATGAGCCAACTGAGTCTTATCAACTACAGCCGGCCCGGGCGTATCCCAAGAAAAGAGGAGGCGAGGAGGTAGCTGAATATAACATGTCCCCAGAGAGTTACTTTTGGCAATCTAAATCGCCTTTGAGAGATTTTGAGCAAGGGAATTTCAATTTGTGCGAACTAATGATGAGGACAGGGTACCGTGACGGAATTAATTATAAATCGCGGATAAAGTGTATGGTGCTGTTTGTGCAATATTGCTGTTACATGAAGCCTGGCCGGGATTGCTTCCTTACACTTCTACCACCACATCTCGTTCTGCTTCTTGACGTCGTTCTCCACAGCGACAAAGGGTGCGTGCTCATCGTTGTTGCCAGCTCCCATGCCATCCTCGCACTTCCCTCTCATCCTCCCCTCCCTTTCCGTCAGACCATCATCCTACTTGCAACAAGCTTATACCTCGACTCACACTCCCACAATCCATATCAAATCCTTGCACATTGTGAACTGAATGGGTCTCCCAGGCGCTGATTCGACCCGCAAGAGGTCTCGGTCCCCATCGGACAGTGAACCGCAAAAGACCTCGAAGCGCCCGAATACAGGCGCGATATCCTCCCACGAACACGCAGCTAGCAGTACGGACATTTCTTTCTTTCTAACCCCACAATCGTTCCCAATATGATTCTTCCTCTGCGGAAATTGCAGACGATTATTCTGAATCGACTTCCAAAGCCAGGGGAGACATTAACGATGATGTCCAAGAGAACGGCGCTACTACCTCGGCCGACCCTACCTCCTCTACATCGACCGCAACACCTCCATCCGCACATATCCATATGAGGTGTCTCATTGTTACCCAAGATGCTTCTATCATCATTGGCAAAGGCGGGGCCCACGTAAACGAAATTCGTGACAAAAGTGGGGCTCGCGTTATGGTCTCCGAAAGTATACCCGGAAACCCTGAACGTATTCTAAACGTCTCTGGTCCTTTAGACGCCGTTTCAAAGGTATGAAAGTCGGTTCCTCGACTGCAATATGCGCTCATAGTTTTCCATTCTGTAGGCATTCGGTTTGATTGTGCGGAGGATCAACGACGAACCTTTCGATGTGCCTTCTGTTCCTGGCAGTCGCGCTGTCACCATCAAATTTATGATACCCAACTCACGGATGGGCTCCGTCATTGGCAAAGCAGGATGCAAAATTAAGGAAATCCAAGACGCAAGCGGTGCTCGTCTCAACGCCAGTGAAGGCATGCTCCCAGGGTCCACAGAGGTAAGGCTAATATTACTATCTCTGTTATTCTCTGACCCGCTGTTATACAGCGCGTCCTAAGTGTCGCCGGCGTTGCGGATGCCATCCACATTGCCACTTATTATATTGGGAATATCCTGATCGAAGCAAACGAACGTCTACCCTCTTCCAATGGCTCCTCTTACCGCCCAAGCGCGACCCGACGACCTCAGTATACGGGGTCGTCGTATGTTCCTGGACCGTATCCCTCTTATGCCCCGCACAATCCTCCGCAACAAATGCAATCACAGGAGATTTATATCCCTAACGGCCTTGTGGGTTGTATCATTGGGAAGGGCGGAAGTAAGATCAATGAGATACGCCATATGAGCGCAAGCCAGATCAAAATCATGGAACCTGGCGCTGGGTCCGGGGGGCGGCCGGCACCTGAAGGGGAACGCTTAGTTGTCATCACTGGGAACGCTCCCAACGTACAGATGGCAATTCAACTGTTATATAGTGTGAGTGCAGATGTCCACTCATTAGGCCCAGGGATTCTAACGCGTCATTGGTAGCGTCTCGAGCAAGAGAAGCAAAAGCAGCTCCGTCAGCAACAGCAAACTAGTGAACCCAAATGACTGTAGCTCCAACAAGGGCTTTCATTGTTATTTGACTATTCACATCGCCGTCGAGTCGTCATCATATTGCTACATTCCACTTAATGTACATACATTAAGTTCGATTTCTACGGGACTGCAGCGCGTGTCCATTGTTATTTTGGGATAAGTCTCCTGCATTTGCACTGAATTTTGCGCATCGATTTCCAGCATATTGTCTGTACATTTTGTCGTATTTAAGTTTTGTTGTGTACGCCTTTGAGAGTTCAATTATTTCTGATTATGTAACCAATAATTTGCTGGTTTGGCGCTTGTACTTAACGTTGGTCTTGAATTCGAACTCACTGCAACCACGACCCCTGAACTGCAGAGCCATGGCCACCGTTCTCAGGACACAAAAGGCCAACGCCTCGAAGGGCAAGCGAAAAGTCGACGACATGGACGTCGACGAGAACGGCGTCGAACCACAACTGAAGCGCAAGAAGAACAAGCAGCGGGTTATGCTGCTATCTTCACGAGGGGTAACGCACCGTATGCGACATCTTATGAACGACATTGAGGCACTATTGCCGCATGTAAAAAAAGGTGAGGAATGTAACTTCTTGTGTTAGATATTCTATGAACGCAAACGGACCAGACTCGAAGCTCGACTCAAAGAACCAGCTGCATCTGTTACCTGAGCTCGCTGACCTTAACAATTGCAACAACACACTATATTTCGAGGCGCGTAGGCATGAAGACCTATATATGTGGGCAGCGAAGACTCCGAATGGACCTAGCATCAAGATGCACATGCAAAATATCCATACAATGGATGAGCTGAAGCTGACAGGAAATTGCTTGAAGGGAAGCAGAGGCCTCGTCAGCTTTGACGCAGCATTTGACGAGACTGAGTGGGGTCGACTAACGAAGGAGATCTTTACACACGTAAGTCGTCCTTTAAAAAATCTCATTTAACGATGCTGATGCCCTCATTGTAGATTTTCGGCGTGCCTCCTTCTGCCAGAAAAGCAAAGCCATTCGTTGATCACATCCTTACGTTCTCGATTCTAGACAACAAAATATGGTTTAGAAATTTCCAGGTTGGTCCTCCGTTGATGGTCTTCCGAGGGGGATAACTAACCGTTGTCGCCCGTAGATCGTCGAGAAAGACCCGTTGCAGCCCAACGGACCCCCGCAGACATCTCTGGTAGAAATTGGGCCAAGATTTGTTCTTACGCCAATCAGAATCTTCGAAGGGGCGTTCCATGGCGCCACGGTGTATTCCAATCCTGGTGAGTGATGGAGAGTTCCTTGTTCGCTTGTACTTACAATATGTTATTGCGTTCAGAATTCTTATCCCCGGCGGCGATGCGTTCTGCAGTCCGGCGACAACAGGGCAGCAAGTATGGGGAGCGGAAGAAGGCAGAAGAAGAAACATTGAGGAGGAAGGAAGCTCGGCTGTCGAGACGCGAGGAAGATGCGTTGACCGTGTCGAAGGTCTTTGCATGATCGACTGGATGGAGCAAATGTGGGACTGGGTTTTTATTATGTTGTTCCGATATTCAGGTACATGGATACCACGCTTTTTTCCTGCGCTTGTCGAGATAATACACCGCCCAATCTCAGAACAATGGCGTGAATGTTGTACTCGCTTAGTAAGCTCACAGGACAAAAGAACATACCAAACGCGTCAATGTTATGCACAACGGCCTTGTCATGGCGCATGGTCGTTCTTGCAGGCCCTCCATGACGGAGCTCGTTCTTATTCTCTTGCCACACTCGTACGGCACCACATTAAATAAGGGAGCGGTGTCTCAGTTCCCTTTGTCTTCTCGTTTGCACCCCTTTGTTCTCTCCCTGATTTATAGATTCTAGCTCCCAAAGTCGAGTCCCTCGTTTCTTTGGCAGCCATGTCGATGTCACTATCGATACACCCCGTCTCCGACACCCTCGAGATCTATGGCTCGCCGGATTTGCAGTAAGTATATCACTTTCTCAGTGATTCCATGTAAGCTTACCAGAGGGATCTCACTGGCAGTTCAGCCTATTCATTGTCGGGTGTTGTAACGATATCCGTGGCCTCTCCTCACTCTATCTTTGACGGTCGCAAGGCTGCGCGCCTTTTACTGCAATCACTCTCGTTAACATTCGAAGGGCAATCCGAGATTTATACCCCAAGCACCGGATACTCTTCCTGGCGTCTCTGTTCCATCACCCGAGAGTTGGCGCCCTCTGAGCCAACGGAACTCTCGAATGAAGGCCATGAGGACGACGACGTCCCTTGTAAGCACAATATTTTCCCCATGGTATAGTCAATATCTAACATCGCCCAGCCAAATGGGACGTTGTTTTCAACCTCCCTATCCCTGGGTGGCTGCCTGCTTCTGCTGCTCTTGGTATAGAAGACATGGGCATTCGATATGGTCTCTATGCAACAGCTAAGTTTGTTAATCTCGAATCTGAACAGGCTGCAGCATGGTCGTTTGCAACACTTTGCACTCCGTTCCGATCCCGTGTGAGATCTGTTGGATGCGACAGACAGATCAAACTATACCGATTCGTCCTCCCGCCCCACATCGAACCTGCACCAACCTTCGTCAATTACCTCGTTAGCGCTCACTCATCGTCGAGCAAAGATTCATCGAAGTCCGGACTTCCTTCTGAAGTTCTCTCGAAAATTCAAGTCCTTGCATCTGTTCCGAATATGGTCAACGTGAAGGATAATGCGTTGCCCGTGACAGTACGACTACGAACGAAAGATCTCGAAGATGCGGAATGCAAACGGCTGCAGGTCTCGGAAGTAGGTATGGATCTTATTCAGCAAGAGCGATGCAGGTACGTAGTCAATATCCCGGATTGATGTGGGCTCATTTTCCCATAACTTTAGGTATCGACCTTCGTCCCATTTCCAGGCACGTTATCCCCTTCCACCTCAAGAAATGCAGCCTCCCCAACTACCGCTTCGTGACCCGCATCCCATGAGCAACATTTACGACGTGGGGCTTTACGTTGAGAAGGAGCATCTGGAATCTGTCTGCAGGACCTTTACACTCCTTCCTCCCGGCGAGAGTGGAAAATATAAGTTGGCAGAGGACAATTATGTCTTTGCGTCCGACGCAATGCAAGGCGAGAGTCCTACATGGTACACTATGGAAACACGAGTCCCATTTGCTCATGTTAGCCGTGCACAACTGGACTATGAAACGGAGGAATGGGCAGGTCCTGCCGCTATTCGTCCCAGCTCGAACAGCCCTTTATTCAGCGTCTCACATGAAGTTTGTCTCTCTCTTACTTTCACCTACGACATTCCCGGCTCATCTGAGAAGGCACGGCAACGACTCAACTTTCGTATTCCGGTTTCGTTCGGTCGCTATCTCCCCCCGTCGAGATCGACGCCTCCTTCCACCTCAGGTAGTGCCGTTACGGGACTCCCTGCTTTCAATCTCCCTGCATATTCGCAGTTATATGACGAAAATGGAGAACGCAAGATCGATTATTCGGTTCCCTTACCGCGGTATACTCCCAAGGAGGAAGCAACTCCTAGTGAACTTGGGTTACGCGCCTCTGCGGGGTCATCTGGAGAAAAAGAAGAGCCGGACCTACCAATCGGAGAAGATGAGCCCCTATTGGCGGTGTAATCAGACTGTCTCTCTTCCACGCCTGGAAGCGCCTCTCCTTTGATGCCCTGCCTTCGAGTCCTCACCAACATCTCTGCTTGTTGTCGACCATAATGTGAAACTTAGGCACTAACTTAATAGCTTTTCTTCCTTTCGTCTTCCCTTTTCAGCCTCACCTGAACGTTTTGGGCATTTCATGGCATGACATCATTTAACTCTACTAGCAATCTCCTGACAGCACTGTATTTTACGTTGACCTTGTAGCCTTAGCACACTTCAGAGTCCGACCATAATCTTATTTATATTATAGATCTAAACTTCTGTTAGTCGGCATGCAGTACTATCGGCGCATGCGGTGTATTCAGATTCTTACCGTGACTCTCAGAGGACTGTCACTCTCAATGTCATCCCCGACCTGCACTGAGTACTGATACCGGCCTGTGAGATGATCTGATCATGCGCGACGTCACGTGGGCTAACGCGTCAAAGAGACCAAACTTCCAAGGTCCATCGCATCTTGGACATGTCCGACTCTGAGGATCTCGGTGAGTCTGTAAAATACTCCTATAAATCCATTACTGGTGCTAATTGCGTGTAATGCTAATTAGCTCTCCCAGCAAAACGAAAGAAGCCAACGTCTAGCCGGTCTGATACCGGCGGTCCTTCAAGGAAGACCGTTACCGGCTCAAAGCGTCATGGGCAACAAAATAAAAGGAAGAACGCACCTACGACGGACCATGAGTCTGGATCGGATATCCAGGAAGTTGACATAATGGATAAAGCTGAGGCAGTTGCTTCGGAAGAGCGACCGCAGAACCCTCAAGGACGGCGGACATCAAAGAAACCATCCTCTGCCGCGTCTACTAACACTGTCGGGGCTGCCCCCCAGTCCAAAGGGAAGGCTAAAGCTGCGGCTCCAAATGCCAAGAAGGGAAATGGGTCCTCTAAGCCTGGGCCTAATCAGGAAGTGCTATCTATTGATGAGGAGGAGGACGAGATGGATGTGGACGCAGCGAAGGATCTAGCTGCAGCGTACAACAAGGCCAATGCTATGCACAATGGAACAGAACGGAAAGGCACAGTGAAAACGCAACAACACGCCAAGTCGTCTCAAGAGAGCAAACTATCAAAAGAGAACACGAGGCTGAAAGAGGAGATCGAAAGGGTGAGGGATTGTTTTCGTTTTTTGTTTATGAGAATGCGCTAAATGGGTACCAGTTGAAAGGACATATCTCGGATCTCAAGACCAAGTTTGAGGAAATGATCAACATTCGGGAGACGGAAGCTGAAGCATTGTTGAATGAACAGGATCGGCAATTCCAGGCACAAATTCATGGTACGACCCGCACTCTTCATTTTGTCGCTGTGTTCCTGAGCAATTCGTATAGCTCAAAAGGTGCTCATAGCGGACCTTCATGCACAAATAGCGAAGAAAGAACCTCTTCTAAGGCCAGGGTCAGGAAAGAAAGCTGTTGTTGCCCTTCTGACTCGTGAAGAAGCGGATGAAGAATCCAAAGCATACAAATCTCAAATCACTGCTCTAAAGCAAGAGCTCGGTGAAGCAAAGCGGACGATACAAGCCAAAGACCAGGAAATCGGCGAACTCCATCAGCAAGGTATGTTTGAAACTACTGTAAAAGCATTACCTAACGTGCTCTCCAGCCAAGGAGCTCAAATTTGATCTCGAAGCTGAGATTTCGAGAGCGAAAGCTCTAGCCAGTAAGACTTCGCAGAATCCTCCTTCAGTGACGAAGAACGGGGCAGGCTTGACACTTGAAAGCACGAAGGCAGCAAGAGTCGTCCGGCTGTATGAGGATTTAACGAATGTTTTGGTGTCTGGCTTCAAACTTGTAAAGAGCCCATACAAAGGAGAGGACTTAGTATTCAACTGTGTCTATACTCATACCGATCCCCTGGCACCTACGGAAGAAACCCCGCCAAGTATGTCATTTTTTCCTTCACAAACTTCCCTGCTCAATTCCCCTCAGGTTTGAATTTCCTTCTTCGCTTCTGCAACGAACCCCCGCCAGGTGAAGAATACCGTCCTGGGATGAGGTTAAACGAGATCATACACTATCAACCATTAGAGCTGGACAAGGAGAAGAACGACTTTGTGGAAAAGCTCGGGTTCTTAGGTGCCCCTTTCTCTTTTGACAAGCAGCAGCTCGCCCTTCTCGTTAAAACTCTGAGCGAAACACTGAATGAATCTGACGAAGATGATGCCTAATCCTAACGACTCTTGTGTATTCTTGGGTCTCCAATATTGATCTCGCGACACCCCTTTTGGCCTTCTTGCTGAATTTCCCTTTCTTGCTCCGCATTCTGTCTGTACTTCTTATACCATTTCAGTCCAAATACATTGTAGTCATATTTTTGGTTTTCATGTCTCTAATTCTATAGTGTTCTATAATAGGTATTAGGGGTGCTTATGTTGAAGATACCCCACATTTCGTCCATAGCGCTATCCCAGCCTGATCACTGGCGTGTATTGCTTCGTTACAGAGGAATTTAGCAAATTTTCGGTCAGCACCTCCCAACGTCGCGCCAGCCTGGATCAGAGCATCTACTGTAGTATCGTGCTTCTGCCGAGCAGCCTGCATTCGTGTGTCAATTGCGATCGAAGAAAGTGGCGCGGACGCAAACTCACGTAGTACAGTGCCGTATGACCCAATGTATCCCGAAGGTGAACCAATGCCCCCGATTGCAGCAGAAAACGGACGGAATCTGTGTGTCCGTTTAAAGCAGCGACGTGAAGCGGGGAGCGACCAGAGGCAGGTTCTAGGCAATTAACGATGCCACCTGCCACAAGACCATATTTCGGTGTTTCCGTGGCTGGAGGAACCAAAGTCTGCTCAACTGCTTCAGCAGTTCCGAGGCACGATTTCAAGGCTTCTAGATCGTTCTTGCTTGCAGCTAAATGAATCAGGAAAGGATGAAGGACTGCTTCTGTTGACGCTGCTTCTGCTGCGGTCCAAGACCACGGTGCCGCGCTTTTTTGCGGATCTGGGTTGTCTCCCTCCGGGTATGTGAGGACAACCTGAGGGACGTGGGGGGAAGAGCTGGGGCGTGCTGAGAGTCGCATAAACTGGTAAAGAAGTTCTTGAATGTTGTCCATGTTCTGGTTGAGGATATCCTCATTTGTAGTCGGGGCTGTTTTGGAGACTCGGGTGAGTTCTCCTCGCAGAGGCATTCCCATCAACTCTCGAACTTCTCTAACGGACAACTCTGGTTTTGTCAGTAGATAGGCTAGTTTTGTCAATGCACACTAGGAGTGAGTTTAGTGGTTATGTCTCGGGCCTGCAAGAACTATATGCGCTGACCTCTGGCGTCATATCGATACCAGGGACGACTCCAGCTTGTGTGAGGGTTCTACCTGTTTCGTAGGCATCAGATACAGCGCCTTTCATGCATTGAGATATAGCCACTATGACTACGCCTCGAGAGCAAGCTTCTTTGAGGGCATCGATAATGTCCGCTCTTTGTGGTGCGTTACCCGCGCCAAAAGTCTCTAAGACGACACCACGGGTTTCTTCACCACAGAAAGCTTTGATGGTCGAGCCTGTTATTCCAGGGAAAAGGCGAAGAGTAGCTACATGTGGCGATAATTCTTGAGAGGGGGTTGAGCTGTAAAGTTAGTTTGATTTCGACGTGAGCTTAAGAACGCACCTTTATGAGTCTTGAAGCGACGCAAGCCAGTTTGGCGAATGACATCGTTCCAGTTCACAGTAATATCTATCCCGACTGAACTGGAATAAATAATGAGGAACCTGTTTTTCGCAAAAGAGACGTACCTCGTACTAAAGGTGAGAAATTAGGGCTATCGAATGCACTGAGGTCGTTCGATGAAACTTTCGTCACTCGGTTCCCGCGGAATAGGGTATGATTAAAGTAGAGACAGCATTCTGAGAGGCAAGATGAACGGACATTCGTTCTACAGACATATGAACGGCTTACCGGGTATGATATAATGACCAGCGATACTGAGAGCACCCATGAGGTTGTCCGTAGCATCATTTCGTAGCTGTGAGAGAGGTATTTGGGCACCAGTTATAATCTTTTTATGTTGAAGTTATCTAGACGGTCAGGGTCGAAAAAGCGCTTGAGACTTACGACTGTTTTGCCGAGGTCTTCGAGGAGGAAGCTCAATGCACTCGAGGTATAAGACATAGTATCTGTTCCATGCAAGATAACAAATGCATCAAACGATGTATAGTTGAGCTCAATTTCAGTTGCGATGCGTATCCAATCTGCAAACCGGAACTTGAGTGTCAAGGATAATCAGCTTTGAGAGCGAACCGTATTTACCTGACATGTCCATATTACTGCTATCCAGCAGTGGATTCCACTATGGGCGGGCATTCACAACAAGTGAGAAGAACGAAGAGACAAGGGCTTTACCTCGAGAATGGCATATCGAATCGACTTGCTAAGAGCACTGCCTGGGCTCTTGGTGCGAGGAGTGACGAGACTGGGCAAATGAGCTTCATAGACGTTTTCTGAAATCATTTTACATCGGGGATGATGTTTCGACATCGGAGAATCTGGCTCAAGGCCTGAGGAACGCCCTATTGGCCTCGTAGACCTTACGCGTAGTGTAGGCAGAGAATTTTCTGCTAACGGCGTCGCCGTTCCGCTGTTCCGCTGTGGACTCTCTGAGCGGCCACCTGTTCTACTCCAGTTTCTGAAGCCTTGGACTGACGCAGAGTGAGAGAACAAAGAGTCCTGCAAGGGATCATGAAAACGGGATTGACTACGCAGGGTTTCTGTCAGGAAATAGGGCTCTGGAACGTATCCCTGGTGGCCGACAAGCATGCCAATAGTTCCTCCTAATAAAATTGAGCACAATAACTGTGTATTTGGGAGCGCGCATGCCTGTGTAGATGACCAGAACGCGAGATTCATCGGTTGGCTGGGGCAGTTCCATGGCAGGTGATGGCAGAAAATCATGATTGCCGATCGGAAAGTCGGAGATATAACTAGGCACGTGCCTCGTATATAATGGGAGATCGGATTCGGTATAATTTCCAGGACGAGTCAGTTAAAAGGCCTGAGGATTGACCCTGTCTCCCATTTCTCCCTTTACATCTTCCCCCGTTATACTCTATGGACGCTCTCAAAAAGGTTTTCGAGCAGAAAAAGGCCCAGGTCAGTCCCAGCCAATATCCCTTCAATTAATTGGCTTATATCTATCCAGGATGGGACTGCCTTTGTCACCTTCGTCACCGCTGGCTTCCCCAGGACAGAGGACACCGTCCCAATCATGCTTGGGATGCAGGCTGGCGGTGCAGATATCATCGAGCTTGGTGTCCCCTTCTCAGATCCTATAGCCGATGGTCCAGTTATCCAGGAAGCGAACACGGCATGTTGCTCACCACTCCCATCCGCCCACTTGGTTGACCCAGAGAATGATAGATCGCTCTGAAAAACGATGTTGATTATCCCGCAGTTCTTGCACTGCTGAAGGAGGCCAGAACCAAAGGCCTTACAGCCCCTGTATTGCTTATGGGTAATGCCGTTTTATTGGTCAATAACCGCGTTCATCGTTGAACTGGGTGCAGGTTACTATAACCCCTTGCTCGCCTACGGTGAGGACAAGGCCATCCAAGACGCCGCTGAGGCCGGTGCCAATGGATTTATCATGGTTGATCTCCCACCGGAGGAGGCTATCGCCTTCCGCCAAAAGTGTGCTGCTTCCAAGTATGTTCCATCAATTCATTTTACCCTTCCAAACTTGACATCAAGTATGAAGCCTCTCTTACGTGCCGTTAATCGCGCCGTCCACCACCCTCAAGCGAATTCGATTCCTTGCATCTATCGCCGACACCTTCATCTATGTCGTGTCAAAGGTGACTGAAACGTCATTGGTATTCGGATATTATCCTGACTCTGTAATTTCTAGATGGGAACCACCGGTTCATCAGCTAACGTTGCCGTTAACACTGAGCTGCCTGACATTCTTGCTCGAATTCGAGAATACACCCCTGTCCCTTTGGCTGTCGGATTCGGTGTTGCCACTCGAGATCAGTTCAATTTCGTTGCTGATACCGGTGCAGACGGTGTTGTCATTGGTAGTCGCATTGTCAGTGCCATCAAGGCCGCTAAACCTGGTGAAGTTGCGCAATATGTCGAGAACTATTGTCGAGAGGTTTCGGGTATAGGCGAACCCTCTCGTGTTCGATCACCAGGTGCTATCCGCAACGATTCCCCACGGGCAACCCTTCAAGTGCCGACCGTATATCAGGGTATAGAGAATGTCCTCCCTGCACGATTTGGCCAGTTCGGCGGGCAGTATGTTCCCGAGTCTTTGGTCGACTGTCTTGCCGAACTGGAAGAGGCGCATAAGTCAGCCATGGCTGATCCCGCCTTCCTAGCGGAACTCAAGAGCCTGTACACTTACAGCAACCGCCCCTCGAACCTTTATCTCGCTGAGAATCTCACCAAGGAAGCTGGTGGCGCTAACATCTGGTTGAAGCGCGAGGATTTGTTCGTCCTTCCATGCCATATTTTCTTCGATAACCTCATGACCTCCACATTATAGGAACCATACAGGGTCGCACAAAATCAACAACGCACTTGGACAGGTATTGCTTTACTGGCTAATAGCGAGACCTCTGAAATAATCTTGATGTTTGAGTAGATCCTCTTAGCCAAACGAATCGGAAAGAAGCGAATCATTGCCGAGACTGGAGCTGGCCAACACGGTGTCGCTACCGCAACTGTCTGCGCCAAGTTTGGGCTTGAATGCGTTGTATACATGGGTGCCGAAGATGTTCGTCGCCAGGCTCTCAATGTCTTCAGGATTGAGATGTTGGGTGGAAAGGTA
The DNA here is from genome assembly GCA_900156845.1 of Coprinopsis strossmayeri. Lineage (NCBI taxonomy): Eukaryota > Fungi > Basidiomycota > Agaricomycetes > Agaricales > Psathyrellaceae > Coprinopsis > Coprinopsis strossmayeri. Next base: position 41,612 of record FTPT01000081.1, read on the forward strand.
AACTTAAACCTTTCCAATTATCCTGTAAGATTCTCAATTCTGTTCCAGGTCATTCCCGTACATTCAGGATCTTGTACCCTGAAAGATGCTGTTAACGAGGCCATGCGTGACTGGGTGACCAATCTGTCCACGACCCATTACCTCGTAGGGTCTGCCATCGGCCCTCACCCCTTCCCTACGCTCGTCCGTGATTTCCAAAAGGTTATTGGAGAAGAAATCAAGGCTCAGCTCCAAGAAGCCCGAGGCAAGCTTCCTGATGTGGTTGTCGCTTGCGTTGGTGGTGGCAGCAATGCCATTGGTACTTTCTACGATTTTATTCCCGACAAGTCCGTTCGCCTTGTCGGCGTTGAGGCCGGAGGAGAGGGCATCGACGGCGACAAGCATAGTGCTACTCTGTCTATGGGACAGCCTGGTGTCCTGCATGGTGTCAGGACATACATTCTCCAATCTAAAGCGGGTCAAATCATAGAGACTCACTCGATTAGCGCTGGTCTTGATTACCCGGGTGTTGGACCTGAACACGCTTGGTTGAAGGACTCTGGAAGAGCAGAATACGTCGTTGCCACCGATGAAGAAGCTTTGCGAGGATTCCGCATGTTGACCCAGAAGGAGGGTATCATCCCTGGTATGCTCTGTCCTCCATGGGTTATTGCAATCTATTAATTCTCTTCTTTAGCCCTTGAATCGTCCCATGCCATCTGGGAGGCCGTCAAGATTGCGAAGACTTTGCCAAAAGACAAGGACGTCGTTGTGGTATGTTTTCGATACACTTACATTCCTCTTCGATCTCATGGATTATGTAGTGCTTGTCTGGACGAGGCGATAAAGATGTCGAGCAGATCTCAGAGCTTCTTCCCAAATGGGCGGATACCCTCGACTGGCATGTGTCTTCTAACGCCATTCCTGCCAAGAAAATTCAGGTTTAGAAGCGTTGGTGATTGCCCAGGGGTTGCTAGAAATATAGATACATCTTGGTGTACTTACATAGATACATTACGCTTCCTCTTTTTGGACGAAACTGATCGATGATCACAAAGGAAATTATTATGACTCCGAGTTCAATCGGCATTGAACAACAACCTTTGCCTTGACCAGTACTTGGTCCTTCCGCACCCGAGACTGCCAATTGCAAAACTAGGAGACAATCGTCTTTCAAAATGTCCGCGGAAGGGCGAAGTATAACACAACAACATCGGTCGGTCGAGGTATTAGCAGCGAAGCTGCGTCGGCGGTTAGTCAGTCCCATGCTCGGCAATCTAGAGAGAGGATTCACCACCCAACAAAATAAATCAGACAAATCGTTGGATCCCGCATATCTGCCCTTGAAACCCTCTTAGTCTTGCGTCAAGTTGTGGCCAAGGCGCGGTTCTCAAACTTTGAACAATTGGTGGAAATCATCCGGGGAGTTGGGAGGAGACTGGTCGAGGCTCAACCGAAAGGTGTGAGCCCATTGTTCTTTGGCGTCGGATTGACTATAACAAAGCTATAGAGCATTCGGTAGGAAATACCGTTCGGAGAGTTCTCCATCACATTCGGGAAGAGTACCACACCGCCGTCGGACGAGCAAACCAAGATGCAACCTCCGATTTCTCAATATCAAAGTTCGTTCTCCAAGGCCAGCCAAGAAGACAGGTGCCTGTTCTCAAGACGGAGATTAAAACAACGCTCAAGGAGGATGATCCAGACGATCCGGATTCATTTGCTCGTGGTCTGAAGCCGGTCTTGATGGAGGCAATCCAGGACGTACTTGACGAGCTTGAAACAGTATACGACAACGTATCGAAAAATGCAAGAGATCATATTCATCCAGAGTACGTTATTATGCCCGTTTTCATTATCGATTTTAACTTGAATGCAGTGAAATTATCCTCACTCTTGGGAGGTCGAAAACAGTAGAAACCTTCCTGAAAACTGCAGCACACAATCGACACTACACTGTCATTGTCGCAGAATCAGCGCCCTCGTCCGTTTATTTCCGAAAGATCCGTCCCACATTGTCTGACATTCAACCAGGTACGACGGACGGGAGATGGCCAAATCACTTTCTTCAGTCGGCATTTCCACTTTCCTCGTTCCAGATTCCTCAATATTCAGTTTAATGTCAAGAGTGAACAAGGTTATCCTCGGAGCGCATGTTATCATCGCTAATGGAGGTATGTTTGCACTAAGCGGTTCGTTAGTAGCGGCTACCGCTGCAAGGGCGCACAGCACTCCAGTTGTCGTTTGTGCAGGCCAATTCAAGTTGACGCCACTGTGGAATCTATACCATGAGCACGCCTCCCTTGATTTCGGGAATCCTTCTGAGGTATTGGGTTACGAAGAGGGCGAGCTGGTTGATAAAGTGGATGTCGTCAATCCTCATTATGACTATGTCGATCCTGAGCTGATCGATGCATATATTACCAACGAGTAAGTCACCACATTCGTCCAGTTGAGAGAATTAACGAACATGAATGTTATAGTGGGGACCATCCTCCTTCATCGATATACAGGTTAGCGTCAATCCGTGAATTTATCCGGTACATACTGACTCTTTGGAGAGACTTTTGAAAGAAACATATGACGACGAAGACAATGAATTGTAGATTAACAGCGATATAGCAAATTAATATGGTGTACTCTTGATCGGAATGTTGTGAGATGGATCTTCTATTTCTTCGTACTCAAGATATCGAAGAATGCTTCTTGAGGAAGTTCCACGGTGCCCATTTTCTTCATTTTCCGTTTGCTCTCTTTTTGGTTCTCCAAGTGCTTCATCTTGCGTTCATAGTGACCTTCCAAACTGTTCACCACATTATCTGGCCCGGATCAACGAAGTCCTTACCTCCATAAAGTCCTGCGGTAACGTCGGCACGCAGTGCTCTCAGGGTCTCTCGAGCAATGACCTTGCGGCCGATAGCTGCTTGAATGGGAACTTCGAATAATTGCCTCGGGATTACTTGGTCTTAAAAGTGCCGAGTTAGTAGCTTCGAAGCAGTGAAGTATTTCAGACCTACGGAGTTTCTTGACCCATTGACGTCCAACACGATCTTGGGCTGAACGGTGAATGATAAGTGCCAACGCATCCACAGGCTTTCCGTTTAGGAGGAAGGACATCTGTATCGGAATTTTAGTCAACAGGCTGAGCAACGGAACAACTCAAATTGAGGATTACCTTGGAAAGATCACTTTTCTTATAGCCTGCATCTTCATAGCTGAGAAACGAACCAGCTCAAGACATATTTCGGGATCGACAATAGAAGAAACATACTCAAAGCTGGCAAATCCCGAACTGCGACTCTTCAGTTGGTCGAAAAAGTCGGTCACGATTTCGCTTAAAGGCAAAATACAATTGATCATGATCCTGGCCGCTGTTCCAGCCCCGGCGTCCAGATACCGATGTTCTAGTTCGTCACCTCGATGTTGGAAACAAAGTTCCATCAATTCCCCCATATACTCTTAAGTGTAGATTTAGCACCAGCGCCAGTGAAAGATGTCATACTTACCTTCTGGGACAATCATTGACGCTCTTACTACAGGTTCTTGGACTTCTTTCACTCGATTGGTAGGATCGGACACGTCAGGAAATTCAGTCGGATTGCTGATGATTTGCTCTCGACCATCGACATAAACAACTGCGATAAAGATCAGTACACATACTTATCGATGCCAGAAGAATGACCGACTTTTATACGGCACAGTCGGAGAGGTTATGATGACACTGGCATCATGTTCATCTTCCAAACGTTGTCGAAACACGTCCATGTGCAAGGTCCCGAGGAAGCCAAGTCTGCAACCCTGACCCAAGGCCGAGGATGATTCGCGTTGGACCGTGACGCTCCTGTCTGTCAGTGTGAGCTGAAGAAGACGGGTTAAACATGACTTCAAGCGTTCTAGAGGACACGAACCCGGTTGATCGATTCCTCCAACTTGGGAAAATCACTATTTTCAATTGGAAAAATGCCGGCGAAAACCTGACAAAAGGCGTTAGTTGCTACGTGATACGGGATCGACACAACTCTACCATTGCTTTGGCGGGCTGGAACCCTGCTAGAGGTTCAACTTTCTCACCGACGCGATGTAAAGTGTCTCCGACGTGTGCTAAAACTCGTGGTTAGAGGGGGCCTACCAAGAATAAGCCTGAGAAAGGCGTACCTTCCGAGGACTGCTTCATGCCGCAAGCAATGTAACCAACCTGGCCAGGGTTAAGGCCTTGCGTAGGAACTTCCTCGGGATACATAATCCCGATGTCCGTTACTTCATACCTCTTCCGTGTATGGCAAGAAGCAATCTTGTCCCCTTCGAGAACGCGTTGTCAACAGACACGTGGCAGAAGGAATAAATAAGCGTCAGATGCTCTACCTTTTCGGAGACACCCTTGCTGGATGTTGATCAGGGATATTACGCCTCGATAACGGTCATAACTGCGACGTGAGTTCACACCAGTACTGAGGCAAAAAGATTAACCTACAAAGAATCGAACAGAAACGCCTTCAGAGGAGCTTCTTTCTGACCTTGTGGTGCAGGTATTCGTTCTATAATTGCTTCTAAGACTGCTTCTACACCTAGTCCAGTCTTTGCGGAGATGTGCAATATCTCGGAAGGGTCAATACCAAACGTTGCCCTCATTTGCTCCGCGATTCGTTCTGGTTCGGCTGCCGGGAGGTCGATCTACAGATGTAAGATACGGGTGAAATGATCGCTCGGAATACACGGACCTTGTTGAGAACTGGGATTATTTTCAACCCTCGTTCTTTGGCGTTGTGAAATACAGAAATGGACTGAGCCTGGACTCCTTGACTTGCGTCTACCTATTCAAAGGGCCGGAATCCCCCGTAAGTTCGGTGGGGAGCACATAGGTAATCTCTCGCACCAGCAAAAGGGCACCCTGGCACGCGGCGAGTGAACGAGAAACCTCCCAAGCAAAATCGACGTGTCCCTGCTCAACTGTCAGCGAAATGTCGAAAAGATAGTGACGTCGCATACAGGAGTATCAATCAAATTCAGAAGGTACTTTGATTCGCCACGGGTATGGAACATGCTAGTAATTGCATGAGCCCAACGAAATCGAAACGGTTGAAATCCATCACAAACCTCGCCGTTTGGGCTTTGACTGTACATCTAGCGCGTGAGCAATGACGCAGTTACACTGTGTGTAAGTCGACGGACCTGTGATTCCACGCTCTCGCTCTACCTTGAGCTTGTCGAGGACCTGCTCATTCTTTCCACTCTGCTTTTTGGCAATGGTCCCGGTCAACTAAATATGGGTGTAAGAACACGGGTTTCAACGCGACAGTAGTCACAAACTTCGAGCAGCCTGCCAAAGAAATGTTGGTCGATATAATACACTGACTACTGAAACGCACCTATCTGCCAATGTAGACTTTCCATGGTCTATATCGGACTTAACATGACGCAACACACCAAAACCTGAGAATGCGTACCAATATGTGCAATTATAGAGAAGTTCCTATCGATCATAAGTGCTTTGGCCTCCAACACTAAGTTTTGCATGGCTTTACCTGATGTATTCTGGAGTAAACTCTTCCACAGAAAGAGGTTTAGGTGGTGCGCGAACGGAAGTGGTGACCGAAAATGAACGTCGAGAGGACCTAACGCGCACGGTGCATCGAGGATGCAGACGTGCGCTAGCGAAGACTTGGAGGCATGCGTCCTGCCAGAGTCTTTGCATACCACGAAGACCGTCGGTAAACTGGGTGAAGCGGCGCCTATCCTCGTCACCGAAATCCCTGCTGAGTCAGCAGCCACCATACGCTTGACCAGGTCACCAACATCGACCTCAACAGTCTCGAGCAAACTATGTCCCTGCAGGAGGCCTCAGAAGCGCGTAAGGCCCGCTTGCTGGCCTTGAGGAAGCGTAAACTTGGCGAAGCTGCCGGTGACGAAGGGTATGCTCCTTGTTTATATTAGAGGGACAGCTGTAATAATCGTCGTTCAAGTTCGTCAGAACCTCTCATAAAGTCGCGCAATTTTGATCCTGTGTCAAGGACGCTCAAGAAACACTCCGATGATGCTAAGATGGAGGACACTGTAGAGAAAAAGGTCGAAGGTCTTGCGGAGAAGATCATTGCTGAAGATGAAGCACGGCGGCTACAGGAACTTGTACGTTCTGGTGTATCTTTACAACAACTTCAATTTCTAACCGATACCTTCCAAACAGGACATCTTTAACATTGCTCCCAAGCGGCCGAATTGGGATCTCAAACGCGACATGGAGAAAAAACTGGCCAGGCTTGAACGGCGAACCCAGGAAGCCATTCATACGCTCATTCGTAAGCCCCGTTACCCTGCTTAGCTTCAAAAGGCTCCATTATCTGAGCATAGAATCTTAGGGCAACGCCTTGCTGCTCAAAAAGGCCAGTCCGATGACCTTTTAGGCGCCATGAATGCACAAGAACGGCAAGACACGAAAGAGGACCTATCCGACGAGGATGAAGACTGATATCAGGAGGCGGTCAATGTACGGTAGCCAGCCTTTTCTTTGATATGTCCCGGAATTAATCACCGTGCCAGTTGACTGCATATTGCCGCCGTTTGCTTGGGACCGTCCAACGCAGGTTGCCGGTTCCCATTATTTAAGATCACTCCACCCCAATAAACGATCATCAGTCCTTTTGGACCCAATCCTAGGACCTTGTAATAACGCGGTGAAATACTGCAGACAGGGAGTAACTGCGTACCCCGAGAGACGAATGCTTCTCATCTATCCATCGGACCGCTATTTCGTGCCCCGTTTCAGCCGCCGTCCAAGCTCGTCCTTCGAGACCATCTTTATGCAGGGGATGCTTTCTATACAGGACGCAATTATACCGCGTTCTCGCTACCGGAAAGCAATGACACTGCTTTGCTATCCCGAACTTAGTAGTCCGGACCTCCGACAACCATCTCTCTCACTCTACTGGAATTCGTGGCAAATGCAATGTCATAAATATAAGGTGGTGAGTACATTGTCCGTAAATACATCTAGATGTCCGGGGAATTACGTGCATGCAAGTTTTGGATGTAGGATATAGTCGTGGGGCCGTTGCACAGCCTGGTGCTGTCGACAACAGCCATTTGATTCAGATATACTTCGAATTCAGCATTTGGATGACTCTCTGGTCCTCGGCCAGTCTAGCGCCATGTGCACGGGGTTGTGAACTCGAATGCAGCCCAGGATGATGTCCGATGGCCGCCTGTAATGGCGGTAGCGATGGAACTGCCTTGCCAGGCGAAACGGGTGGGGACGGTGTCATCCCGAGGTGGACACTACCCTCATCGTCATCTCTCCCTCTTGATTTCCCGTTTCTGTATATATGAGGTGGGACTGCAATGCTAGACAACGTTTCGTCTGAGTCGATTGTCGGAAGATGGGGGAGATCGGCGTAGGTGAAGTAGGCGGTCAAGTGCCATTTCTGCGGACGGGCGTAAGGTGTAGGAGTTACCCAAGCTGAATACGCCTGCTTCACCAGACCTTTGTGGTGGTTTGTCGTCCGCTCTTGGTGGGAGATAGCCGACGAAGTTGGCCCGGTTCGTGAAACGCCATCAACGAATCGAAAGGCGGGTGTACTTTAGAAGTGGGTCAGGTCGCGCAGGAAAACACAGGCAGAATGACTTGTACCGGTTTGCTTCGCTCGCGATGGAATTGTCATACGGCAGCTTCTCGTCGTAAAATAGGTATGGCTGTTTCGGAAGTTGCTCAGCGACATCTCGGGGAAATGCTGGAAAATCTCCGTACCTCTCTCATCCTGCTCTGCCCCCAAACGCGGCCATCTATAATGTCAGGGTGATGATTAACAAGTGATGGCGAAGTTAGTTTAAGGTGGCAGTTACCTGTCCAGCGTTTGAGTCCAGCATCGTCCTCGCACTCGAACCAGACGAATACTGCTCCAGACCGCACATGGATGGCTCGCTCCATCTCGTTGAGTCTGCGACGGACGGGCTGAAGGAGACCCTGGCGAACAGCCTCGAATACGACATGAGCGTCACGAGCGTCACGGACGTGAAGACGAGGATGAGTAGCCTGCTGCATGGTCAGTTTTGAGGAATCTCATTAGTATTCAGTCCCCTTTATATCCTCGGAGAATATGGCTCGTGGTGCTCTTCCGTGAAATGAACAGCGAAAGATACCGGAGTCCTGCCTCCAATCATTAGCCAAGTCATTCGATAATGTCGAAGCGGTAGGGAGGGGTTCCGTATGTATACCGCAAAAGGGTAAACACGAAGACAAACCCCTGGGCCAGAATAGCCTCCTTTACCGCGCCAATCCATTTACAGGCGAAACCGGACAAATGTATAGATTCTCTGATCCACAGACTTGGGAGCGAGATGGATCATCAAATTCGGAAATCTAGGACGGGGATTCGAGGAAGATATATATCTCCCCGAAAGGCAACCGAGGTAACGGTGGAATTAGGTAGCTTCTTCACATCCACATAGTCTCGGTATATTCCTCTGTCGCATGACGAGCGATAATTGCATAGGACGGACCGCTGCACGAGGAGCGGTGAGAATTACGGGTAGATACACGACCTGAAGTCCCATTGCCTATGCGGGCAGAGAGCGGGGCTTGGGAGGGCTTGGGTCGATTTAACGGTTGTTAAGGCTGGCAGATACCCGAAACGACATACGAGCTCACCGCACACTTCAGGAGGTGCCCTTCCATATTTAGACCGCCCATCATTTACCCACGTGGCCAGACAGATACCCCCGTCGGACCCGTCGTCCTTGCTCATTGTCTACCATAACCACCACCACCCGCCCTCCATGCCATGGACGGCGTCTACGACACCGACAACACCAAGGTCCCCACTCTCGTCTTCCTGTGTCAGCGAGGTGTGCTCTCTATGTCTATAACCAGGGTCCAGCTTACAGTTCCATCACATATACACAGTCGCTGGCAATCATGCTGATTGTGGGTGTCATATCTCATCTCGTCTTTCAAGGACTCGCATTCATCTCTGCAACAGTAATCTGCAGTCTAGGTAACATGAGCCTGGATTTAGTAAAACCTATTTTGGAGAAATGCAGCGTTGACCAGCTGTTGCGGTTAGAAGAAGCCTCTCCGGTAAGCTTTCGTCAATTCCGCCTAAGTACAGTTCCTCAGTAACCGCCGTTACAGCATCTGCAGGCTGGTACACCAGGTAAGCAACGTGCTATGCTTCTAAAGATCGAGTGTACATTTACAGCGTCTGGTCAGTCATCTGGAAGACCTTATGCTTCCAAAATTACCGCATGATAGCAGAAGTGCACTATTCCGTAGATGATGAACCTGAGGAACCAGATTCATGGAAAAGCCGCTATTTCGTAAGGCCTTCCACGCTATTGGGAAAGTTCTGTTGCACTGACACCTTATCCAGTTTCTGCAAGATGCCGAAGCAAGGAGAATTGAAGAAATCGGTTTAAAGATTCGTTCCCAGCGGCTGCAGGCGGACGAACGCAAGAAGGAAAAAGAGGTGAGATTCACCGATCGCGTTCCTCCTCCGAAACGCCCCCGAACTAGTGGTTGTAAGTGTCAAGCTCCGGCCTCCATGCCAGTCCATCACAAAACTCATGTACTATAATCTATGTAAGGGGGCGTTCCTTCCCAACCCAAAACGCTATTCCAAAAGGCTCGGGGTGACGCTTCCAAGATGCAAAAGGCATTTTACAGTTCTAGGGTGTTGCCACCCATGCCCACCGGTAAAACGTATCGAGTTTCAGCAACCGCGAATGATTCGATTCTTCCGCCCCTACCGAAAGATTTGCCAAGTCGGGTCACTGTGAATACCGTCACTGTTCATCGACCTATTCGCCTGCCTTCTTCCAGCTCAGGTTTGGACCGTGGGAGCTCGAGTAAATCAGCAGCATCGTCAAGTTCTTCACGAACTGCTATGCCATCTTGGTCGCCATCTGCTTCATCGACAGCCAAGAGTCCGACCGATAGCCAACCTTCTTCGCCTCAGTCGACTTCTCCCAACAGCAATACCACTTCTAAGGATGAAATTACCCAAGTTCCCCCGAACCCTCCATCGGCATCCTCTAACGCACCCCCCGCTAAGCGACCGCTTAAACCTCCCGCCTCACAGAAGAAGGACCCTATGGCATCTCTTTTCGTTCCGAAACATCGGGCATATTCGCAACGGCCTGTGCGATGACATCTACCACTTGCCTACTTGCGACTTCCTTCCCCTAGTGGCATAACCCCCCATGCTCGACAAACTTCTCCTTTTGAGTTCTCAGCCCCCGCATTGGTCCTCTAATGTCCTTTTGATGCTGACGTTTCTCCACGACATGTACTGTCGCCACCATCAATCAACCACCCTTGTACATTCATCTACCCCGGCTCTCTTACTTCAACCCGTATTGCTTAAATCGGTCGTAATCTCATGTATCTCAACATATCCCCGGTCGGCAAAACATGTACTACACAACTTGTCTTTGCTCCAAGTTTAATGAGCGTCAAGTCAAGCTTGCATTGTCAACACTGACATGTGTGTATCATTACAACTGTTTTTATAACTCTGTCCTTTCTATTCCTGTCATAATTGCGTATATAATCCTGTACTTGTCAATTCCAGTCCTGTCCTGTCAATCTCTTTAGACAGGTATCAATCTGTGGAAGATATCATACCAACCGTCAGCGCTTCAGCCCCGTGCAGTAACCTCGGTTTGCATCTACTAATTACATGTTGGCAATCTTTATGCATATGCTTGACGACAGGAAGATTCCATCGCATGGTTTTCCAAATGCTTCGGAGCGCCCATATGAAGATAGTCGTAAAACGTTTACATGTACTGGGGTACAAAAATATAAACTAGCAGTGTTTACCAGGCCTGTTACAAGAATTTTCTAATCTGAGGAAAGAAAGTGTGCTACTTTGAATGATGCGTGGGTTTATGCAAGGAAACATGACGAGCGGTTGAGAGTACTTGATTAGTGCTGAACGGATCAACTATGCAGATGGGATACGTGTAGTAGGTCGAGTATGGGGTGTTAAAGGTGAACGAGACTTTAGAACTGGAGACAGGAGAATTGGTCAGGGGATGTTCTGGGTCACAGAGTTACGGGCCCAGATTCCCAATTAACGCGAACCTGAGGCGAGGTCAACACCGTCCTCCCAAGGTTGCCGTCCTTTCCCCTTCCCTTTACCGTTCGTTACGGCCGCCGCATCGAGGTGCTGGGTTGGAGGAAGCTCTGGAACTATTTCCGGTGGAGGAGCCTCCCAAATCCGAATCGTATGGTCGTCAGAACATGAAGCAAACAGCCGGTCATTTCGAGGGTGCCACGCCACCGAGTTCACGCTCCCTTCTCCGTGACCAGAGAGAACTTCAAGCAGGGTGCTGGAATCACGATGCCAAACATAGACATTACCATCTGTAAAATTCGAAGTTCTTAGGACCGGGGGTCTCACGGCATCCGATGGGCTTATTTGCTTACCTTCACTTCCACTCACAATAAAGGTACCGTCAGCGCCACCGAAACAGCTCTTGATGATGTGGTGACCTTGTTGTTGACCAACGTATTTGTTGGTCAACCTCCCTCTCTGGATATCATAGAGATAAATCACCTGCAGCAAAATAAGAAGTTCAGACAGAGAAATTGAAAGTTGGATTCCATCTCTTACCTCGGGTGCATGGTTGATCAAAGCATATTGAGAGTCCTGGGATATGCTGATGCTTGTTAATTCCCCTTCTAATCGAACCGACCTGAAAAAAATGAATAGTGAGAAAAGAGTCAGTGATGAGCTGAACCAGGGGCAAACACACCATAGGATCTGCTTTGTTGGCAGATCGAAGACAATCATCCTATTTCCACCTTTCGACGAACTGGGGACTTCGACATTAGCCGGTGTGGAGTCTCCCACCCGCCCATTTGTCGCTTCAGCCCCCGGTATATAGATATAGTCCATGCCCACTGCTACCAGGCGAGTTCCGTCCGGGGTAACACATAGTCCCGTTATCCGAATGCTTGTCTCCCCCCAGTCGTCTAACAGTTTCCCCTCCGCATCCTGAACACGGGTTATTGGAAAAAACCTTCGTTAAGATACGAAATATCGCTCACCCAACGAACAATCCTGCGGTCCATTGCACCAGAGAAGAAACCTGAACCGTCAGGGTGCCATGATAGAGAAGATACGGTATCTGCATGCTTGTCCGTTGTGTGGATACATAAGCCAGTCTGCAAGAGAAAGGTCAGAAGGGTTGAAGTCGATGAAATTGTTCAAGGACAAACCTTTGCATTCCACACCTTTATTACATTTTCTGCGGCCGTGACGAGCACCGAATCGTCTATTGACCACGACAATGCACCAATAGGATCAGTGTGTTCGGGAATAATGACATGAGCAGTCCAATCTTGCGACGGGCTCGACTCTATTGCGGACTAAAATTGAGTTGAGAAAATAGTAGGACCGTCCAGAATTGGATAGACGTACTCCCATCTTCCAGATGATGGCAGTCTTATCTTTACCCGCACTGGCAAGATACCTTCCATCATGACTCCATTCCATGTTCCAAACTTCATCTGTATGCACGTCAAGAATCGTTGTCGTAACATTAGGGAACCCGTTCTTGTTGCATTGATGATCTGAGTATAATGAAAAGGAAGATTCGTTTGAATTTGAATTGTGATATAGGCAGTGATGGCGCTGATGTGTCAGGGCTTGTTGTAGCAGAGCTGAAAATCGTCGCTCAGGAATCATAACTGACGAAGGGATGAAATCTGTTGTAAATTGTGATCAGTATCTCCTTTATATGAGCCGAAATATTGAGGCTCACTGTGAAGATTAATCAAAAGCTGTCGCCTCGAACTTCCGGATGCGCCATCCCACTGTGCTCGCCTTCGTAAGTCTTCTGGTTCAGAACACATGATTAAGCTAGGAGAATTGTGAATACACGGGAATGACGCGTTTTCAATACCAAATACGAACCTAGATAATGTATGGAGATGATCAGAATCAACATTCAAGGGTGCCAGTTCGTTACGAAGAACATGTAAGGCGGCTGTTGTCTTCTTCGCTTCCAGCAGTTCGAGATATTTCTGCTCCTTTATCAAGAATTTGGCATCCTGTAAAACAAGGCCATGTTCAATATATTATGATGCCCTCGGAAAGGAAGGGCCATACATAAAGACTTTCGTCATCCTCAATTCCGAGATGATTTAAGGCATCTTCTGCCTTTGACCACAACCCATCCAGAACATACTGTCTGAATTGTGTGACTGTTGTACTTTCGAGTTCATACCCAGACTCTGCTTCTAGTGTCGCAGCAGACTCGCTATGCATCCAAGCCGATTAACAACGCGGTAATCCATGACTAGTCCAGAAACGTACATGTAACCCACGTCCCGCAACGTTTGAACCACAAGTCGCACGAATTCTTCTCGTAGAACGGGCGAGTCTTCGTACAGAGTTGTCCCAGGAAGGTTCAGTTTGGCGATAGCTTTGCCATGCTTCTGCCCCCCTCCGCCCGTCCCCGACGATCCATTCGTTAGCGCCGGATAACTGAAGCCATTGGTGTGGCCATTCGTCGGCGGGATGCCGTCATATCCGCTGGAAGAAGCACCAGGCTCTGAAATGGAATCGGGTGAAGGGCTCAATATTGAGTCGTGGATTGATTGTGTAAGTCGCATAATGTTCCTTGCAGAGATGGAGGCGGGAGTGGGGGTTGTCGAAGTGGCAGGCGAACTCGTGCTTTCGATCCTTTGTCGCTTACGAGCCCTTGTATGCTCGGTGTCTGCCGCGGCCGAGAAACAAGGGGGAAATGAGAATGTCAGTGAGTCCGACCTTCGCCAGAGGATGAAGAGAACGGAAAGAAATAATCAAGATAGGCGTTGCAGGGTGATTATCGCCCCGAACATTCATGGGAAAGGGAAGAATATAGAGCCCACCAATTGTCGATGAAAGATCTGTTCCTGTACTTGTGCCCGCTTCTAGCTCAGCCCTTGAGCGGGTTGCAGGGATTACACTCAGGTTGGATAGCTCGGAAGCGGACGTTCGATGTGTCAGAGCCGCCCTTGAGCCTCTGGTATTGATAAGGGCGTTGTGAGGGGTGTCCTGAGAGGTCGTCGTTGAGGGCTGCGAGTCCCTCGTCGGGTGCGTATCGCTCAGGGAATCAATGGTGGCGAAAGTGATGGTAATTCAGGTACAAAATTGCGAGAACTGTGCTTTGGCGAGTAGGCAGCGACAAACGCTATTGCAGGATACGAGAAGACGACGAGAAGAGCGCAACGTTGGCGACGACGACGGCGGGGACGGGCGATGGTGGTGGTTTGGGTAAAAGAAGATAATGGCCAAGGGGACGTTCAGGTTTGGCTGCTGGGCCGCCGTGATGCGCGTTAGCAGAACTCACGGTGACATCCCTCATTTAGAAGTCAAGAGTCTTCCACCTTGTTCTCAAGATCTGGAGAATACAACGTCACTGGATATATAGACTTTCAATACACTTTATTGTATACTATATCTACTATTTTATTCTACCCCACCGTACAAAGGTGAAGGCCGCTGCTGCAAGCGCTCTCATTGGTAATCCCGCGCTTGCAATTTTGATCGACACCAAGGCCTGGAGAGCACTGGCGGGCAGCATCGCGACAATCTTGCAACGAGGCAAACGCAAGGCCAATAGATTACGGAAAATATGACGATAGACAAAGCAACCATCCATGTTCGAAGAAATCAAGTCTCGATTCACCATTCACCTTGCAATAATCAATTACGAGAGGAGCCTCTGAAGTAATCTCAGATTTTATCCATCAAAACCTTTCTGAACCGCCAGATCCCCAACAGAATAAAACCTTCACTTTGGGAAGGTGCCAGGCAGCCAGGGTCCATGAGGATACCGATAACACTCCATGGTGCAGAAACGATTTCTAAAACATGAGGCGGCAACGTTGCCCAGATACCTCCCATATTTTCCAAGAACATCCGCTGTCCTGGAGGAACTTCGTCGATTCTGATGCCGCCCCTTCGTTACGCAGATGAAATTAAATAAAAATATATCTCAATGCTCGCGCCACCGAGCCTTTAAACACATACATACCCAATACATCTGTCCATCGCATCCATGATGTCCGCGAAATTCCCCGGAGAACCTGGGTATATCGATGAACGATGACTTGGAACTTTCCCTAGTACTTCCCGTCAATGAAATGAAAAAGAGGCAGGCCCGTTCCATTGGTCTCCAGGCGAGGCCCGGAAATAGTGTAAGGTATCGCACCGAAATCCGGGAGAATGATATCCTCACCGAAATTCGGCTTTCTCTCTTGGAAAAAGGATCGGAAGCCTCAAGGCTGGAGCGGTCTTAGCGCTTCTTAGTGTTCCATCTGCAGCCCGTGAACGGACATGACCCTGAAACTGAAATTCAGGCCATGGCTCATCCGGTAAATTTCATGACTGGACACGGTGGACATTGCAACCCACTGACCAACATCCTGGAAAGAAATCCGTCATACTTGCCCCTAAAACCTGGCGTGGAAATTAGATGGGTCACATACCATGGTCACAGGGAAAAATGGGCGGACGTCGGACGGATCTCTCTCGAAAAGATCCAACCATCCATCAATCAAGTCGTAGACATCGTCCAGACGGTCCAGTCACTTGGAATATAAAGCACGGGTAGTATATCGTGGATATCGAAAGGATATCATTGCATAGCAAGCCAAGTTAAAAAATTAGAACTGGTATGTTAATGCTGAGAGAACCTTCGAGAAGAGTCGGCATATGCGCATGTCCCAAATGATGAAGAGCATGATTGAAGATAGATGCAATAGCTTGAGTTGAATGTTGATGCTGTACGAATAGCAGAAAACGGAGACTTTGGGAGGGCTGAGAACGCGAAAATATGAATCGCTTGTGATAATAAAAGCATACGTGCAATGCAAAGAGGTAATGCTGCTGTAAAGATATTCAAATGACCAATGAGATAATAAATGAACACGGTGAGTATTCCAAATGATGCTTAATGAACGTGTCCCAAATAGCGAGAAATCCAAAACGAACGTGTAAAGGTCGTGGTAATATGATACTGTGTTCTTTGCAAATAGATAGAACGAAAAGAGCTGCGATGTGTCGGAGTCGTGGTGCGAATGAAAAAGGGAAAGATGCGTCAAATAGATAGCAAGGAAATCTTGTTGGTGCGATAAAGTGCCTTCTTTGAATACGATAGCACAAAATAACGCCATTATGCCCTAAAAGTTGATGATACGGTTGAATCGTCGAAAGCCATTGTAAAGTAGTGATTTTGATATTGGAGTATGTTCCGCGTTGAAGCAGTTTTTATGGTGCAATGAAAATGGAGTAGGGATCGAAGGGATGCGGGGAGTTTTGGTGGGAATGGTTACAAGGGAATACGAAGAGCAGCGAACCGTTCTCGATCGACGAGTCCGCTCCTTCCGTTTCCGTACCCGGGGGCAAGACCAAGCGTACCCACTCCTTCAAGTTCTTTGACACCAACACGACCCCGGCGTGCCCGGCTTTTGGAGGTGGACTGGGAACGCTCGTATCGTTCGGCATCACGAATAGCTGCAAGGACCCTTCCTGGATCCTCAACTCCCATGAGCATCCGAGGAGGAGGAGAACTATTCCTTCGAACAGAAGTACGACCACGAGGAGGAGCGATGGTATCCCAATCAAACACCTGTTCTACGCTTCCCTTGCTGTCGACTCGTTCACGCAGAGCGTTGGGCACAGGCCTCGGACTTTCCGGCCTGCGTACATGACGAGAGCGGGAGCGCGAAGGGGAGGAACATTCCGAACGGCGACCTGACCTGGAGCGGTCACTATCCATCCGTCGTCCTCGAGGGGTATTGGGGACGATATTAGAGTGACGAGGAAGGAAGGAGGTATTTGATAGAGCTTCCGGTTGAGTGTGGTTTGGTGTTGGAGGCGCAATGGTTTTAGTCGACGATGACGACACTGGTGAGGTCTTGACGGATTGTTTGGAACCAGAAGAACGCATCTGCAATAGGGAGAAGCACTCAGGCAGGCTTACTCGGTTGCGCGAACGTTTCGATTTTGCAGCGAGGGGTTGACTCCTATCAGACTCAGCATCATCGACTACTTCTCGAGAAGAGAGACTGAAGTCTGAGAAGTCGTCCTCGTCAGATGAGGGATGGGGATGGAGATGGACTGGTGCGCTTCGAGGAGCACCATTTTGGTTGCCCCTGCTGCAAGGCGCAGGAGGGGAGCCAGAGGAGTTGCGCTGATGAACCTGGGGTACGGTGGAATGGTTGTTTGTTCCAGAAGGACGGCGAGTGTAGGACAAGGCTGAGGGCATCACGGAGAAGACATAGCTGGCTGATTTTGAACTGCCTTCATAGATGGACTCGTCGCGGATTGCATATTCGCCTCCCCGGCCATAGGGGCCATTGTCGTCGTCGTCTACGAAAGACCACAGATTTGAGGAAGAGGCCGAAGAGCTTGCATAGTATGGGTCGCGACCTTGGTACTTCCTGAGAGCTGAACCGAGAACAGAAGGGATGAGGGAGGGCACGTCTCCGCCATGTGCATACCCCAGCTGGGGCGAAGACAGTGCACTGCTGGAGGAAGAAATAGAAGGCGAAGCGAGGTCACTGTTCTGGCAATCGTCGCTGCAATAAGCTCTGCTACAAAAAGACGCGATATTACAATGGGGGAGAGTTGGAACAAAGGGGAAGCCATACCCATCGTCCTGCAGGTGCTTTCCGCAGACAATACATATTTCCTCGAACATTGTGTGAAGACGGCAGTGTGGTCGTCGTCGTCGTTGTCGTTGTCGTCGTCGTCGAGGACGCCCACAGGGAGCGCAGGAGGATGATGGGATGGGTTGGGAGACGGGGAATCCGAGTTGACAAGGCAGTCTTTATATAGGCCAAGCCCATAACTAGGCCAGTCGCGACATTGCAAGAAAATTGGGTGCAAAGTGACTCAATTTAGCCTATCACACGTGACATCTGGCATGTCACGCATCCTAATTTACCTCGTTAAAACCCTGTGTCTGGATTCGGTCAGGCCGAGAGATCCAAGCCGATCCCAGATTCCGGCATCGATGGGCTTGAGCTTGAACGTGCCTCTTGTTTTTTCTGCTCGACAAGGGCGCTGAAATCCCACGTGGCTGTTCTCGAACGTTTGGAATGCAGTTACTCTCCATTGCAGTGGGCTCATCAGATGACTCTCTGGTATCAAAATCAAGCTTTAGCTAGCCTTCGCAATAATCCTGCAACATGAGCTCAGTGAATATATCATTTCTTTAAATAAAATTCGAAGTCCGCTCTCTGACCCGGCATCTGACGCCATCCTGGGTAGAATGAAACGTCATTTGTGAACCTGGACTATCCCTTTCGCTGGGTTCCGTTGCTCAGAGTCACAAACGGACCATCATATTGCCTTGGCACCTAGCCCCACTGAGCTGTTATTCGAAACCTAGTAATTATCCGTAAAGGGCAGAGCGAGAGGGTACTCGTAGAATACCGCGTTCTCGACGATCGACTGCTCTTCTATGACCAGATCCTCGTTCTCTTGCCAATTATAAGCTGCCTGATGTAGATCCAGGTCGCGAAAGAATGAAACAAGATGGTGAAAATGATATATACAACTTCTTCGAACAGTCCGGCCTCTGTTGCTCCATATTGTCTTGGTCGCAGTGAGAACCTTGACCGGACTGGTCCACACACAGCCGAGTCAGAGCTCGTCAGAATGGCAACACTTGCGCCCACTAGCCGTATGTACGTTTTCTATCAATCCTTTGTCTCAGCTGTAATACATTCAAGTTTATGAATGCAGGTTTGTAATCCGTAACATTTTTTTTATGCATCTCTCCATCCTGCACGGACAACAGCGCTCGGGCAACACCGACATCCGACACTGTCCCGGTCCCACCTCACAACCATATATCCAACGGGGAGTTGATCTTGAGTTGATCCAAAAAATTTAGTGTTTGGTGGTCGCGGGCTCTACATTATATGTAGTACATAAGTCCAACCCTCTCTGACGACATATCCCATGTGGAGTCAAATACTTAGCTGCGTAGTCGTGACGGCAACCTTACGAGGAGGGTGTCATCTCGTAGCAACTAGCTTGAGGCTGCTTGTTCAAATTATGCATCCATTGCCAATGCCGGTAATTTCCAGGCGCGTCCGTGTCGGCTTGCCAGTGACCTCGGGATTCCCCACTATACCACAGAACTCAGATTATTGTCATTTTGACATTTGTGGGTACCGCAGCGCATTATCTTTGATGGCAAAATGCGCGCCATTGTTCTCCTGTTCAAGCTTCTACAGTGCCTCTCGATTCGTCCTTGCCCAACATCATGCCCCTCAAATTTTGGAAGAAGAAAGATAGTCAGCCTTCTATTTCTCCGCCCACGCCAACAAGCGGATATACCCCATACCCTCTGCGCAATCAGCATATTATTCGGTCCCCAGCAGAGACGAAGATAAGATACGCCATTCTGGCGACAGCGCTCGTAGACGCCCTCGGGGGTCCACCAGAATTCAAGCCGCGTTTCTCCTTCGAGTTTGTGACAACGTTCACTGTAAACCTAAATTTCCGAGATGAATTTGGCGAGCTTATCCAACCGGGCGTATGGACAGATGATACTTCCATGACCCTCTGTCTTGCGAGCTCCATTGCGCGGCACGGGTTTAATGAAGCTCACCAGCTCGACGCATACCTTAATTGGTATAGGAAGGGTGAATTGTCAGCGATCGGATATTGCTTCGACATCGGAGGAACGACTGGACGGGCTTTACGCATCCATGAATCGTGCACAACCAAATCCGCGTCTCTGGCCGATGCTTCCGAGTCTCTTCAGCGGATTCAAGAAACCCTTTCCGACGGATATACAGCTGGAAATGGTAGTCTAATGCGGATCATCCCCATAGGTTTGGCTTTCTGGCGCAATCCCGCCCTTGCAAGAGAATACGCCCGACGGAGCAGCAGGACAACCCATCCCACCTCCCTATGTCTAGAAGTGTGCGAGTTGTGGACCGCCGCGGTCACTCAAATTATGCAGCATGCTTGCAATAGTCAGACTGCCTATTCGAAATTTGAACTTCTGCGATACATCTCCGAGTACCCTACTGAAAACCAGACACTCAAAGCTGCATTGGGCTTACCGGCTGATGCGCACAACAACCTCATCGGTTCGACCACTGATAACGAGGAAGAGCGATACTGGAAACATCACCCCATTCTGCGCCTTATCGCAGAGACCCGCGATAGCCTTTCTGCTCGGAAAACAGGTTATCTTAAACTTCCGGCTCCAAAAGCTCTTCCGGCATCTGGGTATATCCTCCACAGCCTGGTAGCGGCATTGTATTGCTTTCTCGCAACAGATAACTTCGAGACAGGGGCCGTCATGGCTGTCAACCTGGGAGATGATGCAGATACCACTGGAGCTATTTACGCTGGTCTTGCCGGGTGCTGGTACGCAGAAGACCTTCCTCCGAACGGTGATATGATTTCAACCATTGGCACCGGGCTATTTTGGTCGCAATTAGTGCGGGCTTGGAGACTAGGACTGATGAGAAGGGACCTCGTGGAGGGAGTGGCTGAGGAGTTGGTTCAATTCGAACGAAGCTGGCAATCAGAGTTGGCCTAGTATAACGTATGCAACCCCATGCTTTCGATATCTTACTTTCTAGCCAACGAAGGCCATCTTTAGATTGTTAGACAAAGAGACCGCTGTGCTCCTCCAGGCTCCTTGTTTAACATCACCTCTTTAACACTGCAAGATACGTGCGTCTAGATCTGGCCTAAGTGGGCCCAAGTCCCCGCTGTGCCAAAAGTATATGTATATATTATTTGAATCTTTGTGATGATTTACATCACCCGCATAAAGCCGAGTGATTACAGGATTCGATCGGTGGATGCGAACGTGTTTTGAGTGCTCTTCTCTTCCATACTGAACCCCGTCAGAGACTGGTGCCATTGAAGGGGATTCTCCAGCAAATCCCCACAAATCTCCTCATCTACGTTCCATCAGAACTGCGAAGACTGATGAATTTCAAGAACTTCTCGTTACAAGAATGGACTAAGTCAGTCGACCATGAATCCTTGGAATTGGATGCAATTAGTCTCTCGAGGCGTGGGAAGGGTTTCTCATTTGAGCTACAACGTGCTAACTAGCCTGCTTCGTGCAAAGGGGGTCGGGCCTCGTGGTTGGTACTTGAATCAATTGTTACATTTTAGGTTAGCTATAACCGTATGGCGTAATGAGGTACCGGGTCCCCAGCCTTGCCCCAGACCTGAGCCAATGGTATGTAACCCAACAAAGAGTTTAAAAACACCATTCGCTGATGTCTTCAATTGTTAGCAACTCAATATCTGTCACCACTTTAACGAAACTCTGGCCTTAGATGAATATCCCGCCATGCCAGGCGCTGATTGACAGTTGAGCAGAAAGAACGGCTCTACATGCATATGGACTATTCACGGATTTACAGCTACCGGCAAAATTCTAGTCCCTTTTCAACTTTTTAGATACTGCGCGTCCATATTAAGTACCATGATGCAATGCCGCCCTCAGCCCCACGTCAGACTCCAATGGATGTCCACCTTACTCTACCCTTTGCTGCAGCCACAAAAGGCTATATATACCATGTATAGTACTGTTTTATGTCCTCCATTTGCAAGAGGGCAATATATCGTAACCCCAGAGTCTTCCATTGTCTCAGCTTTCTTGACATACAGTGATAAGGCATGGTTGCGAGAGAGAATAGGGCGCTGCTGCGCAGCCGACGAGTTCTTCTCGCGTCTCCACAGATGCCCGCTTCCCTATGTCATGCTACTTAGATTGGTACAGTTACATAACATGGCGGACATATCTAAAAAGTTGAAAAGGGACTACTGTAGATTTTTGCCGGTAGCTGTAAAAAAATCCCGGTGGTTGAAACTACTTGGGTAACAACATAATTTCTACCGCCTGACTTAGGTTGGTCAGGAGGATAGATGAATTTCTGGAGAACAGGCCTGGTGATCCCCCTTGATCGTCTAGATTTGTTGTATTTTATGACGCTTGCTCTTCCGCCGGCTGTAACACATGGTCACCTGAGTCCCAGTCATTATACACGTCCTGTTGGGTCCTTTCTCAATCAAGCATGTTGAGTTTTCGAACGTTTTTTGTGCGTGAAATTAATTGGGCAGGCACACAGCGGCAGACCTGCCCAATTTTAGACCCTCCCATATTCTAATAGATTCCCCACGACGCTCGGATGTTCTAAGGCTCATCCTGGCTTGTCCTGGCCTAGGTTGCAGCAGACCTTGAAAGACCTTCCAGTCCTTCTGAGAAGTCGGAGGAAAATACTTCTTGAAGATGCCGGACAATTTAACGGAGGAAAACGAGAAATATAAACTCGATTTATTGGCCGCCATGAGTCTCCATGATCTCCCTTGGCGGATCTCCCATCAGGTCTACCCCGCATTTTCTATTCTAGATGCACATGCAGGCACATGCGCCGGAGCTGAACATGGACCAGGCTGGACCAGGGAGTACACTGGAGTACATAGGAGGACTGACTTGGACTGACTTTCGGTTTGAGTTGCCGATGAGCCGACGGTGAACACGATCCCCGATGCCTAGGGCCGAATCAGAGCAATAATATGCGAGGAGAGGTAAAGAGGTTCTCCCATTCCATGGCAGTCGGAGGTCCATGACTTGCGGTGAGGTCGGGGGCCTAGTCCGGTATTCGAGACCGCGCCAAATCTCGGAAAATCAAAGCGCAGTTCTCGTCGCGTCTGTTCGACCTCGAACGCTTGTCGAGCACCAACGAACACCCGACTCATAACGATGGTCTTCATGGTTCGGAGCTACCCGCTGGGTACCTTACTTGCCATCGACCCCAAGGAAGAATACTGGTAAGGGACCTGGGGTTGGAGCTGGACATCCTCAATCAATGGCAAATCAGTCTGGAGGATAATGTTCAACGCGAGGTTATAGCAAATTCAGTACAAAGATACCTAGGCTCCACGGGGCCCTGAGATGTTGGATACTGCATACACAGGCCGAAATAGCCGATGGCGCTTCCGAGATATCGATGTCAGCTTGCGCCCATAGTAGTCTTGATACTACATATGCATCTCGTCCGAGGCTTTCAAGTTGGCATCTGTGAACAAGTTAGATCGCGCCATATTGGCAAAGTTGAGTTGTCACGCCAACGAAGAGCAAACAAACAATGTTGAATTAAACAGTAATACTATAGCCTATTCCATTGACTACAACCCCTTATCTGAACCGAGGAATTTTCCCTTTGCGCTTTGAAGCCAGGTTTGGAGTGATGGGCTAGCGAAGCACCCTGCTAGCTTGAATCACGCCGGTCTGCTGACTTCGGCTCCGTATCACCACCATTCGGCAAGTCGATGCTAGGGTCAATTTGCTTGAACCCACGTTGGTGGGTATCAGGTTCTTCCGTAGCTATTGAAAGGCTGCTTCCACTGAGTGATGCCTGAATCCCTAAATTGCTCAACCCATTGGAGTTGTGGTTTCCTACTGACGGCAAAGGTGGCATTGGCGGAGACGATGGACTCGTGCTTTTGATATCTGGAGGAGGCATGGGTGGTGAAGGTGTTCCCCCTCCTGGATTAGGCAGGGCCCTGTCACTGACATTTCTTCCGGAGAGTAAGCCTCTGAGCCGTTGATTAGTGAAAGTATTGCTTCTCGTCGGGGTTGGCGCAGCGCGTGGTAAGCCCTTCTCGGCCACTACTGTTTCAAGCATCCCTGTCGGCGCTTTGACATGCTTGAGCGGAGAGAAATTCGTGTGTAAGTATTTGGCATCCTCAAGTAACCTATTATGGAAGCATTAGTCAGTACTTGAATAGACTACAAGGTGTGTGTGAGCGGCGCCGGAGGAGATGCCATATGGTGAGTTCCACCCATTGTGGACTAAAAGGGAGTAAAGAAGTCATGGATTCAAACTCACCGTTCCTTCGCTTGTTGCGTTGGCAGATCGATCTTGCCAAACTCTTCCGATAGGCGGTGATTTATTGCGGCTAGCACCTCTGACATGACGAACTAGTTCAAGTTGAAAGCAAATACAGGTAACTCTTGTCAGTCAAATGCACCAAGCAGCGTCATTGCGGGGGAAATGGAAGAAATCAAGTTTACGCAGCACACTCCAATGAAGGTCCATAGCGGGCGAGCGTTGACAGCATGTGGCAAAAGTCGTGCAATGGCAAAAATGTAGCACATACCTCTACCACAGGCGCCGAAAGATATCTTGATAGAATTGTATGGAGAGTGACAGTCTCTTTGACGAGTTTGATCATATAGTCATTAACGCCACCGCCCTCCTTTGGGATATTCCAGTCGACAGTCTGATAGCAGATGTAACGTCAATATCGGAATAATGGCATATCGC
Source organism: Coprinopsis strossmayeri (assembly GCA_900156845.1). Taxonomy (NCBI): domain Eukaryota; kingdom Fungi; phylum Basidiomycota; class Agaricomycetes; order Agaricales; family Psathyrellaceae; genus Coprinopsis; species Coprinopsis strossmayeri. The sequence continues at coordinate 65,901 of FTPT01000081.1, forward strand.
CGTACTTACTCTTAGAACGTTAATATGGGCATCCAGCCGCTCACCCATGATAGCAATCAGCTTAGCATGGATTTCATTCTGGTGCTCTTGGTAGTCCTATTATTGAAGGGCTTGTCATTCAATCCAGGTCAGTTGAAGTGGAAGCCGCATACCCGTTTAAGCTTGTCAAACTCGACCAACATAACCGCCTGTTTCTGGCTTAAATGTCGTCGGAATGCCTCTCGAATATATGGTATCAGCTCATATATGATCGAAAGCGACTGAGATGCGAGAGCTACAAGATGTGGTCAATACTAAGCAGAAGGTAAGAACTGAGACGGACCTAAATGCTTTGCAGTGATATTTCTCAGCCCAGCAGACCTCATGGCTCCAGCACCGAGCACTACCTGACAAGTCCTCGAATTGAATGCTTTCAAAAATTCAATGACTCGGCTCATCGTATCCGTTGTCAGCATATTCACATTCACGATCACTTTCAGATAATCCAACAACAGAGCGAGAATCTCGCCTGTTGCAGAGACCATGTAGTAGGATCGGTCTTCGATTCGAATTTGTTTGTTCTTTGGTGTAGGCTTAGCACTGGAAGCGGTATTAGGAGCCCCAGATGTAATGGCAGTGTCAGGAGCGACTGTCGTCTCTGACTCAGGTGCCTTCAACTCATCCTGAACATCTGTCGAGATACTAAGCTCAGGAGAATCCTTGACAGCGCCATCTATAACGATATTGACGATGTGTTGCAGTTGCTTTGTGACTTCAACGGGATTCCATACTTCGTCCTCGACTAGTTTCGCAGATTGCGTTATCCGAGATTGATGGAAGGTTTGCAGCCACAACTTGGCCTAAAATGTGAAAGCATGGGGTTAGACGTAGAATCGAGATTAAAATGCCATTTGTTGTACCTGACTGACGACAGTGCCACGGAGACCGACGATCATCCGTCGAGAAAGCACTTCACAGCGGACGACAAATGACCATGAGTCATTGAAGAAGAACATGAAATCGTGGAGTTCTAGCTTGGCGTGGATTTCAGAGCGGTAGGATATGATTCTAGCAGCTTGAGTATTAGCGAGTTCAGAGGTAGACGATAGGATGTCTGCAAGGTCTTCTTCCAACGCGGGTATCGGGATGGATGTCTGAGATTTGGATTTCTCGTCGGATGTCGATCGTTGAGGTCCGAGTCTCCCTTGAGGCTCTGGCCTGGGAAGCATGAGCTGAAGAAGAGAACACGGAGAAAAATGGATCTACCTGAAGGATTTGAGCAGGTCAAGAATTATGTCTCCTTGCGCTTTCAATCTTTCAATCCCGTTAAGCAGATGCCGGTAAATGCCTTTCATCATGGCAGTGAAGTCGCTTTGAGATAGACCCCGTAGATGATTAGCAAATGCTTGCCTGAGAAATAAAAAGTCAGAAGTTGGCAACCAGACTGGGGTGATTGAATACATACTTCGCGTCACCCGCTGGATTTCCATCGTTGCTCGCAATAGAATCATCTGCATCCACGGCGAATCCCGGAAGCTTCTGGGAGGGCTTCAGTATACCGAATACGGCGTGGTGAAGGTTAATATCAAACCTTTACAATGAAATACTTGATCTCGTTTAATATGGCTTCCCGCCAACTGAGCATACCTTCCTTCAAACCTTTGGTTCGAACAAGGTTAAGAAGGAGCGGCTTCAGTCTATGCTTCAGGGACTGGTCTCTCGAATCGTCGCGACCGACATTAGTAGGATCCTTGTCATGGTTCGCAATAGGCACACTTGAAGCTGACACCGCGTACGATATCCAGTCCTCTTTCATTATGGCCACAAATTCCGCAGAAAGAGAAGCAGCAATGTCCATGGTGAGGCCACGGAGATGTGTGGGTAGAGACGCAAACGCGGTCAGTGACGACAACGAAATGGGATGAACAGGCAAAGGGCTGCGCGTTGAAGCTTTACTTCCATCGTGATCAGAAGCGCTCGCGCTCGAGCTAGACGGTGAGTCCCCTTCTTGCCCTTCAGTTTCTTCGGACATTGTTTCTAACTTCGAATGGCCATTGAGGGCAGAGCCATTCATTTCTCCCTGTACATCCTTCACCGCCTCTTCCTGCACCTCCCACATACTCTCCATTTCCTCGATCACTTCCAAAGCTTCTCCCCACTGCCCAGCGTTAACCAGGCCCTTCGCCACAGATACCATCTCTACAACCCCAGAAATCATCTTCACACCGCCTGCCACTTGTCTCACGCGATCATCCTTCCGCTTAGCTCGAACCAATTCCAGCCCCTTCTTCGCTGTGCCTTGATCAACCTGTTTGAGTTTCTCTCTCAGCGATTGTATCTGCGTTAAGCAGGCTGTAGAAGAGGTCTGCAAGTCTCGTAGATTAGTAAGAGCTGCGAAGAAGGACGTAGAGCGTATGGATATTTCGCGGATCAGGTGCTGCTCGACCGTATCAGCATAATGGCTAAACTTCTCCAGCAAGGGTAGCGAATGGCTGAGTGATAGAGGGTCGGTGTCCGCGTCGTCTTGGATCAACCTTGCGCGTGTAGAAGATGGTGTTGGTGTGGAAGGATCCAACGAAGACTGCTCTGTGACTGCATTAAAAGTAACTCGATCCCCGAGGGTGAAGTTCTGTTCAAAGAACACAGCAGGAACTGTTTCGAGGGGAGGGATTTGACGACCATGTAGCACCAACGGCGGTGCGGGCTGATGACTGCCTTCCGCATCTTCATCGTCGCTTTCTGGAGACACAAACCGTGCTGCATCAATCTGAGCTTGACCTTCCTTGCCCAGGCGAGCGTTGCGCTCGTACTTCTCCCATTCCGGTGTGATGGCTTTGAGATACGAGTCGAAATCCTTCCGACGAACTCGGGGCAGGTCAGCGGGAGGGACAGAAGGCAGGGATGAATGAGGCTTTGGAGGAGCCTGTCTTTTATGAGGATTGTTCAGTACAGTGGAGATAGCTACACATCATGCTCATTAATTACAAGTTTTCGGATGGTATTGGGAACATACCATGGAATCCCAGCTTCGAACTGCTCCATTCTGTCGGTAGTGCGCCTAGCTCCAAATTCATGGACGAGGGGTTATTTAGGACGCCCAAAGGGTATTGGGTATGGCCGATGATATAGTCTCCTCTCCCTCCTTCTGTTGTTCCTGCAATGCTTTCGGGGCCAGGGCGTCTAGAGGCTGGATCCCAGACGAAACGATAGGGTCTCGCCGTTGGCAGGTCATTGGCTGCAAACACACTGGCAGATGGTGAGGGTGGTCGCGATGGGTTTGAAGTTACATCTGACATGGTTCTTTACTGCCGAGACTGGTTTATGACGACTGGGGGGGTTGTACGTGTATCGTGGCGACCATACGGAAATCTATATCGCCTCCAGAAAGCGAAATGCAATGGTCTCCGACCAAGGTCTCGCAGGGTCGTCAGGGCACGGTGGTAGTCGGTGGACGGAGGTGTGGACGTGTCCAGTGGAATCAATTGAAATCAATCACGCAGCCCAGCATTTACTTGAACCAATAAGTATGCCCCAGCCACCAAAATTCCTGGCCACCTTTTTCTCCTTCTTTCCTCTGAAATCATATCCACCGATACAACCAGAATTACATTCGAAACCAACACAGCCGACTCTTTGGATCAGCCCACCGCGTTCGTCGTCGTCGCTGCCCCCGTCGACAACACCGGGAAACGATCTCTCGTCGAGCAGCATCTTGAGTGCAGACGTCGAATGTCTCAAATGGCAAGCTTATATTGCACTTCGCGGCCTTAATGGTGTCAAGGTTCGCTGGGATATTCGTCCGGACGGTGCTTTAGAAGCGCGTCTGCCCAACCTTCACCTTCCGAAGGACGATGGAGAGAAGCTGGACACGGACTTGGTCCCAGCCAATGCTACCGCCAACAAGGACAAAAAGCCAAGCAAGGACATCAACGTGAAACTATACCTCTACTCTGCGCTTCTGATCCCGTCATGGGTGGACCTTACATTGGGCGTCGACAGCGCGTCAGACCTCTTGGAAGGCTATGTCAACGAAGCTGCCCGAGACGAAAGCAGGGCTTGGGTTTCTCTCCTCGAAGGCGTCGTTCATGGAGCTCTGATTCTCTTTTCTGAAGATCAAGCTTCGCTCCTCTCCCATATCTTCAGTTTAGGATCAGGTTCGTCCAAAGCAAATTCCGCGACTTCCGCCGCCTCGGGTCAGTCAAACCCATTGCAAACCATTCTGTCTCCTCCACCGGCGCCTCTATCAGGATTTACGTCCATACTACCCGCTTTCGGTACGCGGGTGAATGCGTCTGCAGTATTGTCACAGTACCGTGAAGCTATCACCTCCCTCTCTGAAAGATTAGGAACCGACAAGTGGTTCCTGGGCTCCAGGTCAGTATATAACTACATGCTCAGGTGCTTGTGCTTATTACTGTATTACAGCGAACCAACACCCCTTGATGCACTCGCCTTCGCATACCTCCACTGCATCTTGGCGAATCCAAAAGACGAGTTCCGGTTCGAGGTCACGAAACATGTCAACCTTGTTGCCTGGGAATGGAGGGTCCGGGAGCACGTTCGAACCGCTTTCGTTCAGTAAAACACTATCTTTACTTTTAGAAGTAATTAGATCTTATTGTGCCTATCTCCCCATTAAAATACCGATAATACCAATAGTATAACCAGAGCAAGAAAACATGTACAACAATTAGCACAAGCAACGGTATCAGACATGGAGGGCGTCTAAGTACCCGAAGCCATTGGTCCAGAGCAACATAATCTATCTACTGTGCCAAACTAGGGTATTGAGGTGGTAATCTCTGAGTTAAACTGAGTGGAGTACTAAGTCCATACACGTCTATGCTGTAGAAAGGAGGTGGTGCATGTTACGGAGCAACGGCACCAGTGGGATGAGCGCTAATGCCGTTCTCTGCGTTTTCTTGCGGAATAAGGTGCTTGCGTTCTTCGCCTTTATCGAATCGTTTTCGAATGGCGGCAATCATCTTGGAGAACCTGCGGAATCGGTTAAGTCCTGATATAATCTGATGGAGCATTCCATGCCCTTACCATAGCCAGTTGAGACCCTGCAGCGCAAAGTTTCCTGTTCCAAAGACAACGGTATAAGGCCAAGGAACCTGCCTCCAGATTTTGAGCAGAGTAATAAAGAATTGGTATGACTGAATCGTCATTAGACCAGATTGAGGAAGAGGGGAGTAAAAGACGTACAATGCTGCCTCCGTATACCATTCGGACACTGAAGAAGGTGAACAGGAGGAGAAAGCCATTAACGAGCTGAAAATTGGATCCAGTGCGGTTGGTTTTGTCGAGGAACCTGAAGAGAGCAAGGTGTCAGTCCTGCAAACTGAAGCTCTTTCGGGAAAACCCAATCACCAATGGATGTTTAAGAAGAAGGTGCTAATCTCCCAGAGAAGACAGCGAGTACCATAATAGGCCACGAAGGGTCGCTGTCACAGCTTCTCGTTAGCTGTTGTATGGCCGAGAAGGTCGACAGAAGACTCACGAATGACATGATGTAAATCAAGGAACAGGCGACTCCGTGAATGACGAATCCTGTGTCGATGAAGTTGAAGATAGCGTCGAAGGTGTCCCAAACAAAATAGCTATCGTAACAGTCAGTACAGCAGTAGAGAATCGATGAGAGCGTAGACGCGCCCGCAAGCCACAGCATATACATATCCAATCCTGTCATCCCAACCGAACGCACGATTCTGCTCTGTCTCTGGCCCTTCGTTGATCATACACCATAATGCCATTGGAACGATGATAATCGTGTGCACTTGGGAAACGACATGAATGGACCTAGCAACATGGTTACCCTCGACTCATTAGGCAGAATACAGCACGCGCACCAGTTGTTTCTCGCCTTTTTCCCTTTCAAAGCATGCCATGACTCAGGCGCTAGGCGTTCGCTTAACCACGGCGCCAGCACAAGGTGAATGAAAGTAAAGCCGAAGAGACTGAGATAGAACACGGGGAGAAATTGGGGTAACATAGATAGCCCCAGGGTTTCCGAAATAAATCGTTCCAAGAATGCCGGGGTCATCTTGGCTGAGGATGTCGAGTTGCCGTACTAGGTATTCTTCAGCTTCAGGTCCTAGACGCGGCCACAATACTCTAAGAGGCCCAGAAGACTCAGGCCACGATTACCAGACCTGCAAATGCACAGATGAGTAATTGGTACAGACGGTGGTAAACACTCGCACGGCGAGCTGCGGCACGAAGGGACCGTCCAGTCTACGCTATGTAAGTTTTCCTCAGAGACTGCGCAAATCTATGGGCACTCACCGTGTTGGTAAGGAAAAAGCCACAATTACGGCGCGTTGGTCGCACCTCTCAGCGGTCCGGGCCATGATTTATCCCCTTTTCCCCGTGGGCCCGCTCCTTACGTTCCATGAATGACTCAACGGAAAGGATTATTATAGAAGATATGATTGAAGTAAGTAAGTTCCAATTGCAAGTGTTACAGTTGCAGCTGTCCCCAGCAATGCGCCGAAACGTTGTGGCTTTCGAGGAGGGTCCAATGTGTGGTCCTTTTCCCATCCTTCGTCCAGTAGCCAGTCCATAGTCTCCTCGTCAAGACTGGCCAGCTCCTTCATGCTCCATCGTTCGCAAATTCTACTCATCCACCTCATCCTCCGTCTCCCGACCTCTCCCCCAACGCCAGGGGCCCGTTCTTTGAGTTTTTGTCGCAGTATTCCAACCTGGGTCAGAGCATCTCCTTCACATCCAACAAGTGCATTCTTGATCTTATCCTTGATAAGAGCCGCAAGTCGAGGAGCGTTGCCATTCGTAGAAACCATAATCTGCAAAGGGCCGTCTCGCACCATCCCTCCAAAGTAAAAGTCGCAGAGCTCCGGGATATCAGCCGCATTCACGGGAACACGTAATTTACGGCAGTCTTCAACTATCCGCTTCGAGAGCTCGTAGTTGTCAATGGCCGTGAGCACCATGTCGAACGACAAGAGGTCGACATTGGCTTGCATTTTCCCTGTTGCGGTCACATCGTCCTTCTGATCCGAATTGGAGAAGGAGAACTCTTGATCAACGTGTTCAATGCGTTCTGGGTATTGACCAATGAGCTTTGATGTAAGGGGATGGAGGCCAGAAGAGGGTGCGATGACCCAGATTTTGTCGACGTCGGTGGCTAGCAAGGATTTAACACGCTGCGCTGCGACTTCACCCCCGCCGACAATGGCGACTTTCCTGTCATTGAGCCGCCATGCGATAAGCAGCGACCCATGACCTACGATCCGTTCATTTTCCATGGATGGTGGTTGTCGTTAGCAATCAAGTGGTTTCTATTCTGTGCTCACCGTGGCTATTGAATTCCTTTTTCTTGGCACGATGCTATTGGTTTAGCCTTGTGGGAATACCCCCTATTTGCAAGTACTTCCGACTCGGGTTGGATCGTATCGAATAGAAACAAGTGAGGCAAAGTTCATGTATAAGCCTCTAGGAACACATAATAGTGGTCAAGAAACTCCATTGACGGTAGTAAATATTTCAGGGAAAATGAATTAGTATGATAATCAAGTGCCACATAAGGCCCAGTGCAGCAAGCGGTCTACTGCCCAGAGGAGCACTGCTATGGAATATCTTATATCCATAATACTGAGAGCCGTTCACCGATTGGACTGTATTTCGACAATGGATGCTTTCAGAATTTCTCTAGCCTCCGGCGCTCAACGCGAACCAAGCAATTTCGAGCTCGATGATCGTCACATGTCATAAGGTGTGCTTCGTGGCACCGTCGGTAAGGCTTGCCATTGACACCTGCGCTATAGTTGAAGCAAAGGATACTCTAGTGAGATGTGCCTATGATGGAACATACGCTTAATGCATGATGGACTGAGGTATGTATTAATATTGTCTCCAACCGACTACCAGAAATATTGCTGTCAAGTCCAACCAATTACTACGAATAGCATTACTGTCATCAACGTCAAACCAATGTAAGTAGAGTCCCCATGGCTACTAGTCCGAGAATAGCATTCATATATGAAAAGTCCAAAATACAAGAAAAAGCTGAATTACTAGAGTCTTTAGTAGAAGGCGGTGAAAGTCCCACGACTGTCACATTAGTTGGCTTGGTGTAAGGAGCCCTTCCACCTACATAGAATGTTTGCGCATAATCTTCTGTGTGTGTAGTGGCATCTTCCAGGACGACATGGAGATCGACCGTCAGTTGTGCACCCGAATCTTCGATAGACCCAGAGTAGAACTCGTAACCTGCAACAGCCGGAAGGGTATCGTTGAGAGCCATGTCGACGTCTTGAACGAGAGTAGGCCCGAATGCTTTGATTGCGCTGTCAAATGCTGACATGTAAACTCGTGAATGTGACACGCCATTCTTAACCTGAGTCCAATGTCAGATAAAGTTGTTAACATAGCAAAACTCCAAGGACATACAGCAGCGACTATAAAGAACGACTTGTAGTTCCACTCTGCCCCGCTTAATGCAGCCGAGCTCAACCTTGGGACGTAGAGAATCGTGTCCTGAGCAATTTTGTATCCTTCTCCGTCGTTATCGTGTCGCGTAGGTCTTGATCCATCCATCTTGTCGACTTCGAACCAAAAGGTCGATATCGACAATTCATGATCAATGGGAACAACAAAGCTATAATGCAGAAACTGCAACCCCTTCCGAAGAACAAGAGGAGTGATGTTTGGGTCATCTACCCGAGGGTTAGAAGCCACATTTGACGACTTTCCATAACCTTGGTCGCAGTGTTTGTCTTTTCCATAGCGGTCGCACCAGAATATTTTGACTGTCCTGTTCTTGTAAGATAGGCCAATTGGTTCTGCCAGCTGAGAAAAAAAGCAAAAGTGACAATTCGTAAGTCCGGCCAAGAGATATTCATTCGGAACACTCACGCGGAGCCCTGCCTTGAAAACAAGCTCGTCGTTCTCAATGGTCAATTGAGCATCAGTCACCTTGGCGGGTAATAAAGTAATTTCATCCGTCAGCGTGACATTGGAAGGGACAAGATTTATCATTTTTTCCAGGAGGGTCCCACATGTCGAATTGAACTCTTGAGGTGAGACCAGTCTAAGCATATTCTGAGCCACAGGCAACATGTTACTGCATGACACAGCTCTTACCTCTGCATGGTTGCATTATTGTCACTGGAGAATATCCGGAGATCAGACTGCGTGGTTGCATTAGAGCCCACAACCAAGGCATTCGAAGTCGTCCCGTCTACATATTGGGCAACACTAACGTCGAGTGAACCACAATGGAGGCAAAGAACAGGATGGCAACTTACACGTTGTTGTCGAATGCATGAGACTCGTCGAAGTCTACGAAGTTGACGGCCGTCTGATCGTCTTCGGGAGGAACGATTGTCGGAAAGTCACTGCTCCGCACCCCGCCGAGGGTATGGCCACAAGCAACCAAGGCAATCATTTCTTCCTGAGTGAATCCCTGGCGTCTAAACATCTCTGTGTGCGCCGCAAGATCCTGGTGAGGCTCTGGCACTCCAGGTACATCGGCAGATTGTACGTCAATGCGGCCTCCCCTGAGCGGAATTATGGGGCCACCGCATGAAGCAACCGCGAATACAGTGGCGACGGCAATTACATCGGCTCCTGGGTAGAGGTGCCATTAGGCGAAATATGAAAGGTACATGCAGACATACGTGAGATGTATTTGCTGGGAAATGTATGAAAATCTTCGATAGAGTCTTGCATTCCTTTGCCCAAGTTCTGCTGAACGGTCAAGGTGTATGCAGGACGACTGGGTTTCATACTAACCTCTGCTCTATCCAACTCGAACGCTATTGACGCGTCGAGCCCTCCAGTGCCTGCATCTGAGTTGTGCGTCGCCACATCATGATATGCCTGGGGTTATAGATAAATGAGATTGATATAACCGCTTCCGGAGATTCACCACAGACCAGTCGCAGCCATTCTGCCCCGATGGAAGCCTGGGATCCTGGTCTGTTCTTGCAAGGATGCTGGATGGAAGCTAGATTGGAACCGTCTCTCCTTGAACCTTCGTATAGAAATCTCTCCAAGGCATCATATTGCGGAGAAGGCCATCGATACCCGGCGACAGATTGTGTCACGCCCGAGAAGACAGCACAGATCGCCAAGAACCAGCCTGAAGGGGAGCGGACCATCGTGGATCACCTTCTGGATACGAAGCAGAGAAAGAAGAGAAAAGAAGAGAAAAACGAAAAGACGAGGGTATTAGGGGTTCAGTCGCATGGACAGACCACTGAAGGAACCACAAAGCGCTGGGCCCGCTCGACCACTGATTCCGTGCAACCTGTTGATCTTTGCCATCCGTCATGGCCGGGCCCTATAATAACCGTCTTCCCCGACTGTGTTCGCTGCCACTGGCATGTCTGCTGCCAGACGCTATTCGCCTCGGAAGGCATAAGGTTGACAAGCACTATTACTTACTTCCTCAGTGCGCGCTAAACCAGGCCAAGCTTGAGCCAAGTCCAACGGGCACCGGACGGCGTTTGGAATTCCGTCCGAGCGGCCACTCCGGAGTGGACCGTAATAGCATCTGTCTCCTCGAAACTACCACTATGTCAGACAACCTCCCGCTTTCTGCACTATATTCTACGGCTCTCAAAAGCATTACAAAGGCCCTGAGCTCTCCTCCTGGCTCAGAAGTCGCTTCAGTAAGGCCCAAACAGCCCGTTTCATGCATAGTTGCTGATGTCCGGTTATTAGGAGCTGATATCACAAAGCTACACCGATCTCAAACGGATCCATTCACAGATCGTGCAGTTGGGAATATTCAGTCCCAATGAAACAGTGGAAGATGTTACTACCCGGGATATGATCTACCTTTCTTTGCCATGGGTGCTTTCAGAAGTGCAAAGCAGGCTGCGGAAAGATAGCAGAGGCGAACGACTCCAGTCCGTCGCTCAAGCTCAAGTGCGTTCTGTCTGCAGTGGGATCTGGAGCCACGGAGCTGATTCGACCAGTATACAGCAATACATGACAAGCTTCGTGTCATTGATGGGGGCATATACCGTTGTATCTGAAGAAGAACGTCAGCTCTATTCCAAGAAGGCTGGCGACATCAAGGATCCTGCAAAGCGCAGGGAACTGAAAATCAACCAGTTCAAGAAAGAGAAGGAGCTAAAAGGCAGAATCGAGGCATGGTCTTGATGTTCTTTCATGGGATACACAACTGAATGGTATCTCTCAGACACTAAGAAAGCATCAAGCTCAGAAGACGAGTTCTGAACTGGAAAACATCGAGTCTGATTTCGACTTGATCGCATCCTTACTTCCATCGACTAGCCAACATAAGGAAGAGAAGGAATTGGATTCCGAAACAGATGAGATCCTTCGCGAAACCACGATAATTGTGCTTCGCATGTTATACACTCAAGCCCAAACCCAGGTCGAGATGATGGAAAGGGAGCTCGAATTGCTTAAACTTGATCCTCCTTCACCCACTTTGAACACACAAGCTATGAGTCAAGACGAGAGGTTGAAACAGCGCGAGGGGGAGGCCGCTATGTGGAGGTTGGATGCTCCTCGTGTTACAGGGGGTCCGGATGGTAAAGGGCCACTATTGGACCACAGCGGAAAGGTACGCCCATGATGCGGCTGTCAAGCATCCACTGACAAAGGAATTGATAGGTGCTTCGACCTTTCACCATCCTCCCCTCTGATGCGGGAGAACGGGCAAGGTTGCAAGCCACCGTTTTTGGCCCTGACCACAAACTGCCTACCATGACTATCGAGGAATACCTGCAAATTGAGCAGGAGAGAGGAAATATCATTACTGGTGGAGGGTATGTTGAATGACGTTTCTCGTTTGACCTCTGTCTGACGTTTCGTGAAATATGAAGACCTGCGTCTGAAAATCAGCTTACGTCGAAAGAAGAACTTGCCATCGCCTCAGAGATGGATGGAACTGTCGAAGGGGAACTGAAGGCGGAAGAAAAGAGACAGAAGGATGAAAATTGGGCACGATTCACGGACGCTAATCCAAGAGGTGCAGGAAACACAATGAATAGGGGATGATGATTACCGCGTTGTACATTAGCAAGGGCGACACCCGAACCCACACAGTGAACATATATGAACTGTCCAGCAAATCCAGATAATAGCTGGCTATAAATAAATACGAGTGAATGCTCAGCAATTGCATTGCGACGCTTCTGGTACATCTGCGCCCGTCGATGTCGTAACGTCAATTTCTGCGGACATTATAAATGACATTACTACGGCAATGAACGAGAGAGCAAGCATACTTGTATTCCCATCTGCGGTTGCTTCCTTCTCCATCCCAGGAAGGGACATCGCGATCTTCTTGAATAAGCTCTTGACATTATGGCCAGCCTTTGCGGATGTCTCCATGAACATTATGTTTAGTTGCGTCGCCTTATTCGTCGCCTCTTCTACGGTCACTTGTCTAAAGAGTTCGAGTTCGATAAGCAGAAATGAGCAGCGTGAAGGACAAGGCACCTCTTGTCCGACAGGTCAGCCTTATTGCCGACAAGGACAATGATAACGTCGTTCCCTCTCTCTGAGCGTACATCGTCTATCCATTTGCTTGTCGAGAGGAAGGATTGGCGGTCTGTCGCATAAGCTTCAGCCACAGGTTTACGTCAAGGGATTGAAACGCACTAGTGATATCGAAGACGACGATTGCTACTGAGGAGTCCCGGATATATGACGGTATCAGCGACCTAAATCGTTCCTATGAATGCTGGATAAGAACTCTGGCCCGGATGATCGACGGAGTCATTGACCTGGCCTGCGGTGTCCCACAGCTGTAGCCGGACTGTCCGGTCTTCGAGATACATGGTCTTGCTAAGGAAGTCGATGCCAATCGTTGCTTGGTATGTGTTGTCGAAGGTATCATACATGAATCTTGGCCAGACTTGAATACAAATGATAGAGAGTGCGGAGGGTCATTACCTCGTAATCAAGCTTGTCTTTCCGACGCTCTGGTCGCCGAGAAGGACTATCTTTGTGCGCTTGGGGGGTGCAGAAGAAAAATCTGTGGATGGTGATGCTGCTGAGGAGTCTGCCATGGCGCGTTGGACCAGCGAGCAGCGTGTCGCAGCGACAAGGGGCGTAAAGCAATTACGTAATCCCGCCGGCTGGATCATGTGCCTATCGCGTAGATAAATTGGACAGGAAATTCGAATTAATTGCGTTCTGCCATGAAACTCTCGGACAAAATCGCAGCGCAAGACGCTGGACGGCCGTTCTACACGCTCGAGTTCTTCCCTCCCAGGACTGACCATGTGCGCTGCAGCTCCCTGTGCCATCGTCCCTCCCTGACCTTTTCCCCCAGGGCTTCGAAAACCTCCTGGCACGAATCTCGCGCCTCGCGTCTCTAGATCCTTTGGCGATCAGTGTAACATGGGGCGCAGGCGGCTCGACCAGAGACCGCAGTCTGGAGCTTGCAAACATCACCCAGTCCGAGTATCACCTCGATACCATTCTCCACTTGACCTGCACCAATATGGAGCACGGGCTAATAGACGATGTGTTGAAGGTATGTCTCCTTGTCGAGTTGTGCACCCACCGCATGTCACACAACATGTATAGGCAGTCAAGGATAATGGGATCCAGACCATTCTGGCTCTTCGTGGAGGTTAGGACTCTCCCAATGTCTTTAGCAAATATACTCATTCTGCTAGATCCGCCCAGAGGCGAGGAGGAATGGATACCCTCGGATCCCCGGTTCACACACGCAGTTGACCTTGTCTCCTACATCCGAGCATCCGCTGAGTATTCCTCGCGTTTCTGTATTGGTGTAGCTGGCAAGTTGCTCCCGTTCATCCATCCGATACACACTCACCTTTACTAAAGCATACCCAGACGGACATACTGAGAGTACAGTGGATGAGGACGAAGAAATCGAACATTTGAAGGCTAAAGTGGATGGCGGGGCGGACTTTATCGTAACACAGCTGTTCTACGACGTCGACCGCTTCCTGCGATGGCTCGAAAAAGTTAGAGCGCGAGGCAAGTCTTTCTTCATCTTCTGCTCGCGTCATTTAACTGTCCAACTAGGGATCAACGTTCCTGTCATTCCCGGGATAATGCCTATTCAAACATATGCCACATTCGCTAGATTGACGAAACTCTGCGGTACAAAGGTTCCTCAAGCGCTAGAGGCTGATCTATCTCCTATCAAGGTACGATTCTCCATTCATGATCACAGATTAACGCCTCACTACTCGCAGAATGATGACCGACTGGTAAAAGACTATGGAGTGGAATACGCAGTTCGGATGATCAAAAGACTTAGGGCCGAAGGCGGAATTCAAGGCTTCCATTTCTGCACTCTCAACCTAGAGAAGAGCGTACAGCGAGTTCTAGAGGATCTTGAATGGGCTGGGGCTAGTAAAGATAGCCAGAATAAACTTATCGCAGTAAGATTCTCGGTTGCGGATATTGCAGCATCAATACTGAATTATAAAGGACCTTCCAGATGTTATAACCCAACAATCATTGGACACAAAACACCTGATTACTCCGACTTCTGCCACAAACCAAGCTACCTCCAGCTTGGCCAACATTCCTGCCGCAGTCGCAGAGAGCGGCCGTGGGGAGCTCAACAACGCTGCGACATGGGATGACTTTCCGAACGGTCGTTTTGGTGATTTCAAGAGTCCCGCCTATGGAAATCAGGACCCTTGGGGTGGCTTAGGTATCACCGTGAGTCTGAACAAGACACAAACAATGAGCTGGTTCTGACCATCCCCCAGAGAAACGAAGTCATCCAATATTGGGGTTTCCCTAAAACCTTTGATGATCTGACGGCTATCTTCCTGGCTCATCTGCAAGGGAAGATTCCGACGACTCCATTCTCGCCAACAGAACTTTCATCTGAAACGGTTGCTATCCTGCCGTACCTTGACAAGTTGACCGAACGAGGATGGTGGACTGTGGGATCTCAACCTGCTATTGATGGTATCCGCTCGAGCGATGAGGTTTTCGGGTGGGGTCCGAAAGCTGGTTATGTCTTCCAGAAAGGTTTTGTTGAATTCTTCTGTGATCTCGAAGACGTAGAGGCCATTGAAAGGCGGATCAAGGAAAAGGGAGGTGGATGGGTACATTATTTCATGGCCAACAACAAGGTGAGCATGTTTGATGGAGCACTCTATAGTCCGCTCCTTAAAGCAACGATCAGGATGAATGCCGAAGTAACGTACCAGAGGATGGACGGAATGCTGTAACGTGGGGTGTGTTCCATGGGCAAGAGATCCAGCAATCCACAATTATCGAACGCGAATCTTTCTTGTCTTGGAAGGTGAGTGATTCACATCATGCTGGCTAACTTTCGTAACGGGTCTTGCAGGACGAAGCATATTCTATCTGGAATAGCTGGGCGTCTTTCTATCATCCTAATTCAGCAGAGCGGAAACTGTTGGACAAAGTTGCGGAGGAGCGATGGCTGGTTAGCATTGTTCATCATGATTACAAGGACCCTGCTGCATTATGGACGTTTTTACTTGACAATGGCGACGAAGCTTGAATATGTAGGCAGTGGGAGCCTTGGCTTTATGCTCTCGAATAATAATACCTCTTCTTGACCTTGAGCACTCCTGCGATGTTGGCGCTTGTAGCAGAGCATGGTGGGGTAGCCAGCTACTGCGAACTTGTCGTTAAAGCTCTGGGGACCCACTCCCCGACGGAAGATAGGCAGAGAAGCGGTGCTGTAGTTCCAGGCAACTTCATGGTGGATAACGCTTACATCGAAACGTCTGAGTTTTCTGCTTCCATCTCTTCCGTTTCATCTCCGATTTCGTCGAATGTTTCCGCAGTGGTATTCGCGGTCGTATCTGCTGCAAGGTCCTCATCCATGTCCTCGATGTTGGCATCTAGATCTTGCCCAGATTCTTCCGCCTCCGCCTCTTGCTCAGCTTCAGCTTCTTCTTGTTCCTGTTCGATTGATTCATCTGCGTTTGAACCACCACCGCCCGATTGGGTATCAGAATCGTCTCCGTCTTCGTCTGCTTGCTGTGCACCAGGTCAGAAAGGGCCCATACGTATTGAGCTACGACAAACGCACGTCGTTCTTCTCTTCAAGGAGTGTCAACGTCTTTCCTATCGGAATCATGTAGTTGAACCCGCGATTGTGTACATGCATGTTCTGCAATCCCCTTGTTCAGCGGTCAGCTTTGGGGGAAGACCAGAGCTCACGATCTCCTCCAACTCTGCCTCTTCTTCACTCAGCTCTTCCATTTCACGCTGTAGATCTCTTACTTGATACATCGTAGTATATGGACCTCTTCTTGATGCCAGAGGCTTCGGATGCGGGTGCGGCGGCCGTGGCAGCAGAGGCGGGAAGACAGGGGCGCGGGGGATTATCGTTGGAGTTGCGCCTGACATTTTGTTCTGTATGTTCGCGACGCGTCTTGTGCATAGAGAGGCTCGTGTGGTTTCAAGTCAACTTCCGAAATTGTGCCAGTGACAGCTCCCCCACGAATTTGATAGCCGCTCAAGATTTCGGATCCCGAGAGTGGTGCAAAAACCATCCACTGGCCATCCACTGGCCAAGACAGAAATGCGATATAGAGTAGTAGTTACACGGGAATAGTTAGTACACATTAAATAACTTAGTTGTGATACATATTGCCAGCGACGGGGGACAGCACGGTGCGAGACGTTCACCACATTTGGCGTGTGAAGGCATGCCAATCGATCATGCCAGGTCAGCGATATCCGGCAGCGGTTGGTTCTTGTTGCCTTTCGCCCTGGGCTTGAGTGCCAGTGGCCGGACCCAAAGCTTGACATGCCCCGTCTTGGTGCATGTGAGAAGGGACCGGGGTAGAAACTGTATCACGGACAACAGATCTCCTTCAAGCTGCTTCACCTAAGGATGACCTCTCAGTGCCACATGAATGATTTACAGAAAGCGGGACAATTACCAGGACGGGCTGAACAACGGATATTTCGTTCCTCGAGGGTGCAGGGTGATATCGCGGGAGGGGACTGTTCTCAAGTCCCGCAAATCCCAGTCCAGGGAGATAGGGAGCTGAACGATCCTTCCGGAAGGATAGTGATAAGGTAGACGCCATAGACATCCGCTGATAATGAGTTGCCTAGGCGAAAAATCTGAGCTTAAAGTCGATATCCAAAAAAGCAGTTGCATACCAATTTGGGACGGTGAAGAGAACCACTGGAGAAATCCCACTGATACAGATTAGCATATGCACGGTGTAGGCTACCAGACCAGCCATACTTACCAGAATCAATTTGTTGTCTTCTCCAACGCTTCCAAAACGGTATGTTCTACCGTCACTCCGCAGCTCGTCGAAAGCGACGGAAGAAACGAACGAAGAATGGCCCTGACACCGTGCGACTACGCGTTGTTCCCAAGGAGAAATAATTGTCAGAAGGTCATCTTGGCCGCCGGTCTAATGAAGGTAAATGCAGGTTGTTTCTCCAAGACCAAAGTAGGACGTACCAGGATGAAGCGTCCATCGGGCGACCATGCAACACAGGACAGTGCTCCAAAGTAAGAAGCATAGCAATCAACAAGTCTGTGCAAATTGTCGATATTTGAACAGTGAACAATAGCTGATAACTAACTGTTCGGCGAGGGCATCTATCACCCTGAGGCATCCGTCCTCCGAGATGGCAGCAACGTACTTGACATCCGGAGAGAAAACAAAGTCTGAGGATTTGTGAGCATCGTTCGCCTATTTCAACGAGGGACTGCGAGGATTACCGACGACAGAGCGTCTTGATATGCGCCAATGGCTAACAGGATTCTTCGCTGCTTTATCTTTATCGCTCTTGGACCCAGAAAGGCTTCCACCGGCCGTGACAGGGTGCCACGGCGGCATAGACACGAATATATTGTCCAGGGGATCCCATTCCTTTTGTGATGAACCGTCTTCAGAGCCAGGAGCACCGATTTCCGGGGGGATTGCAGATGGATCATGCGGAGTGAATACACCATCTTCTCTCTCTTTGTCGTAAATTATGACAGTGCCGTCCGCATGAGAGACCAAGAACAGAGTGCTTGACGCTGGAACCCAACGGACTGACGTGCAAGGCGATGAGGATATGCAGCCCTTGATGATATTGAGCAACATGTTTAAACGTTTTTCAACGGGCGCTTATTACCTGTTTATTAAGGCGTCCATAACGAGATGTAATGGGATCTGTGGAAGTTGAGAATGATTCTATTACGGAGAGACTAGGCTCACCTAACCAGATCAAATCCCCTGTAGCAAAGCCAATAATCACGTCGAGATGTTCTGAGGACGAGGTCGACGCGTTTACATCATGGCACGTTGGGTGTTGAGAGAAGGTTATCCGAGCCAGAGGTTCCTGCGCGCAATTAGTCAACTCGGACGAAGGAAAATCGGCAAAACATACTTTTGCTTTGGAGCCTGCCTCAATCCAATTAAAGGTTTTAGCTAGATTGTAGAACAGGAAGGTGACATCTCCTTGCTTTGAGGCAAGGGTCTTGGAAAGTCCCTCCGCAGTTTGTATCCGCGCGATGAAGGTAGAGGACGACGTTCGGATGTTATGTTTTGGCCGTGCAACATTTTTCTTCTTCCCAGAAGCTGAAGAAGGATTGGAGAATATCGTATGCTGCTCTGGAGTAGGCCCGGAGCCATTCATGTGGTCCTGAGAGGTGGATGGCTGCGGTTCGACCTCGTCGCTGTCACTGCTGGACTGACTCCCACCATCGTCGGCCTTGTCTTTAGGCGCCTTGTCTTTCTTCCCTTCTTTGCTTCCTCCTCCCAAGAGGTTGGCGAATGGTTGGGTGCTCCCTTGCTTCGACCCCGGAAACTTGACGACCACATTGCTTACCTGGGTTGGGTACAGAGATGGGCCTGCGCTGACCGCCGCAAGCTGGGATGGCACTGTCTTGTGTTCGTCAGTGACCGAGTATACACCCTCTGGCGCTACGAAAGTCGAATCATTCTCCATGGAACTGGCCTCTTATTGGCTCGTCATAGACCCAATAATAATCGCTGGGAAGTCCGTAAGGGCGTTTTGATGGCAAACGTCGCCAACATTGTAACAAGGTCATTACAAACGCCTAAATCATTCCTGATTTATTGCCCGGATGGTCACTCCGGATCTTAGCCATTCCAGCTCTTTTTCATGCCTGCACCATCTCCTTCGATTTCCTTGACCAACAGTAGGACCCTGTTGAATGCAGCCAGGACACTTGGTCGCAACAACCAATTGAAGAGAGTTGGTACATCTCGAATTCACCGTCGGTGCAATTCAACGGCTGTGGAGTCTCCACCAGCCGGGGGACATTTGCCTGGGGTCGCAACCTCAAAGCTTCTGAAGGGAACGAGGAATGCTGCCCTTCGAATTCCCGGTATCAAATGGGTCGATGAGGATAATGGAACGCTAGGAGGTCGCGAGACCCGGAAGATGAACACCTATCAGGCGGTTCGCGACGCCATGGCTATCGCTCTTGCTAAAGATAACACCGCCGTAGTCTTTGGCGAGGATGTGGCCTTTGGTGGGGTCTTCCGGTGTACAATGGTATGTAGCGTCAAGAGTGTCCTAATAGCCATATGCTGACGTTTATTTCTAGGGTCTTGCCGAAGAGTTCGGTCAGTTCATTTGATAGACCCTGGGGTATCCGTTCATTGAGATGAAAGTCATCCAGGGCGAGAACGCGTCTTCAACACCCCCTTGACTGAGCAAGGCATAGCTGGCTTTGGTATAGGACTGGCCGCAATGGGCCACACGGCTATTGCAGAAGTCCAGTTTGCAGACTACATCTATCCTGCGTTTGACCAGGTAGGTTCGTCTCCCCAGCTCATCTGATTTTTGCACCTGTCTGGCTTCGTCTAGATAGTCAACGAGGCTGCGAAGATTCGATATCGATCCGGAGGCACCTTTAATTGCGGTCGGCTAACAATTCGGACCCCAACGATGTCGGTCGTGAGTACATTCAACCCAGAGAACCCAAAGGAACGTCTTCCTTCAACTAAACGTTCCTCTAGGGTCATGGTGGCTTGTACCACTCCCAATCGCCAGAAGGCTTCTTTATGGGTGCATCTGGCCTGAAGGTACGCGAGACTCCTCCACCCTTTTCATTTATCTCTGACGATGTAACACTTCAGGTTGTCATCCCAAGATCACCGGCACAGGCCAAAGGATTACTGTTGGGATCCATCCGAGACCCGAATCCAGTCGTTTTTATGGAACCCAAAATTCTATACAGATCCGCAGGTAAATTGTTGCCAACCACGTACTAAATAGGGATCTGACATGCGATATGCAGTGGAACAAGTGCCTATCGATGACTATGAACTACCACTCGGAAAGGCGGAAGTTCTTGTTCCTGGTTCCGACCTTACCCTGTTGACCTGGGGGACCCCTGTATACCACTGTGAAACGGCCCTTCACATGCTCGCCAATCCTTCACAGGAACTCCAACCTCATGTGCCAGCCTCTCTCCGTTCTGCGAAGGTTGAGCTAATTGACCTCCGTTCCATCCTTCCTTGGGATATGGAGACCGTCGTTGAGAGCGTTAAACGCACTGGACGCCTGGTTATTGTTCACGAGGCGGGTATGACCGCGGGGGCTGGAGGTGAAATTGCTGCAGAGGTTCAGAAGAGATGTTTCCTGAAACTCAATGCACCTCTTCGAAGAGTGACAGGGTGGGAGTAAGTGCATACATCTTCATAATATTCGCTTGGTATTGACATGCTTTTAGTCTTCCGATTGCTCTTCAATACGAGAAATTCCATATACCAGATGCTATTAGAATCCTCGACGCCATGGTTGAGACGTTGACCTACTAGAGCTAGTAGAAACATACGCATACAGGACCCTTGACGCACTATCATACCACTAGTTACTTTGTCGATATAATGTAATTTGCCATCGTTGTAACAAATTACTTTTGAAAAGACATGCTTCCCAAACGAGTTTCAAACGCCGCTCTCTCCAAGCTTGTAGTCCATGTTTTACAACGAAATCGTTCCTGGTAGTTCCTTTGAAGGTAAGGTCTTGCTCAATTTGTGTCAACAGCTTTGCTCGAGCTTCAGACACATTGATAACTGCGTGTCTATCCATCCTTCCTACAAGGCCATAAAGTGTGTTGAGGAGTTGTTCGGGCGTTATGAAAAGCCGCCTGCATGATGTAGTGGCTTCATCAGAAGTGAGGAAAAGAAGGGTGCAGAGGTGGTAATTTATATCAAAAAATCCGGTAGAAGGTCCTAGGCATGTAAATTCGATGCTCGCCTTGGGCTGATCCTTCGATCGTTGGAAGAACTGTTGAAGTTTGGATTTCAGTTGTCCTGACGGGATGTAGTCGAGTTCAAGTACACAACAATCCATTTCCATTGAGTTAAAGGAGTTAAAGGCCTCTGCTTTGAGGGAGTTAAAACCTCAGGATTCTCCGGTTAAGCAGACGAAAAAAAAGAAAGTATATCTACCTGCAAAGGCAGTCCAGGTGACGGTCTTCCAGAGAGAACGGCAATGCCATCCCCACCCACAAGTCAACGTGATATTCCAGCCATACACTCGAAGTCGTCCGCAAAGCATGTCAGTGAGAACATGATCATCTTTCGGTTCTACATCGCCAGAACAGAGTTTTTTGAATAGGTACGGAGCGTCGATAAGGATTGTCGAAGTGGAGGAATTCACGGTGAACTTGATGAGGCTCGAGTACTGCGAGGGCTGAGAGTGACACGCCGGAGGAAGCACCGAAAACAGCACAGCCATAGATTCTTTTGTTTTCGATGCCGAGCATGAGCCACTGCCACTGTGCATACGCGCCAAGCACCAATATACGAGGGCGACTAGAAGAAGCGCATATAGTCCCTTTTCCGTTCTTTGATCTTGATAAAGCTGTATCAGCCCCAGTCTTTCAAGGCGTTCCAAGCAAACATCCACGCGATCCAGGGAATAAAGAGATTGGAGACGATGGGACATGGTGGGAGGAGGAAACAAAGAAGGTATCTGAACATAGGCGCCCGATTGATTGGTCAGCACTGGCACGGCAGTATATATGAGGGCACTGGCCACTGCACCCCTTCTACGTCGAATTAACTGTCCATTGCGTCTCTCGTTCTCCATGGATATTGAGATTCGTTTTGTTCACAATGCCGACACTGAATGGTCAGTCGCTCGCGCCATTGCAACTATCCTACACGCCGGAGAATCCGATGAAGAAAGAAAGGTCAACTTCCAGGTTAAATTGGATCCTGACCATGTCGGTGGTGTTGGACATAGAGGTACAGGCCTGCTCACAGTACCAACTGCGGCGATGGGATACAAGTTTCTTGCCGAAGTCAAATCCAACCCAATCGCTCTGAGTGGGCAGAAGCTCAAATTCCGGAAGTCGAATCAACAACCGCCGCACCATCTCGTCGCGACCTTGGCAAAGACGCCTTTCGTTGACCCCGACATCGAAGAAAAACACGTCAAGACCCTTCGCGATTTGGAAGACAAACTCCGGGTTGATGCTGTCCAGTTCGGTGTTTACTTTCGACAGCCTCCTAGTCCACACGGCGTAGGCAGAGCCTTTTCCATTGAATGGGAAAAGAGCCATGCATCAGATAGCGTCGGCTGGCTTCATTTCGAGTACGACCACAAGCTTATACGAGTCACAGTTGAGTTTAAATTTCCTTTTTGATTCGTTTTACTCAATCTCCCCTCCAAGCTCGGTGATGAGCTGAAAGACACGACAGGTTACAGTATCAACATCAATTTCGCGAGTATTCAGAAAATCGGAGTAGGTTACGACGTGAAGCCTTGTATGGTGCTCCCTCTTTAGTACCCCGTTGGCCAAGAACTGACCGTTTTGCTCCAGATATCTGCTTCGAGACCTTAACCCCGCCAATAATGGAACAAGTGGAAATTCACCGTACATTAACTGGCATTCGCCGCGTCGACAATGAAAAGTACAAACACAGAGTAGGTTATTTGGACGAGAAACACCAAATCGTTGCGCCATACGCTACCCAGATCCGCATTTTATTGTTCCACGATGTGAGATACGACATGATCGCAAAGTTCAAAGACCTTTGCAAAGTGGCGGGTATTGGGGACGGCCACGACATCGTCAAACATTTTGGAGGGCATAAGCAAATCGAAGCCATGAAGTGTGGGTTTTTCGAGCCCAGAAGAATGTTCACAGTGCATAAGCGACTGGCAGCTCTGCCTTGGCCTGTGGCCTTTCAGATGGAGGCACTCCTCCGTAATGGACTGCTGCACACAGACCTGATTGTGGCGTTACTTCCGCAAATTGAAGAGCTCTCGAAACGACACAAGAAGAACAACGGCGCCTCCTACGTTGCAGAGTTACTCAGGAAGTACAACGAAAAACTGAAGTCTGGGAGCATCCGAGATCCTTTGGATATCTTTAAGGATATTCTCAAGCAGTTTGATTTTGTGGCACTAGCTTTAGACAGAGGTAACTTCCGCTGTTGCCATGTCACGTTTACTCCCACAAGAGTTCTTCTGGAAGGGCCATATCCTACACAGTCCAATCGTGTCATTCGTGACTACCGCGAATTTGAAGACAACTTCCTCAGAGTGGATTTTAGGGACGAAGATCGGCTTCAGTATCGTTGGGATAAGGAAGTTGATGGAGCTGTCTTCTTGCGAGGGAGAGTAGGCAAAATCTTGAAGGAAGGTTTCGAGCTGGCTGGACGACGCTTCGAGTTTCTTGCTTATTCCACTTCTGCTTTGCGTCAACATGCTGTGTGGTTTATGTCCCCATTCAAGCGGAACGGGATACTGGTCAACTCAGAGTATATCCGCAGCACCGTTGGCGACTTCAAAGGCACACCATTGCTGAAGTGTCCGTCCAAATATGCCGCCAGAATAGCCCAAGCATTCACCGCCACAGATCCCTCCGTTAGAGTTCGCCGGGATCAGTGGGAGGAAATACCTGACCTCGGACAGGCGCCCTATCTGTTCACTGATGGTGTAGGAACTATATCGCAAGTGTTGGCAGATCGCATTTGGGAACAGATACGGAAGCCAGGACAACGGAAGTATACAATAAAGCCAGATGTGGTAAGAGATCTACTTGCATGGAGTTCAAACGAGGAGCTTAACAGAGAATACCTAGTTCCAAATCAGATTTTTGGGCTACAAAGGTGTCGTCGCGGTCGATAGAGAGCTCGATAAACATCCACACGGCATTCAAATGCGCCTCCGAGAATCTATGCGTAAATTCGAAAACAAAGGGGCTGGAGATGCCGAAATTGAAATTGCTCAAGCTTTCCACACACCTAATGCCTGCTATTTGAATCGGTGCGGCATTATGCATCTGACAATAATTTCGATCACTGACTCCTGGACAGTCCTCTCGTCATGCTCTTGGAAGATTTGGGCACACGGAAAGAAGAGTTCCTTTCTCTTCAGCACCTGGAAATAGCAGATGCCTATACTATTGATGAAACTATGGGACATTTCATCAAGTTTATGTCAGGGCATAACCTTGGGACGCCCTTCAGGATACAGTACCTGCTGAGAAGGATTCGTGCTCTTGGATTAGACCTATCGTCAAATTCAATAGGACCATCCATTGATACGCCATTTTTACGACTTCTCCGTAGTGTGGCTATCAACGACGTGCTGCGAGACATCAAGCATAGTGCTCGTATCAAGATCCCAGACAGTTATTTATTGATCGGAATTGCAGATGAAGGACCTTACTACGAACAAATTGGTTATGAAAACGTATTTAAGCTTCAAGAAGGACAAATCTACGGTACGTGGATCAATATGTGTGTTGATATATGCTCTTTAACACGATAGCTACAGCCTGCATACAAAGACCTGAAGATGATGAGCCGACCTGGATTCAAGGGACATGCTCTATCTCACGAAGTCCCGTAGTTCACCCAGGCGACGGTATGTGCACCGTTGAATAACGTTCAATCACGTCTAACCCTGTCATAGTACAACGCGTATATGCCATTGGAAAACCACCCGACGGGTGCTTCTGCGCATTTAGGGGGCTGAAGAACCTCGTCGTACTGCCTTCTGTTGGTGGGTTATGCCTTCGGTTTCACTCCAGATAGGCGCGGCTGACTCCGAAAACAGGGAATAGGTCTTTAGCCTCTTATCTCGGGGGTGGTGACGTCGACGGGTATGCACCGCATATTATTTTACTGTTTCCCATTAACGTCTAGCGTTTAATACAGTGATATGTTCGCCGTGATTGCGCACGACGCTCTTCTCCCAATTGCATCGCATGATCCAGCAACATACGAATCTGTTGGTACTAAGACACTCGATAGGGATAGCACCGTTGACGACATCTGCGATTTTGTGGTTGAATACATCAACTCGGACGTGCTTGTGAGTAGCCGCTTCCCCAGGAATTATTGTAAAACCTAAAGCATCTCCAGGGTCTCCTGTCGGATCGACTTCTGATTATTGCAGGTGAGATTATGACACAGACATCCAGATATTGCGTTAACATTCGACTCATTTCCAGATCAATCGAAGGTGAGAGAATAGTCGTTGGCTCCTTGGCACGCCTTTGTGCTGACCAGCGAATATAGGAAGGCTTCTCTGACCCATCCTGCCTGGCTCTGGCAGAACTCTGCTCTCAAGTATGTTTCATTCAATAGTATGATTTACCTATCGAAATTGATAATCGTTCCGGAAGGCCGTCGATTACCCGAAGCAAGGTATTCCCGTCGATCTGGATAGCCACAAGCTACCTCGAACTCTCATTCGATGCAAACCGGATTGGCACGCCGCAGAAGTCGTTTCTCCTCGTGAAACGGATTATTACCGTTCCACGCGAGCTCTCGGGTTCTTATATCGAGATGTACAACTGAAAGACATTTCCGAAGAAGATATGGCAATGTCTCCAAGTCGTTTCCCCGGTCTATCCGACGGTATCTCGAAGGTTCTGATGCCCTTCGTCAAGAAATACTTAGGTGCAGGAGCCAATCCTTGCGGCCAGTTCAATGGCTCGGAAATGGAGGGGGTGTTCCAGCGATACATCAACGAGCTGAATTACATCTGTGTCACCCACACGCTATCGAACACTCCAGGTGTGAAATTGTTGGAGGCGGAAGTTGTTGCGGGAACAATATTGGCGAAGTGTTCCCAGAAACGAATGCGAAGCGATCGAATATATAGAATGCGCTTGCACTCTTCGACGCTCGTGGCCGATGTTCAACGGGACTTCAAAGGGAGGGCACAAGATACGGAAAGCATAGATGCACATATTAGTGGATTAAGTCGCGCGTGGAAGGCCTGGGAATATAGCCAGGTGAAAAGTATAGAGTTTGGGGCGAACAGCTTCGGACTGATCGCATTGGGTGTTGTATTGGATTGCCTGGACGGTTTGGGTGAGGTGTTACCTACTCAGGACAAGACCCTATGAATGCATGATGTAGAGTAATATATGAGTCCGTATTGTTGAATCAGATCCTTCCATGCCTCTTCCTTTTCTTGATTCTCTCGGCAAGCGTCGTGTGTTCCCCATTTTCTGAAGTTTGTAACGTCACCGGCGCGTCTTTGCGTTTTAGAGGAGAGGGGGACGGTGTTAGTGGGGGAGTTGGCAAGACGTCATCGACTATCGCAGCGACTTGACTAGCAACTGTGCGGGGAGTTTTTATAGGTGATTCCAGCCCGTAGGTGGTGAAGATTTTCAGATCTGCTGTAAACAGCACCTAACTAAGAGTAAGCGTCTGGAGAATCGTGGTAGGAAGAAACACAAACCGTGTGCGCCCAACCGGCGGAGTCACCCCAGAGGGTCTGCAACCTCTTGCTAATTTCGTCGTAAAGCTTCGGGGTCATGGTTGCTTTACCCGAGGAACTTTTTAGACCATAATGCTTGACTGCGATCTGGTGGACATGGGTATCAACGGGGATTACTTCCTTCTGTTATGGCAAGTCAGCGCGAATTCAATCAGGGGGACGAATGAGTGGAGACGTACCTTGTCTAAGCTCATTAGAAGGACACAATCTGCTACCTTCCGGCCTACTCCAACAAACTTTAGAAGTTCTTCTCTGGCCCTTGAAGTTTCCAGAGAGCGCAGACTCTCTAGCCAAATTTCTGAAGGTTCTCTAGAGCCAATTGATAAAGGGGGTGTTCCATGGGTATCAACGAGCATTTTGGCAGTCTTCTGAATATAGTCTGCCCGGTATCCAAAACCTAGGGAACGTAACTTCGCACTAACAGTTGGCCCCGCTAATGACGAAGGAGGGGGGAAAGGGTGATATGCAAAGCTCTCTGACGGATTAGACAGGTCAGGAAGAGAAAGCAGAGGCGGCGAATAATGCTGGCACAGATTCTGTACCATCTTCGTTATTCGGGAGATATTATTGTTCGAAGAACAGATAAAGCTATAATCTGGTCAACACCAGCTGAGAACGATACAGAGAGGACATACGAAACGAGATTCTCCCAAGGATCCTGGCGCAGCATTCTAAGTCCTTTAAAGCGGTGCTGTACTTTAGCAAACACTTTGTCGCGCAATGCCCACTCCCCATACAATGCTTCCAGGTCGACATCCAATTGGAAATAGTCGCGAAGCCACACCAGAGTCTCCACTTCCCGTGCGGCTTGTTGACCAAGAGAGGGCTGAGGGCCCGGAAAGAAAGAACGATAGAATAGGGTGTCTGTGGACTGTCGCAAACAGACGACACGGTCTTTCAGGCAAAGCCTGTATTCATGGCTGGGGGCATCGCCATCGCACGCCTCTGGTACTGGCAGAGGAAGTATCGACCACCGGAAAGATTGGCCACATTTCAAGACAGCCGCTAAGGAAAGCTGAGCAAGAGATAAAGGTAGTTGTTGAAAGCCGACAAGTGCCATCGTCGTCGTCGAAGTCTAAGAATGTTGCCGCTGTTTGTGTTGGGCACGGAAGCGGTCCGCGTCGATGCGGGGTTTGCGACCATCGGGGTGCGACAGCGGCCTTGGTTGTCGACGTCCCGTCCATGCTTCCTCCAGGTCATTACAGGCTGTAGACAATGACTAGCGGTGACTCCTTCCTTCCGCGCATACAATCCGTCTTTTATGCTGTGTTCGACGAGACTATTGGCCCCAAGATCGTCTATCAAGTACCTGAAGGCCTAATCGCGTCGTCACAGGCTCCCATCTCCAATGACAATGGCTCTACTCCATCATCACCATCCCCAGAGTCGTCCGCGGAACCGCAGACGCCCTACCCGGAGCTCCCGTCGCGTGCATCGAGCAGTTCTCTTGTATCGCCGACGGATTTCTACAGGCGCGGTCGCCAGTTTCCATCTCCCCATAAACGATCCATGTCGTCACAGCGAACTCTATTCAACTTCTCTGAGATATCCATGTATGTGATACCTCCGAGTGCATTGTGTGGGCGACTGGTCATATGCTCGACGAAGAAACACCGGATAATAGGCTTTCCTGTGGAACTCACTGGGCGATATAAACGTTACTACTTTCGATATAACCTGTGCTTTGTTTTCGAGCGCAATGCCGATCTCAGCTGCTATGAACCTGTTGTTCGCAAGATCAGTCGCGTTCTCAAAACCTGCGAGGCAAGCCAGATGCATTATTTGGCTCACATCTGCTAATGAAATGTTCTAGGAAGAATCTGGGTTTCTATCATCGACGGAGACGTCGCCGCAGGTCCACAGTATTCTCGAACAACTCTACGAGGACCTGAACTCTTACTCTGAGACCTCAATCCCCATTGACCAGTTCAGCTCCATTGAACTCAAGATCTTTCCATTTTACCCCAATCCTCCCGAGGTCAGGGATTGGATGGTCCCTCTTGCCCTCATCAATATCCAAAAGCGATACGAAGAAAATTGGGACCTCACTATGATTAAAGTGATTCACCCGTTCTTCTCATTTTCTTCTGTTTATCAGATTCCGTTCAGGTGTGTCAATATATAGACGGGGTGAACCATATCAGCCAGATAGCTCAGCTTGCAGACTGCGATCTCCGACTAACACGCCACGCGATATCCCATCTACTGTGGGTATAGAAACTACGCTAATGGTTCAATTGCTTAAACTCTCATCAGATATTATCAGGTTATAATGACGATAGATATATTCCAATACTCAAACATGTATACCCTGTGCAAGAGTATCCAATGGTTGGCCGATGAAATACACGTCAAAGACGAATGTGGACCATACGTTGTGAAACCTGGTGTGTTCAATGGCTCTTACCTGTTGTCATATATTCAGCATCTTGCAGGATCCAAACGCATCCCAGATTGGCCAGATCTATTGCATTTATATTCGAGATTCAAAACCGGGAAAACAATTTTCGACTGGATGCAAGAATATAATGCGGAATCATTAGGAATTGACATCCGCAGATTCGTTACGTTCGGGGTAATCAAGGTACTTTTGGCATAAATCCTCTGACTATGCAGGTTGAATGACGGAATCTTCCTAGGGATTTTTACGTCGAGTTCATCGATATCCGGTGCTCATTCAGTCTGAACAGTCTCAAAATGTGCTGGAATCATCCGATCCAAGTAACTCGACGTTGTTTAGGAAACGCGCAAAGAGCCTTCAGGGCCCTAACTTTCATCGAATTCCTGGACACAACCCTCCGTTAACGGCCGATATTGCTGGTGGACAGGTGTCCCAAGCATCAGCCCTCTTCGTGAATATGCCAACCCTCGATCCATCTCTGAATATTCCAGATCCTCCTGTAACAGCTATTATGTCCGCGACGCACCGTGCTCGACGCGCAAGCGCCGCTGAAAAAGTACTAGAGCAGCTTAGAAATCGGGATGTCCAAAAGTCAGTTGCCAGTAACTTAAACAGTCCACGGACGTCCTGGATTCATTACCACCAAAAGGATCTTGACCATCCTCCCAGTGGGTCCCTGACGACTGCTACTGGTTCACAATCTTCA
Source organism: Coprinopsis strossmayeri (assembly GCA_900156845.1). Lineage (NCBI taxonomy): Eukaryota > Fungi > Basidiomycota > Agaricomycetes > Agaricales > Psathyrellaceae > Coprinopsis > Coprinopsis strossmayeri. Next base: position 95,660 of record FTPT01000081.1, read on the forward strand.
GTCGCCAATTCTTACGCCAGTTCTACGACTACGACGTCTGTTGCGACAGTGCGTCCTTCTGCCATGCATGAAAGCCCCAGTAAGCCTAATAGTGGTGGGAGGGACTCGAGGCGGACATCCTTGATTTCACCCTCTGTTCCGCCTCCTTCACCTGTCATGCCCAAGTTGACTTTGACTCCGTCAAGACCACGCACGACGAGATCTCCTTCCATGCAATGGTCTAGCATTGGACAACAACGACTTCCTTATCCTTCCCAGCTCATCTCGATGTTGGATGGAGAACACCATACAGATGAAATTGGCGTTAAGCTGGGTTGCGGATGGCCTCAACTGGAGGAATGGCTTGGGATAGTAGGTGGTGGGCAGGACCCAGGTGATCTGGGCAACGTCGTCGTCATCTACAGATGACACGCGCAGTGAAAAACCATTACTTATTGTACAATGTTTGTTATATGTATATGCATGATGCCAGTGACACGAATAGCGAATGGTAGTGGGTGTTAACGATGGGCGCTCTATGAGTACTGAATGCGGAGGGATAGGCTGAAAGGCAGCGAGGTAGATGTGACTGTAACTTCACCGTTGGGAGGTACAAATTCCGAAAGCTTCTTCTCTAGATTTGGTCTAGTCGCCTCTTCTAATTGAGGTGGAGCCTGGAAGTAAAGTTGCTTGGTTGGCGTTGATAGCGAGGGCTTCTTGATTTGGCTACGATAGACGGTCAGAATCAGGGTTAAAGAGAGAGCAATGGATTCATACATATCCTGTCGTTCAGTGAGCAAATCGATAAGATTCTCGACAGTAGTCTCAGGAGAGACAGTGAGATCAAGAGCTTCTCCACCGCATACAGGGCAATCCTCTCGCTTTTCGTGTTCGAAAGTATATGAGTATACGCCGTCCGTTCCAATCAACATAAAGTAGTTGTTCAAGAAGGCTGCGGAGCTCGTAGCGATCTTGAAAGCCTCATTACAGCAAGCAGCTAAACGAACGTCAGTGATACCACCGAGATCCAAGCACTTATACCTTACCAGCAATAATGGCATTGGTGGAAGCAATTGCGGGAATGATGTTCTTAACAACGCCCTGGGTCAAGGACCAGGTAACGCCCTCGATGTTGAATTCTTGAGCACGTTTAAGCGCGACAGTGTACAACCAGGTGATATGCTCGGGGTCATCAGTGTCCATCTTTTTATCTAATTGATTTATTCAGTATGACATAAACTGGGACTGTTAGGAAGACGAACCTCCATGAACCTTGGGCCATTCCAGAACAGAAGCCCATTCTATGCAATGTTCTGGTAATCGAGGAGTGTTGGCAATAGTGCAGATGGGGAATGCAGTTTGTTTGTTCAGCATGTCGAGAGAACATTCGTAGCATGAGGTGAATGTGGGAAGGATAACTCGAGCCTGTCCCTTGAAACCTGCCATGGGATTTAGAGTCGACTCAAGCGATGGAAGGAGGTATCGTACCCTCTGTGCCACCATCAATCATTGGCTTCAAGCTCTCTGGGTTCTCAGGGTCAACCATGTTAACGAGAGTGGCGTTCATCCATCGGCGCGCTTCAACGGAGTCCAAGCCGCAGATAACGAGGTTGAATTGCATATAGTAATCCTCATCTTTGTCCTGGATTTTCCCGAAGTATCTGTCGCGTGTGAATTTGATTTCATTCAGCGCTTAAGAAGCTGAGGGTGTTGCTTACGGTGTGACGGTGACTCCTGGGACTCGTTTCATGATGAACTCTGCAGCGACGATAGCTTTAGCCTTTCCAACGTCCTTCTGTCTGAAGAGGATTACTATCTGGGCAACATTAGATCGGCAGAGCGCAGATACCTGAACAAAAACTGCCGATTCAAGTTGCTGATGTCGATGGTGTCCATGTCGATTACATGGATGTCCTTGAAGCCAGTGAGTGCAAGGTTGGCCAGAATCTCGCATCCTAGACCGCCAGCTCCGATGACAAGAATCTTTGCCTTATTTCGCAGAAAGTCCTTCACCTAGATGGTTGGTTGGTCAGCTCTGCAAGATCGACACTGGGGCGACGAGGAGGAATTTACTCCATCGCCAGCGAGGAAAGCGGGGTCAGTGCGCGGGCCTGACTTCTCGAGAATTTGGTCGATGTGATAATAACGTCCTGGCCAGTCGGTTGTGGCCATTGTGGTCGATGGTAGACAGACGGCGGGCACGCTGCATGGAAATGTGCTCGGAAGCAGTAGCTACAGCATGTCCCAATGGGGTTAGAGGGGCACGTGACATACATACATGGAGTAAGGGGCAAGCACTGCCTTGATTTCTCAGGACAAACATATCTTGAATTTGCTCAAACTCAATATTCGGCCATTCACCACGCTCCTTGTCTTCTTCTCTATTCCTCATGCCTTCTCTCCACAACGAGTCGACTCCCCTCCTCCCTCATTCTCACACTGGGACTAATGGCGAAGCTCGTTTGCCTTTGACCCAACGTTTCGTCAAGCTATTAAAGGCAGAGGGCGAGCCATCCTGGGTCCAGTCTTATCGTTGGTTCATCTTCGGCTCATGGGCAAATATTCTCCTGCTCTTCGTCCCATTGAGCGCCGTTGCTCACTACAGTAATTGGGATGCTGCCCTGCGTTTTGTCTCCAGTTTTCTGGCAATCATACCCCTTGCCAAGGTAAGACAGATTGTCTCAGCGCCAAATAAACCCGTTAAGCTCATTTTTTCGTAGCTTCTAGGTGACGCAACAGAGAACATGTCCTCCAGCGTTGGGGAGACTCTTGCTGGTTTGTTGAACGCGTCCTTTGGCAATGCCGTCGAAATTATCGTCGGGGTCGCCGCATTGTTCCGTGGTATGTCGCAGTCGTGTTGCCATATCGTAGCGTTCCGAAACTCATTCTGTTCAGATGAGATCAGGATTGTCCAAACATCAGTCGGTGTTCTTCCTTTCTAGGCACAATTTCGTTGTGTAATTTGTGGGCGCTAGATGATCGGGTCCATTTTGTCTAACATTCTTCTTGTTTTGGGATGCTCCTTCCTCGCCGGTATGTGGATCTACACAACTGCTCTGTTTCTGAGGTACTGACCGGCTTGCAACAGCTGGGTACGAAAGGCATGAAAGCACGTTCCAAGTGACGGCAGCACAAGCGTGTGTATAAATTTCCGTTCTAACACTTATATTCATTAATTTATTATTGACAGGTCGAGTTCGGTTTGTCAGTCCATTGATGTGTGTTGCAATAGCTAACACCTTCCCGTCGTCTCGCAGTTGATGACACTGGCTTGTATCAGTATGTGGATACAGCCTTCGTTCCCTTTTCTGCATACCTAATTTTACTCAGCTCTTGTAATTCCCGCGGCTTACAACATAACCAGTAAGCATCTCGTATGTAACCAATGTTTTCGTCCTTTACTAACTGCACAGCAGCTCCGGAAACTACCGCATCCGAACGTGGCCTGGTTGTCATCTCAAGAGGAACAGCCATCGTCCTTCTTTTGGTATATGCTGCTTATCTCTGGTTCCAGGTTTGTTGCACTTGCCTTGGTGATATGAAATTGACTTAACTGTCCTCAAGCTTAAATCCCATCACTTCCTGTTCCAAACGGCCGAAGAACATGAAGAAGAGCCGCCGAACATGAATGTTTTATCTGCTGGATTGGCGTACGTAAACTGAATTTTGAGTTCAGAAGTAGTCACTAATTCCATTTTAGTCTCCTTGGTGTTACCATTATTACTTCATTCTGCGCTGACTACTGTGGGTGTACCGCGAATCTCGGCCCTTGATTGCTGTTGACTGGTTTCAGTGGTTGCCTCTATCGAAGAGACTGCGGAAAGATACCATATATCCAAGACTTTCATTGGTTTGATCCTGCTTCCCATTGTGGTATGTTGAACTGCCTTGTACCCTGGATTTCTATCCACTCATTTATACAGGCGAATGCCGCCGAGCATGTCACATCAATCTGGATGGCAATGAAGAACAAGATGGAATTGACTATCACTATCTGCGTTGGCAGCTCTATTGTATGTTTTCTTCGATTCTTCAAACCTATAATCCTGACATCTCTGTAGCAAATTGCTACCTTCGTCGTCCCTCTACTTGTTATCATTGGTTGGGTGTACGTGTTCCACTTCTGTTTTCGTCTTCATTCACGGGATTGACATCTTTTCAGCTCCCACCATGAGCTGACCTTATACTTCCAGGACTTTGAGGTAGGCCTCTTATTTGTCTTTCAGCCATTGGCACTGGACTAAAGTCTTCTATTAGACCATTATCCTGTTCGTCTCTGTCATTCTCGTGAACACGCTCATTCAGTGAGTCCTATTTTCTCCCCTGCAGACTTCTGGTTGACAGCATGATAGGGACGGCAAATCCAACTATATGGAAGGATTATTGTAAGTGCCTTTTTTCAGCCGTCGCTTTATTTCTCTAACGGATGATGTGAAGGTTGCTGGCATTGTACTTCGTCATTGCCTTGGCTTGTGAGTGAAATCATTGCACCGTTCTTCCTCTTCTTAATTGACCCTTTTCTAGACTATGTTTCCTAAAGCGAGCTAATTATTTCTTGGTAAAATATAATGTCTTCCCGGGTTGATAATAGGCGGCTGGGTATCTTGGGTCGTATCTATTCCATTGTAATACATACATGGAACTGCTGTTGTATATTTTGTATACCCGACTGTAGCATAGTGTGACTATCCATCAGTGCTCCTCCCTATAGAATCGTTTGGGTATCTCTAACCCAACTTGGAGAACGCATATAGATATCCGTTGGCGCGTTACGTCATGGCGACACAGCGGGCCGGGCAGTGACTGGACTTGCGGCGTTTGCAGGCAAGGCTTGGCTCACATGGCTTCGTCTGACCAAGTCTTGCTCTATGTCTGGCCCCAGCTATGGGACCTGCCGTCCTTCGACCCTTACTCCCTGACAGTCGTCTTGTATCTGCAACTGGCTCTCCCCGGAAAGTTCACCATCGTCCCATGTACTGACGTGGATATCTCACCCAGCGGTAGGTGATTGTGAGTTTCTCCGCAGGCTCTATGAGTCAGGGTGACTAACAGTACACAGGCCAACTCCCGTTCTTGATCCATGGAGAAGAAGTGGCTACCACTTTCAGTTCAATCGTCAAATACGTTTCTGGTTTGGCGGACGAGGAGGGCAAAGGATATCCGCATGCCGACACTGACAAGGATTTGTCTTCCCTCGAGCAGTCGCAGAGGAGTGCCTGGATCGCCCATGCAGAAGCAAATCTCGGAGACTTGCTGGTGAGTATGCCTTTTGTCGGTGAAGACTGCTATCTCAGTCTTGTAGGCTTCCGTCTTTTACTCTACAGAGAACTGGGAAAAATCAGTCCACAAGGAACTGGCTTCTCTCCTTCCAATCCCTCAATGCTACTTTGTTCCCCAGAACCTTCGAGCTACATATCGACCCCGTCTAGAAGCTGCTGGGCTGTGGAGTCATATCGAGCCTGCTCCGTCAAAGAAAAGTGCGTTTGACAAGGAACAAGGATTGAAACCCAAGCAACCCAAGCTCGAAAAGGACAAATCCAAGTTCCAGAAAGTCTTTGAGAAGGAGAAATTTGTTGAAAAAGCACGTTCGGTACTTGATATCTATGCAAGGCTGTTGGAGGGTAAACATTACATCTTCCATGATAGGTATATCCTCCCCCCATTCAAAGTCCTGTAGAGTCTTACACAACCGTGCCAGAATGTCCTCAATTGACGCTGCAATTGCCGCTCGAACTCTGCTTCTAGCCAAGCCGGTCTTCCCAGACGACACTATTCAAAAACTTGTTTCCGAATCCTACCCATCGCTTGTCGCCCATTCCCAACGGGTGTACAGCCGCCTATTCGAGTCCAACAATCCACCCCTGGCCTACCAAGCTTACAGATCCGCAGTCTGGTTACCTCTTCCATTCTGGAGGCCCTTGTTACCAGTTACAAGAAAAAAGAAGCCTGTAATTAAGGAGAAGACAGATGAAGAGAGACAAGTTGACCGAATGCGATGGGCCTTTGTCGGCCTGACGTTGGGCACCCTTGTGGCGTACTTGGCAGTTGTTGGTCAACCACTTTACAAGGTCGTTCAAGCAGAATGGCGACACCAAGTGGCGCTTCTTGAGTTTGAGGCTGAAGATTCAGAGTGAAAGAGGGGCTTGGGTCATGTGACCGCGCCATTCGGCGGGGCGGGGTGTCGGGATTGGCTGTAGCGGATTTTGTCTTACACTTTACTATCATTCTGTATCTATACTTCGACTCAATGGACGAAGATGTGATTGTTGTCGACGATTATGAACCGACTCAGCCAACGAATGTGGGTCCCACTTCTTAGTCAAAATGGCTCTTCCCAGGCGAACCTTAACAATCCACAGCCCACATCAGGGGGGTCGTCCTCGAGGCCAGGGCTACGGCTACGCAGCGGAACAACTAGTGTATACTCCCCCGCAGCTGGACCTTCCATGGACTCTTCAGAACGGACAACGCGCTCTTCGGCGGCGAAAGCCAAGGGCGCACCGAAGCTCAAGCTGAAGCTGGGAGAGAAGACGGCGGCGCAGGCCCCTGGCATGTCCTTCCTGGGGGCTTATGACCGCGAACTAGATTCGGATGACGAGGACCTTTCCTTTGAGGAGCAATTCGTCCTGCGAATGCCACCCGGTGAAGACCTGGAGAGGCTGAGGAAGATGGTTGTCTCGAGAGAAGTTACCAATGACGTTTGGTTCAAGTTTAAAGGTGCGTTTCGGAAAATCCTTCGTCTGTTCTTGTCTATTAAAACCTGCGTTGTTTCTTCATAGACTCTAGAAGAGCAGTCTTTCATACTGGAAACAATCTATATTCTGCAAAGCTCGTCGATCTTCCATGTATCATCGAATCCCAGAAAACGCTGGACAGCAAGCAAATGTTCAAAGTTGCTGACATATGCCAGGTCCTTATTACCCTTGCAGAAACGGTACACGTGCTCACGAACGCTGCAGATGCTAGTAGTTGAAGACAAAATCCCTGACGAAAGCCAAGTTGCGGGTCAGAGAAACTTCAATATTGATGATTTCGTGTGGCCACATGGGATTACACCACCTTTACACTACGTACGGAAACGCAGGTTTAGAAAACGAGTGAATCGACGGGTGCGTCTCCCTTCCCCGGTCGATTTCATGGCATGGAACTGAATATTAACGGTTTTAGACGATCGAAAGTGTGGAGCAAGAAGTAGAAAGGCTGTTAGAAGAGGATGCTGCGGCCACAGAAGTGAAATACGGTATATTGCTCAGAGTCTCTGTCCTTTGTTTTAGTGTTTAAAATTGTATTCACAGAGGTTTTGGAGAACGTCAATCCCGACCTGTCCGATTCTGAATTCATTGAACAAGAAGCGGCAATTGACGCAGCCACGCCTGCAATATCAGATCTCGGCGAAGCAGCGACTCCAGGAGGAGATCTGGGCGAGGAAGAAGAGGAGGAAAACGAAGAGGAGGAACAAGAGGGTGATATTGATGAAGAATTGGCTGCAGAACTCGACCTAGCCCTGGGAGACGAGGAAGAGAACGACGCAGACGAAGATGAGGAAGACGAGGAAGATAGTGAAGAAGAAGACGATGAAGACGAAGATGATGAGGAGGCACAGGCTCGACAGTTATTGAATGAGGAAATCAGGGACTTGCAAGCCGCGGTGGCAAAGAAACAGAGCGAAATTGCAAGTTCTGGCAACCCTCTCATTAGAGTATGTCGTGTGTTCCTTTTTATTAGACCTCCATTTACTAACATAACGCAGAAACGATTCGAAGACGCATTGAAAAAGCTTACTGCAGATTTGGAGCTCAAGATCTCTCAACGTGACGAAATGCGAGAGAAGCAGAGGTTAAAGAGAGCGGGGGAGCAAGGCAATCAAGGTGAGGGTCAAGGCGGCGATGGAAATGCCGACGGCGAAGACGACGAGGATGACGACCTTTTTGGCAACGAGGATGAAATGAAGATGAACATAGGTTGATTTCGTTTTGACGCTTTCTTATCCCGTTGTATTCTATGATGTACATTAAAGCCTAGTTTACTGGAGGTATAATCACATTGTCCTATCGCGCAAGCAATGTTGCAATGCCTGCTTGAAGCACCAGCGGTACATACACGATGCATATTACAGGCGCAACCCAAACGGAAGCGAGATCCCAATGCCACAGAGCAGCTTTAGTTTCTTCCGGCAGGAATACTAGCCACCCTAGCGCAAGGAAGGTATAGAAAACGTAGCCTGCAAGGCGGACGAATCGTGGCCCAGAGTAGGCAGATAGCGATAATGGAATGCCTAATAATGCGGCAAAGGTAAGGGCCAGTGAGAAATTGAGGATAGACGTGACGGAAATGATAGCTGAAGCAAAGCAGAGGTTTAGTGCTTTCAACGTCAGCGAAACGGGGGCATCCTCTCGCGAAGGGTTGTTTGAGAAGGTAAGGGCGGATAGAGGCGCGATAGCGGTCGCGAGGAAGACTGGGATGGAGACAACCTATAGAGAGAGGTGTGAATGAGTGGCATAGGAAATGTCATGGCACCTTACAGAGATATTTTGAACAAACCACGTCGTGGAGATTATGGTAAACAGCGCCGTTCCGAGTACGTGGGTGAGGATCATAATGAGAACGACAGGCAACACTTGACGGTTTCTTCTTGTCCAGTTGGACTGTAATAGACCGGTTTTCTTAGACACAATGCCGGTTTCCTGAATCCAGCCAGCATTAACCCAAGAGGTGAGACCTTGGAACATCATTGCGACACCAATCAAGATGGCGCTCGGGAGGAAGGTTCCGATCTTGTTGAAGCTGTATGGCTCTGCCAATATGTAGAAGAAGAAAGACGCATGTAGTCGCTCAAGAAGATTGTTCATCGTTTTCAATGTCGATTCAATGATCCTGAAGGACGAGGTCAGTGACACGAAACGATGATGCCAGGAAAGACACAAACCTCCCCAAAGAATAGAAGCCGTGAGGACCAGTAGCACAGTTTGCGTAGATAGTGAAAGCGTCTATACGATGGCTGATGAAATATAAGGCCAGGTGTCGAGCCAAATGTTATGAACCTACCGATGGAAGAGACCGTGAGTCCCGCTAGGTTGACCATGCATCTGGTATCCAAAATGGCGGATTGCATTTCTTGCGCGTTGCCAGTATGTTTCAAAGCGGCTGTCCTGTTGAATAAACGCGGGTATCCAGGATGGGTATGTTGGAGGGTCAACATGGTCGTACATGACAACTGGAACACCGCTCGTCCATCTCGAGAGGCGCACGAACGAGTTGATAAGATCTTGATTGGGCAGACGACCATTGACTCCCTCTGACAGCAGAGTTAGAAACATTCACGAGAAGTGAGAGTCCACTGACCATGGAAAATGCCCAAATGGGAGAAAGAGTGGCAAGCATAGTCAATGGTAAGGGCCGTCCAGATGACACCAGAGGGATAAGGAAGAGGTTCAGCTTGAAGATCTGTTCATAAATATTCAGATATCTGGTGAGGTTCCTAAAAGCGATGACTCTACTTTTCTGTTCCTTATTATGGTAAGCGTTTAACCAGGCTTGCATCCCATCTAGATATCCATCATTAATGACGAAGACCAGGTCCTTAGCCCATGAAGAATAGGCTATCAGAGGTGTGTTAATCACACTGCTTCGCCAAAAAGAGGAACCTTACTCTTCAGGTACTTCGCCAGAGATAGAACGGTAGCAACGCCTCGGAGGTTGAGATCTCCACTTCCTTCACCCCGCCTTCCAATCCACGAAGCCGCTATGACCATAGCTTCGGCACCAGAGGTACGCGGAGACGCGGAGACGGCATATGCGTTGACACCAGAAACGGTCTGAGCCAGGCATCCAGCATGAGGACAGAATGAATATAACCATCGGAACCTACCTCATTTGTCAGAGAAATTGTATATTTCTGGGTTGCCCCAGCAAGACCTAATTTCTGAAACTCGTTTGCTATATACTGCGAGCGTCTGTAAAGGTGGATTAGGAGCCGGGAGGCTGTACACCGATGTAAGAACTGACTGTTCGCTAGTTGCATTCCCGTCGCGAAGTCCCTCGAGCTGTTCTAGCCATCGGTCCGCTGAGTGGACATCTGCCCAACTGAAGTGTGGTTTCACCTGAATCGAGTTAAGAACGGCGCCATGATAGTAGAAAATCAGCGTACATGTCCTGGACTGAGTGCATTCTCGTCCATATAGGTGTTTTTGCCAAGTTCCGGCGATGGAATGGCCAGTATCCATAAGTAACCTATCGCCAGGACTGTCATTCTTTGTCGTCGTCAGTTACACCCTCTGTGCACAGTGTATAGAACGTACTTCAAGAAAGGTAACCGCCTGGTCAGTTTCTGTACCAATGCTTGTCTCCGGCGCACTCGCGACTCGCTCGCATTTCCAGAAGGTCGGAATATGTCTTTCAGACGAAATAGCAAGGACCGTCTCTGGTGGGGTTCTGGGGGGTCCATGATGTGGACCAGACAGATAGAATATTGGCTGTGGGCGTCGTCGAAAGCGTCACGGTCATCGCGTTTGATGAGGCACAATGATGGCGGCACGTCGGTCTCCGGTTCTCCATATTCATAAATCGTCTTGGCTAGCGGCAACTCCTTCAAAGGCCTCGTTTCTGCGACAACTACCAGCCTGCCAAAGTCAACTTACATCTTTCCTGGACCCTGGCCGACATGGCCCCCAAACGCAAACGACGAGCGTCCCCTGTTCCAAAGGGCCTGGCAACTGGAGAACTCCTTAGAAGGTTCATGCTCCCTTCCAGTGCCGCGACCCCATGGTCATGGGTGGGCTCTGAGATAAAGGAACCCGGCGACATTACCCATGAACATAGACTAGCTGTCTATGGTTTCTCCTCTAAAAGTGGTTTCCCTGCTTGCAAGAACAAATACGCGTCACGATCTCGGAAAGCGACATCCCCACCAATCGAAGACGACGGGGACGTTATTATAATATCTGACGACGACGAGAATCCGCAATGCTCTAAAAAGCTATGCAGAAATAATCCTCGCTGTCTCAACTACCTGGGACAAGATAGATGGGAAGACGAAGGTCTGCAAGAGCTTTACTCCGCCCACTGTTCAAACACTTATATTCCGCTGCAGACAAAGCTCTGGCTTTATTTAATAAATTCAAACAGGACAAGGAAGATCCAATGCTTCTCTCTCGAGACCCTGATACGCCGGTAGGCCTGAAAGTAAGTTCACTTCAGATACTTACAAACTTCAGCTAATCGTTTATCTGAAAGAACCTTGGCGCCACCTGTTACGCCAATTCGTCGATCCAAGTGCGCGTTCCTGCCTTTATGGATATGCTTTTCGCTAAGAGTAACATAGGTTTGGTTTCGAGATCTGGCCTTCCGAAATGGAGTTTATAAGTGTCGAATGCCTGAAGGTACTCAAGAAGAGTTCAAGGTTACCTGAGAGTCCAGTTGAATGTTTGTCAATGTTCTCATCCGGTTTGCAACAGGAGTTTCCTATTTTCAATCTTCAAGTCACGTTTGCAGCTCTTCAAGAAGGAAAGCAAAGCGTTTATAATCCATCAAGGCTCGTTGAAAGTCTTCAGCTTCGTACAGCAGAACAACAAGACGCACAGGAGTATGTCCTGAGTTGGTATGGAGTCACTCCAACAGGCAATTGACTTTGGGCTAGATTCTCCAAATTATTCATGTCACACCTTGACGCGGAGTTCAAGAAGCAATCAGATCCTGCTGTGAGAGACCTGGTAGCGTCACAGGCAAGTACCTCGGACGTTTCCGCGATTGGCCCCCTAATTGTCTGTCCTTATTCAGTTCCAAGGTAGTCAGGTGTACGGAACCATCTGTCATACCTGTAAATATTCCTCGGAGCGTTCATCGGACTTTCTCGAGATTGAAGTCAACATTAAAGTTCGCTTTTCAGTATTATTTCGTTGTCACAATCGATTAACCCTATTCTCGCCAGGCAAATTCTAGACTGGAAGATCGGATCAAAGACTCCTTGCAACCCGAGATATTGTCGAAAGATAATCAGTTAGTCAACTAACATACCTACCACGGTCGCCGGTTGACACCGTCAGGTACTTCTGCCCTCAATGCAATTCTTTGCAAGATGCAACGCGGTACACTGAACTCCGCCAATTGCCTCCTGTCCTTCACTTCTCTCTGCTCCGGTTCGTCTATGACCTTTCGACCATGGAGCGTAAGAAATCCAAGCATTCCATAACTTTTCCTACCGTCCTGGACATGGGCCAGTTTATCGGGAAACGCGACATGAATGGTGCTGCCACGCAATCCACAGAAAGCGTGATCTATGAACTGCGTGGTATCCTCCTTCATAAAGGCAATAGTGCGTATCACGGCCACTATGAAGCACAGGTGTATGACACACAGTAAGGATGAATTGTCTGGCTCGGCCATCAGATTCGAACTGACAGGACAGAATGGGCTCATGGTTCCAATTTAACGATGAAGATGTCACCAAGATATCCCTCTTTGGGGATAAGAGTCGTGGAAATAAGGCTGACGCTGATGCCTCTGCAGAAAGAGAAAAGAGGTGTGACAATATTTTTCCTCGTTAGACATGAGTTGAAAACATTGCGCCTTACGACAGCAGGAAGAATTCTCGTAAGAGACGCCGTATCGTCGATAGCGATGAAGAAGAGTAAGTCTGATAACGGATTCAGCCACGTTTATATGATACTGACTTCAGAAAGGTCGCCGCAAAAAGCAGAACCAGATCCTACCGAACAGTGAGATGTCTTCGACCGAGTCGGGCATTCATTTTACTGATATATCGACAGCACTATCTCTTCGAAGGACGCCTACATGCTGGTGTACATGAGAAAGGATGCGGTGGAAAATTCTCAGCCCGACATTCTGACACCGCAGCCGCCGTCGCTTGCTCTTCGGGTCGTCGAACAGCTCAACGATGCACATGAGCGCTCCTGTGAAGAATATGAGAAACAGTACGTCTCTTTGTTAGTCGGATCAACGCCTCGTTGAATACTGCCCAGGATGATGACTATGAAGGCCGAATTCGAACGGAGGCGTCTAGCTGTCATGGAGATTTACCACACGTGGCACCTGAATGCAAGCAAGGAGGTGAACATACTAGTTTCGCGTGTGGTATACCTGCTGACTTGCCTTCAGGGCCACATCGTGATTTGCCAAGAAGCGCTGCAAGACTGGCTGTCCAAGTACTGCTCCGAACAATCCCTTGTCCACAACCCGGATCCAGATTGTAAAGTAACGAGTCGCCTTATTTCTAACGCAAAAATATTATGTCCGCACAAGAAGCTCGATCCTGATAAGGCCTCAGACATGAAAGTGATCTCGCAGGTGAGTATATATTATTTTTAGTATTCCTTTCACATATCTTATTCTGAAACATGTAGAATGCCTACAGTGCCATATTACGCGAAACACAATGTCAATTCGATCCGCTAATGCAGGTGGTGGATGTTTGCGAAGAATGTGTCGCATCCCGGTTCCACGGTGCGTGATGTGTCCCTTTCTCTGGTCGTGAGAAACATCTCATATTAATGAATAGACCGTTTGTACGACATCGAGCATCCCCGCATCGTTAAAGACTTCGATGCCGTTCAGGTGGCTGAGAATGATAGTCTTACTGGTTATTGGATATCCAAATCGTGGCTTAAAGGTAACTTTCTCCCCTTCGGCAAAGTTGGGAGATTCTTGCTGACGGCTGTGGAAAGATTGGAAACTCCAGAGACCTCGGATGCATGAAGCCGTCGTTGGTGACCCGCCTCCCGACGGGCCTGGGTTTGTCGAAAATGTCACATGTGCTCACGGTGGCCTGACGCCCAACCACACTAGTCGGAAGAAAATTTCGAAGGAGGTAGTGTGGTCAGTTGATTGGATAACAACGGGCACTAACATTGGTGGAAGGCCAAGGACATCCTTCAGGGCTTATTCCCTAGCTGGGACCCTCCATCCACGGAGGTAGATCCATGTGTTGTTTGCCAAGATTCGATATCCCTATCGAAGGAAGATAAGCGGGAACTGCGAAGAAAAGCTGAAGAAGAGAAGGTACGTCAGAAGTTCAATTTACCTACAAGCATGCATACATTTCACTTAGGCCAGGCTTAAACATATGAACAATATGGCATTCAGATATTTCTCGTCATCAATCGCTGACGAATCTTGTGCCCTGATTCCAACGAACTTCTACACGAGTTGGAAACGTTGGGTGGATGGTCCCACTAGCCATACGCGTCCTGAAGCTATTGTAACAGACGCCCTTCTATGTTCGCACTCTAGGCTCTTGTATGACCCCAACTGTCGCGAAGATATGGACACCTTCATCACACTGATCCGACGAGATGAATGGGAAACTTTGTCGTCTTTGTTCGTCCCTCTACCAATATTAAATTCCCTTCATTTATTTTTGACCGCAGCTATCCCACTGGCCCCTTAATATTACTGCGGCGCAACGGGTCTGGAAACATGGAGAACGCGTTCACAGATCTAGATCCTGCTATTTGCTCGGATTGTCAAACGGAACGGTTAGTAATGTTCCTTCACCTCATCCCCGTGTAATGAATGACCTACCCCGGTCGCAGGAAAATGAATTGGGAAAGCACTGAAATCATAGTCCAGCTGACGTCTGCAGGGAAGAGGAGCTCATCTGAAGTGCATTCAGGCACTATCGGTTCATCATCAACCCGGCAATCGCGCCGTCTTCGTAACAAGCAAGAAGGTAGGCGTAAAGTCAAAATCACGAAGTTTACCACAGTGAAAGACCTGAAAATCGAGGTAAGAAGAAATTCCCTTGCAGGCTATTTTAATATGGTGTCTGACATCACATAGATATCCGAGGTCTTCGACATACCAACCATTTGTCAACGTCTCTTCTTTCGAGGACGGGAACTCATAGATAATGAAGCGACAGCACAAACCCTTGAAATCCTGGTCAACGACATCCTATATCTAGAACAAATCTCTGAAGCCATGGACATTGATTCGGATTCAGAGCCTGCAGCGTGCGGCAAGCCAAGGGATGAAGGACAGGGGTTCAACGGAACTATTCTAGGCGGTGCTGTGACAGATTCATCCAGAGCAAGCTCAAGAGCAGAAACCCCCGTCGGTTCGTTCCCACTAGACAAGTCATGCAAAGCTTGTACTTTTGTGAATCCAATGGAAGCACTCTCATGTGAGATGTGTGACACGATCTTTGAATGAAAATGATTTCCCTTTATCCATTACCATATGAACGGAGTGTACCCAAGTTTATACAACCAAATGAAGATAATACATGTACAGACCACACAATCCCAATCTATATACCTTGACGGAGACGACTGAGTTCCTCTTATCAGTGTTGACCATTTGATATTTACAATGTCCCATAAGCTGTTAATAAAACCAAAAGAGAAAATCCTGTTAGATTAGTGTCCCTCTGTCACGGAAACTCGGGTAGCGGTGATAGATTCTGAAGAAATAATGCTGGGTGAGTCGGTGGTCTGGTCGTCGCAGTGGAAGGCGGATGAGGATCCGCCACAGGGGCCTGAGCTTTCAGAATAGAAGCGGCAGACACAATGATATCCACTTCGGTCGACGCAGGACCATTCGTTTTTACTGCCTGAACAATGGCATCATGTGTCGCATCACTCAACTCGTTGACGGAGACTCGTTGAACGGCGGTGCTTTTATTGGGCACCACTGGAGCTCGACCGATAGAGACGTTGCGGTCGGCTATGACATTGGCAGCAGCTTGGATTACGACCTGCTGTGCCGCAATCGCTAATCGCTTGGTCTCCATGTGACCCTCCCCGGCGAGCTCTTTCCCCATGGCTTCAACAGTCTTACCAACCACCTGTTTGGATTTTACGAAGGCCGGGAGCTGTCCAATCTCATGGGTAGTGATACCAGCCTCCACTGTAACACGTTGTGCGACGTTTTGGAAAACCCGTGCAACACGGGTTGATGAAGATTCGCCTGGAATGGGGGTGGGGGCGGCGACTGGACGGGCCTTGGCTCTGATAGTAAGTCAGTCAAACTCGTTCAAAGCTTTAGAGCATTAGGCTCGTACCGCTGGACTGCTTGCGATAATGCGGAATCGCTAGTACTCCTTCGAGGAGGCTCGGATATGGAGGGTCGTCGGGAACGAGGATACGCATTATTCTCCACTGAAGATACCGGTGCAATGGCGATGTGCACTACACGAGAAAGCTGGCCTTCAACGCCATCCAGGGTGTACTAAATGGGGAATCAGCTAGTGGGAGCATGAACCAAACAAGGTGCTACCTTCGCGTTTACTGTTATGCTGCAAGACTCAGCATCGGACGGCGGAATTCCGGATAGCATATCATCTTTCCAGGACAACCACGAAGGGAGGTTCGGAGATGTATAGGAGACAGGCACATTAGCGAACGACGCTTGCGGGTCCCAGATTCGGGGGGTCCACGACCATTTGAGACCACAGTAAGCAACAGGGGGAGGACTGCCTGCCAGCTTACGATGGAAAGGCCGAAATTCCCATCTCGCTTCACCTAATTTTCGAGCTTCAACATTCCATATGTGGTTGCCTTTAGACTTGGCCTTCTTCCCATCCTCGTTGAACCGGAGGATATGAGGTTGGTGCCAAAGGTAATTCCGCACCTAAGGAGCATGGGATCGCTTCAATACATCGACTGAGCAAAGGTATATCCGAAGAACGCACCTTCTTCATGGGAATTTTATCCTCTGGATAACCTTGCCGTGCAAGCTGAAGGTATACAAACATCCATGTGAGTATAGCTCGCGTCCTGATCGAAACAACGGGTCCCCACCTCCTCGAGGAATGCAGATGTAAACGCCTGAATACGGAATTTGAATGGTCTAAAGTCGGGGGATTCATCAAGCCGTTGCATCTTCTTCGCCATCAATGTCTGGTGGATATGGTCTCCTTTGCTATCCTTTGCATCAACTAGAAGAGAAGCGCATGAGCGAAGATCGGAACGAGCATCATTTCACTTACGATTCGAGCAAATCTTGTTGAGATACTCGAAGAATATGCGATCGACCTCGGTACGATATTCTTGTGGTATATCAGACGATGTGGATGACGAAGCTACAGGTGTTGAATCCGAAAAGGACTTTGCAGTATCGTTGATCAGGAACAAAGAACAGAAGGGAAGGGTGAATGTAAATACCGAATGATGGCCATTCGTGGGACGATGCTCATTGTCTTCGGAATCCGTACCGCTATCGTCGTCCTCATCATCACTGGGAGTATTACGCGTCGTGCCAGGTTCCTCGGAGGTGTTGCTTGGGGAAGATTCGTCGTTTCCGAAATACCAGTTGGAACCGACGGTGGAATTTCTTGCACTTCGAGTGCCTAAGGCCGCTTTCTTCAGAGGCGGTTCGGTTGGGGTATCACGGTTGAAGGTAAAAGGAGAATCATAAGCGCTACTAAGTGAACCGGACCGTGAAGTGCGGCTCAATGTAGGAGGGTTAGCAGTGATGGGCGTTGTTGGTCCCGAAGCCAGTCCGGGAACGTGGGGGATAGGCGGCATTGGGATGTGCATCATTTGCATGGGGTGGATTAGCGACCCAGCAGAGAGGGAATGGTGATGTCGACTTGGTCCAACCGTTTGGTCTGGCCAACCTGGCCGCACAGATGAGAAAGATGGGTTTGTTGAGATTGGCGATGTGGCTAGCGGTACCACAGGAGCTCCAAGGACCATCGAAGTCGTACTCGGCAAAGCGAAAGGAGACATAGGGGCGAATGAAGCAAACGTGGATTGCGGTGTTGGTGGCCGGGACACTGGTCTCGATTGGGATGCCTGAGCTGAGAGGGGTATAGCACTGGTGGCTGGGAACATAGTCGGAGGGCTCAGTCCGAGAGGATCGGCCATAGGCAAAGCAAGTGGGCTATCTTCTGCAGGCTCTCGTTTGAGAGCTGTAAGAGACCGGGCTTCATCCATTTCTGAAGCAGTGCGTTTCCGTGACTGGTCAGAAACCAGCGAATGAGTCGTTGTCTCAAGATTGGCAGGAGTATGGTTTGAATACCCTCCGTTTAACTCCGGCATCTCAACCATCTGAGACTCCAGTAAGGTTGCAAGAGAAGGATCTTGGTTTTGGTTTATGGACAAGTTGGCAGCCATACGAGAAAGGGCTTGCATTGACGACCTCATCAGATCTCTGACGCTCTCCTTTGAATCCGCCCGTTCCACAGCCTCCTTCGCAGCAGAGAGAGCAACAACCATGCTGAAAGAGATATGTATGAGCATTCAAAAATCAGATACGTGGAATGAAAGGCCATTTACGAATCAAGGATGTTCATGACACCCCTTTTTGCTTCCGCTTCTTCGCTTTCTGGCATAGAAAGCATATGATGCGCTGGAGGTGATTGTGACGACGGGACAGAATAGGTCGATGGGATGGATACTGGCGATACCGAGTGAGTTGAGTGGGTAGGGCTCGCAAGTGACATGGTTGGAATCAGAGCGGCGTCAAGCGAGGAGGATGTCGCGACACTGTAGGTTGATGTTGCTGCCTGAATGGTGCCCAGGATAGAACCATTAGAAAGGGCTGGAGGCGATGGAGTCGAAAGAGTCAGCGGTGACAGCTCCATTGCCATCGCGGAATTCGAGGCGAGGCTCGAGAAACCTGCTTCTGGGACAATCTCGGTAGCATACGGAGGAGACAATGACTGCATAGCGGCCGAATCCAGCGTATCAACAGGCATTGGCATGCTCATATAGAGACTGGAGGTCTCCTCCGGAATCACCTGCATGTCGGTGGTAACGGGGTCCTGTTGCTCCGTCTTGACCATGTAAATAGAGTTGAGGGCAGCCTGAAATGTCTGCGACGGGAGAATCTCCGGAGTGTAGCCAGCCAGAAGGTCTGGGGGAAGGGTGGTTGTGTCCATGGCGGTGACAGACATTGACTGGGTGTCTTCGCCGTAGACAGGGGCTACGACGGAGGTCATGGTTCAACTGAGAGAAAAGGCCGGGCGGTAGAGGAATTAAATAGAAGGGCCACCGGACGTATTGTGTGATCGGAAACGATCGATATATGCTGCGCGTGTAGTTTCGCGAGCAAGATAGGACCTCCAGGCTCACTGTTGGTTGAATCTGAATCTGCACAGCGTCGAGGACACGCTGCTGGATTCTGTGAGCGAAATTGGACAGAAAAAGTCGCTGCCGGCGCCTTGTGAAGCACGCCCAGAAAGGAATCTAGCCCTGGAATAGGTTGAATAACGGCATCGTGGAGTCGAGACAAACTGACCAACGGTTACTGTGGGCTAAATGGCAGACGCCAGTGGTCGACGACGACGACAACGACGACGGAGACGACGGTGGCCACAGACGAACTCTGCAAACGAAGCGATGGCCCAAGCTCCGTAGCGGTTCCGTTTCTCAGGCGGCGTAGATTGTATAATATCGTGACTCCTGTCACACAGTCACACCACATATTCCTCAAATTAATGTTTTTCCAAAAATCAATTCCAAATCCGGCGTTTTACTGAAATCCATTTGTTCCTGAATTCCTTTTGCTGTAATTTCCCTTCTACACCCGATTCCTTTTCTGACATCAGATCATGACGTTCAAAGAACCAACTCATGCAAATCCGTCATTATCCTCCAGACAAATCACGCTAACAAACAACCGTCTTCTGGAGCTCTGGCCAGCTGACCGACCGTTGCCAAACAATCAGATTATACAGGTACTGGATCAAATAGTAAGGGATGCTTCCCAACGCAGGTAGATGAGCCGATCGTGACCTCCTAGCACTGGTTTCAGCATCCTGCATGTACGCCTCCTTTCATGGCAAGCACGAATCAAGATTAATATCTTCGCCGGCCAGGACTTCTCGAGCGCTCTCTATCCCTCCGTCTATCACAAGTATCAACAGATCAATTTCAGAAGCACAACGAAATCAACAAACACTCACTCATGTCGTCCAGACGAGGAATGGCGTTCATAGCCGCGATCACGCTCACGGTAGTCATCTCCTCTTGAAGAGCGGTAATCGCTGCCAGAACGTGCAGGAGGTCCGGAAGGAGCAGATCCTGGTGGTCCTCCCGAAACGGAACTGGGTGCCATTTTGCGTTTCTCTCGCTCTTCCCTGAATTTACTCAGCATGTTTCGCAGTTCGTGATAACCCAGATGCATCTAAAGAAGGTTTAGCTGATCAACACAACGAAGCCAAAAGACTGGTCGCTATAAATCACCTTTCCGCCGAAATGGTCCGCCAGTCGCCGATCTGAATCGAGAACCGACAAGTAGGCACCGCAAACATCGCAGACACGTAGCTTTTGGTGACCCGAGGCACCGGAGGTGTCAGTGAGTTGTTGCAATTCGCGCTATTATAACAGAATGAGTCGTACACCACTTGCAATACATGAAATGGTGCTTACTTCTTTGTCGGCTTTCTCGCTCTTCAATGCCTCAATGGCCGCCATCTCACGCATAGACTCCTCGACTTTGCCTTGCTCACCTGATAACAGGAGCTTTAGTGGGGTATGAAAATGAGATGGTTAGCAACGCTCACCCAATTGCTCTATCTTCTCCGTTCCTCCTTGAATGGCCAACTCAATTTCCGCGATTTCTCGCATCTATAAGGAGAGTCGGATTTCAGTTACACTAGTATTTGGCCTGTGTTCAAGCAATGGGTATAGTCATACGCACAAGATTGGTAGTTTTGGCATTCTCTTCGGGCGTCTTCTCCAGTCGGCGGTGCGCTGCCCGTATCCTTCGATCGCACTCGTCCACGAAAGCAAATATATTCGATTCGTATTCCATTTGGAATTTGTGAAAGATGGGATCATTTGGGTTGGCTTCTCTTGCTGTAAGAAATTCGGTCTTCAAACGCTCGGTGTGTGACTTGGGACATGCTCCGAGATCCATTTTCTATAACATCCCATGAACATGAGTACCGTTCATTGAACCGGGTATGTCATTAACGCACGGTGTTCGTGAAAAGGGTGTGCGGGCATGTTCCACAGAGGAAGTTTCTGCAGACCTTCTCGTCAGACCAATGGAGGTTGGCATTTGCAACGCCCATTGCCTCAGGGCCCATCATTTGCTGAACGAATCCATTAGCTTTTGAGACTATGTGGGTCCAAAAATTATATGTACCTCCAAGAGCTTGCGCTGCATTTCTGCTAACCGGCCCATATTGATTGCTGAAAGGGTTGACGCGGTGCAAGTAAATGACAGTTGGTGTTCAAGACAGACGTTTGGCTTTGTTTGCCAATGGTCTCTCGGACGACGCATGCAGGCCGCCTGTTATAACTCACGGATCGGTTTTCGATGATCCAGCTTTGCGGAGACGAGACTCGGAGACTGCAATATGTACTTCTTCCCTTGCCACAAGTCTTCCGCATGTTATTTACTCCGATGTATTGATTCCTCCAGATCTTTTCGGTGAAACATCTTTCTACATCTTTGCGACCTGTACACCGGCGGATCGTAACAAGGAGAAGTGTGACAAGAGAAAGAATGATCTTCACCGAATCAAATTTACAGTGTGACCATGAAAATGTTTCATGACATTAGATACCAAATCTACAAATATGGAGTACCTAAGGTTGAATCGTGCGAGTTGTGACGACGAGTGACATTGAATCGGCAGTGCAAGAGAGCAAATCATAGCCGCGACGTTATGTATCGTGGATCAAGAATGATGCAAAAACATGGAGAGAAAGAATATGCAATATGAACTATGTGGCAAGAAGCGAATAGCGAACACACCAAGAGATAAAAGGCCGTAGGCATCTTGTTTTGCCACTTAGCGGTGGCTCGGAGGAATGGCGAAGCCCCGTCCGCGGCCTCGTGCTTTGCCCCGGCCTCGTCCGCGATATGACTTCGCATGGCCACTGGAAGGCTGATTTGTACTGGAATCCCCTTTCAGAGTCGAGGTTTGTTGGGAAATTCCTTGGGCATTCGATTGGCTTCGGTGATAGCTTCCATTCTTCTCATTCTTTCCTCTGGGTTTCGACTGCGATGGCTGCGAAGCATCGCTCCTTTCGTGCGGAGTCGGAGGAGGAGCGAATCCGCCATATCGCAGGAGCAAGTGAAGAATGTCAGAATGCTTTTCTGATTCGATGGGAGAAGCGTTCGCTTTCGCTTCTGAAGAAAAGGAGCCGGCTTTGGAAGTCGTTATGGTCCACGCTTTATTTATTTCATCAGGAGTTGATAGGCCGTTCTCGAGTACCATCCAGACGAGTTCCGGTTCTCCAGATTCCAGAGAGAGAA
This sequence comes from Coprinopsis strossmayeri, assembly GCA_900156845.1. Taxonomy (NCBI): domain Eukaryota; kingdom Fungi; phylum Basidiomycota; class Agaricomycetes; order Agaricales; family Psathyrellaceae; genus Coprinopsis; species Coprinopsis strossmayeri. The sequence continues at coordinate 117,809 of FTPT01000081.1, forward strand.
GCAGGGAACTCTCAGAGTTGGAAAGGGAGTATATGTCAGGTGAATCCTGAGGCGAATACTCCTCAAAGATATGCTGGGCAATAGAGATCTTCCCAAGCTTTAAGGCAATATGAAGCGCAGTGAATCCGTGCGAATTCCGCTCTTCCATATCGGCACCTGTCCAAACATGATTGAAATCAATTCGATTGCGTCACGCGAAATGAAGCATACCATGAGAGCTGAGCCATTTGGCAAGCTCAAGATTGTCATTCTTCACCGCAATATGAAGCAAAGTCTGCTTCGGATCCTCTGGCCTGCTTTTAATAAATGCTTCGCAACCGTGCTTGATTTCGCCTCCAGTCGCATCAACTGAGAGTTCCCAAACACCTTGCCTCACTTTAGCCCCGTCGCCTGCACGAGCAGCGGCAAAGATTTCTGACCGAAGCTCCTGTGTTTTCCGTAACTGAGATCGTGCAACTTCTTCAGCCTTCTTCCGGTCAGATTCTGCCCTGACTTTTTTGCCTTCTTGCTTCTTCTTTTGCCTTTTCTCAGCAGCACGGCGCTCTGAAAAATAGCTCAATCGACGGTAAGGCAATGAAAATTAGACGGCAAACACCTTCTTCGCGCTCTCTTGCCTTGCGCTCTTTAGTTGACTTAGCGTCTCTCACATGCCTTTGCTCCGCTTCTATCTGTTCTCTCCTCTGACGTTCCAGGCGCTCGGCATATGCCTCGGGAGACTCTGGCATTTCGGTACGACGAAAGCCTATGAAAAAGCCGCGTGAGCATGAAAAAGGAATAGAGAACAATCCACTGACTATGAAGAGGTCCGCGAGCGAAATATCTCGCAGAGTTGAATACCTCTTGATAAAGATGCCTGGGACCAATGTGAAAAGGTGAGATCTCGCCGGGAGAGAAATCTTACATGAAAAAGTCAAGGCCGTCTTCCGACCCCAAAGGATAGTCATAACCCTCATACGAGCCGTCGGAGTGCCTGGAAGGCCCAGCCAAATGGTTGACCAGAGTGTGATAAGCTTCTCCTATACGTTGGAACTCTGCCGTTGCCTCTGGATTGTCAGGATTTTTATCCGGATGGCTACGCAAAGCAGCCTAAAGACACAAAAGTCCATTATCTACATACAGAAACTGAATAGTGATTTACCTGCTTATATGCCGTTTTAGCCTCTTCCAGTGTACATCCCTTCCAATGGGGTTTGAGACCGTGTCAGGCTGAAACATGACGTAGCAAGCGCCAGCGTACCTCCTGCTCAAGACCCAGGGTAGCGTAGGCAGCTTGGATATTTTCCTGCATGAACATCGCTGACATTGAGAACTGGGAGACTGTCGAACCACGAGCCTTTTGAAATGAAGGGTGGGTGGGACGAAATTGAAGTCGCGTCGCGTGTGCGGTATATATATTGCATTACCTAATCCAAGCAAATTCAAACTCCATTTATTTTTGTGGCAAATTCAGGCACAACCGTGGTGGTTGGCTGGCAGCCGCCTGACCCCTCTTGCGCCATGGACACCGCAACGAATGCTCTGCCCGCGTCTTCCCCTGCATCTGCCGCAGCAGGCTCATGGATCCAAGGTTTTATTGGTGAAAAGTACGCGTTTCTCCTCTCTGTGGTCACAAGAAAGGGCGATATATTGAGCGCAGTCCTTACTTCCAGGCTGGCTTCGGTCTGATGGTGAGCCTTTCGACTCCCTCGTGCTTGCTGCGTATTAAATGAATTGAACCTAGGCCATGGGTGTAGGCCTCACGGCCCTTCGTCAGGGAACAGTTTTGGGCACAACGACTCTCCAGCGCAGACTGCTCGTGTCCTTGGAAATTAACAACAAGGACAAGGCATACGAATGGTTTTTGACTTGGATGGCCCATCAGTCGAATGCTCCAGCAACCGTCAGAAATCGTGCATCGTCCTGGATACGAAGTCACCAGCTCAGCGTTGAAACAACTGTCGAACAACGGAAGAATGGCAGTTCTTCTGCCGCATTCAGACTCGTGGCTGGTCCAGGGAACCATTACTTCCGATACCGAGGTGTGTGGATGCAGGCGCGTATGCTTCTACATGGTTCATTTCGTGTCACTGAACTTCCTTTATATAGGTTAAACGGGAACGAGAAACGCGTTCCATGCAACTGATGTCCGGGACACCATGGGAAACCGTGACATTAACCACACTCTCTCGAGATCGCAATCTGTTCACCGAATTGCTGTCGGAGGCAAGAGATTTGGCCATGCGCACCCAACAGGGCAAACTTGTAATCCATACCGCTTGGGGTATCGAATGGCGTCCTTTTGGGCAGCCAAGAGAGAAGCGTCCCCTCCAAAGTGTCGTTCTCGACACTGGCGTCGGTGAAAAGATCGAAAGCGATGTTAAAGCCTTCTTGGAACGTAGGCAGTGGTATGCTGACAGAGGTACGAAGCCGTCCAACATCCTTGGTTTTGTATTTACCTTGTCATGGACAGGTATCCCTTACCGAAGGGGTTATCTTTTGTATGGGCCACCGGGTTCAGGCAAAACATCTTTCATCCAGGCACTGGCTGGATCGTTGTCCTACGACATTTGCGTCCTCAATCTCTCCGAGAGAGGACTCACCGATGACAAACTGTTCCACTTGCTGTCCAACGTTCCAGAACGGTGCTTTATCCTGATGGAAGATGTGGATGCTGCTTTCAACAAGCGAGTGCAAACTTCAGAGGATGGGTGAGATACAGTGTCTTTTGATAAGATGTCCTGTTGACCTCTGTTCCTAGATATCAATCATCAGTCACTTTTTCTGGCTTCTTGAACGCGCTGGATGGTGTAGCATCGGGAGAAGAACGAATCATTTTCCTGACCACGAACCATCTGGAAAAGCTAGACCCTGCCCTCATTAGACCGGGCAGAGTCGATTTAGCCGAGATCATCGACGACGCTCGTCCAGAACAAGCTCGCACTCTGTTCAAACGATTCTATGGAGGCGGTCAAATAATCACAGGACTATCCGAGGACGAGGTGAATAGATTGGCTCAAAAACTCCGAAGTATCATGGAGAGTGAATGGAATGCTGGCAAGAGGGTCAGTATGGCTGCTCTTCAGGGTCACTTTATTCGCAACGATGCCCAAGTTGCAGTCGATACATGCCCTATCTTGTTCAAATAGACATATATCTAGTAGGATCTGACGGAATGGAAAACTACCAGTAACATGCCTAGAAAACTGCTCGTCGCTTGCGGCCAGTATATTTTGAGTCATTCGGAACACTCTCTTTGCCCCGTTTCCGGTATAGCTGCAACAACGATCAGCAAATTCATTGAGACATGAGAACTAGTAGGCCATACTTCCTTCTTCCTGAGAATCCAGTCTTTGTCCTTCACGCCTTTGCGTTTCGACTTTGACCTTGTCTTTTCCCGCTGTCTCCTCCTCTCGAACTGCGCTTTTGTATCTGCTTCTTCATCACCCTCCAGCCCTTTTGGAACCTGTTGATTTTCGGTGCGGCCAACAAACAAGCAAAGGAAGACCTTTTTTGCTTTTTTAGAGTTGGGATAGTCGACAACAATGCCTCCTCTAAACCCAGCCTTTTGAGCTATAGAGGTGATGAGCTGTATCTGGTCATCGGAGGAAGGGTAAAATTGAAGGACAGCTCGTGATGGATTCCGAAGGGCGGAGAAAAGGGTGGTGAAGAAACGGGTTAGCCGATGCGGAGGGGACGACGTTGGGTGTGAGGTCTCTGCGTTCAGTAACCACTGCAGCACAGATATACTGTTGTGGATTGAAGTCGTCAAGAATGACACCTATAGTTAGGATACGAACCTAATAGCGCCGTCGAAGCTTCCTGGTCTAAAACCAAAGCCCTGCCCAATGTCCTGCAAGAACAAGTCTCCTTCGACATCCCGTTCTAAAGCCACCTCTGATTCAAGGTTTAGCAGCATCTCATGGGCCAGAGACGACTGATCTTACCCAGCATACTCGGCGCAATGTCTACACCCGTCCAGATGTACCCTTCATCGTCCAATATTTCTCCAGACAGCCCAGACCCACAGCCGATGTCCAGGAGGAACGCAGGTTGCTCTGGAGGTAGGTTCAGAAGTTCTAATGCTCGATATGTCATATCAGCTTGAATTTGCTGATTTCGAGTACTGGCAGCGGCAAGGCAATATTAATATGAAGGCAGGACGAGCAATTGCCAGAAAGTAGGCACTTTTGTGTATATTTTTTGGCCTCTGTATCGCCATAGTACTATATTCTTGAAGTGTTAGTAGAGAAAGCGGCTATAAAATAAGACTCACGATCTCTGGAGGTGCGATTAGTTCTGGGCGACTCATGGTAGAAAATGAAGAAGGACGGTCTAAATTTAGGTTTGATCGCGTTTCTCGTACGGCACAAACTCGATAATAATGAACTCTTCTTCTGTATAGTCGGGACTAGGGTTTAACGCCCAAGATACTGTACAAAGATAATTTACAATATGTCGACCGGATCCAGTCTATTAATCGTCCCCGACGGGAACTTCTTCCTCCAGATATTTGACCAACTTCACTCGAATCTCCGTAGTCTCGTCACCTCTCAGCACATCGGAAATGAATTCTGCTTGGACCTGTAGTTGCACCTGAGAAGACAATACAGATGTAGTCTTCGTCGATTATTTCAAAACTTACCATCTCCAAAGCACCCCGGACCACTCCACACAGAACGTTGCTGAACCAGAGTGCTCCTTCCAGTGCGTCTTCGGGGAGCTCAACAAACTCTGCTAGAGGGTTCTCATCGAAGCTGAGGGTAAAGTATTGCTGAGCGCCAATGGGGGTGCTCTCCCGATTGGCACCAGTACCAGAGGAAGGTTGCGGCGCCCCATGCGTAACATTTGGCGCGATGTTGAGGAACGACTTGAAGCCAACCTTGTCACACCGTTATCAGGAGAGGTCCCGTCCATACGGAATTTAGAGCCCGACCTTTGCAATGACTTCACCTGTTTCCCGGAAATCTGTGCATCGCCCAAGATTAGACCGAGCAAGGAAGTCCTCAATGAGCCGCGTTCCGATGTTATATCCCATCTTTTCAAGTTGTTTATTGACTTCGTCATAGTCCTCGTAGTCTTGAATCAGCTGTACAACAAGAGCACCATATGTAAGGGCGAAGAGTTCTGCATTCTGGACGAATGAGAGATCGTCGATGCGCAATCATATTGACCTCTCACGATCTTCTCTGGGCGACTCTTCCAGAGTTCTTCGCCCAGACTTTTGTACTTGATGCTGGCAGCCATGTTCCTAGAGGTCAGTGTCGCGTTTGAAGAGCCCGAGCACGACGTGATGGTAGAAGAAGAAAGCGCCCTAACGCCTGGCGCGTCGAGGAGAACTCTTCATCACGACCAAACAGCAGTCTCAAAGTCGAGGTAGCAACATGAGGCGCTATCTAAATATGATTAAAGGGACATTATACAAAGACTGGGTTCGATAGAATATGAAGACAATGAGCCCATGGGCTATACCAGTCGACAATACAGTGCACGGGACATCATTCCGACCAGCCAACTACCACCTGTCGAGTCTGTTGAGTTTCTTCGCTGTCGCAGCGTTCGAGCGGGTATTTTGTCCTCTGACAGGCAAATGCATGGCGTGTCGTCTTCCGACATAGCTCCCAATCATACGTTGATGAGCAATATTCTCCCGGATTTCTCTGCGCAGCTCAGAATCGATCTTGAGCTTCTTCAGAGGGTCCACATATGCATTGATGATCTGTCCACGTTCAGCTCTGGCTTGTTTCTTCGCCTCGGTAGCGGCTTGGCCTTCCTTGAACTTGGCTTGCAGCACGGACGTGGATGTGCTGGGAGGCGGCGGTGTATATCCCGGGCTGGCTACGGGATATCGAGGCAGTGGCGGCGCGGTGTTAGGAGACGAGAGGAACGACGCCAGCGAGGTCACCTGGAACGGTGAGAGGTCCTTGACTTTACACTTGTCGTGTATCTGGAACCGCGCACATAGTCGGTGTGCAGTTTTGTGACCGACACCGTAAATCTTTGTCAAAGCATACTACCAAAAGGATTAATAGATACCTATAGAACAGTAAATTGGCCTTACTCTCGCCAGATAACTGTCTGGGAGTTGTACTCCCAATATATGGACCATGACAGCGACGGGTGAATAGCGTGCGGAAAAAAGCACGCCCACCAAAATTGGCCAACTTCCGTCGTCGGAACCTGAATTACTCCTTGCCTTTTACCGTCACATCGCTGAACCGCGCTCACAATGGCTGATAACAAACTCGAAGGACGACGCGAAGATGCGCTCATTAAACAGAGAAACCAAATGCGAGAGGAATATGAACGCCAAAAGCAGAGCTTGGTTGCTCAAACAGAGAAAGCGCGCCCCTCTGCACACCGTTTCGTTGGCCAGAATGATTCCGTCGAAGATTCTCTGAAGAACAGCACAATTGGTCTCGTAAAGTTGGAAGACTTCCAACAGAAGAAGAAAGAGATCGAGGAAGCCAGAGCCAGAGAGGCGGCTCGCAGTAATGAGATCAAGTATGTACAGTCCTTCGGATTTTACACTGGTAAGGTGGCTAATAGAAGGTTGAGTACTGTTTAGGGACGACGCCAAGAAGACGAAAAAGAGAAAAAAGGTCGCGAAATCCACTCTCTCCTTTGCCATGAATGATGAGGAAGAAGAAGGTACTGGTAACGGGAGCCGCTCAATACCCAACGGGGATGCGCAAGATGACCCTCCTGTGAAGAAGAAAAAGCTAAGCAAGAATCCCAACGTCGACACGTCGTTCTTGCCAGACAGGGAACGAGAAGAAGAAGAGAGAAAAGAGCGAGAACGGCTGCGTCTTGAATGGCTGGCCAGGCAAGAGCAGATGAAGCAAGAGGATGTCGAGGTTACCTATTCATACTGGGATGGCAGCGGTCACAGGAAGAGCGTCATGGTGTGCACAACGATTTATCCCACTCCGCTCGACTTTCTAATACACGATTAGTGCAAGAAAGGGGACACCATTTCCGGTTTTCTGGAGAAATGTCGCCAGCAGTTTCCAGAACTTAGAGGTGTCAGTGTTGACAATCTCATGTACATCAAGGTTAGAGTCAAGGTCTCCGTTTCATGGTTTTGTACTCACTCTAGTACAGGAAGATCTCATTATACCCCATGTACGTCCGTTATGGAAGCTGAAGCGAAGCCTTCGCCTTATTTTTTATTTACTTATCTCAACAGCACTATGCCTTCTATGATTTCATTATCAACAAAGCACGCGGAAAATCGGGGCCTCTGTTCAACTTTGACGTTCACGACGACGTCCGTTTGCTAGCCGATGCCACCAAAGAGAAGGATGAATCCCATGCAGGCAAAGTCGTGGAACGCAGCTGGTATAACCGGAATAAACACATCTTCCCCGCCTCCAGGTGGGAGGTAAGCGTCGCCAGTGGCTCTCCCTTTTATTTGCTAATGAATGCTGGGCAGGTGTTCGATCCGGAAAAGAATTACGGCAAATACACTATTGGATGAAAGTGTCATGTATTTCAGGTTCCTATTAATGTTAGACTTAGGTTATTCCCTAATATTACATAGCCGTTTGGGAGCATGTCCTTTCCTTTAGTAACTTGTGTGCCTATTTCAAGAGAAGAAGAAGAAAATGCTCAAAAAATGGGGGCACCGCGGATCGAACGCGGGACCTTTAGAATACACAAGCACTTCAGTCTACTGCTCTCCCAACTGAGCTATGCCCCCGGATGATTGAATTCAACCCAATGCCACTGTAGCCCTTCACGAGATGTTGTAACGGTGTCATTGCCGCACCAAGCAACCTCAATCTAAGTACCTTCTTTCTTTCCACTGTCCACCATGTCTGGCGCAGGACCTCGCGAGAATGTCTTCGCCACGCGGATGGCGCTCACGAACACGAAACTGCGTTTAAAAGGAGCTCAAACCGGTCATTCGCTGCTGGCCAAGAAGCGAGATGCGTTGACCACCCGATTCCGAGCTATATTGCGGAAGGTCGACGAGGTAAGCGCCGAGTCCCATCGATCCTTCTGCGAGTCAGTGGTACATTCAATGATCTAGCAATGTTCTAGGCGAAGCGAAAAATGGGCCGCGTAATGCAAGTCGCCTCATTCTCGATGGCTGAGGTCACCTATGCTACAGGAGACATTTCATATCTGGTACAAGAGCAGGCGAAGCTTGCGTCCTTCAGAGTCAAGACCAAGCAGGATAACGTGTCTGGTGTCATTTTGCCGGCTTTCGAGGTCGATCGCGTCGCGGGATCAGGTACGGTTGCCACTAGCGCATTTCATCACTATTTGGAGATTAATTGCAAGACAGACTTTAACTTGACTGGTCTCGGACGAGGAGGACAGCAGATTCTTAAGGCAAGGGAGGTCTATGCCAAAGCCATCGAGACTCTTGTGGAACTAGCTTCGCTACAAACGGCCTTCACCATCCTCGATGAAGTCATTCGAGCAACCAATCGTCGAGTAAACGCCATCGAGCACGTTATTATACCTCGACTGGAGAACACGATCAAGTACATTATGAGCGAGTTGGACGAAATGGACCGAGAAGAATTTTTCAGGCAAGTCGGGTCTCCTATTGCTGTTGCCTAGTACCTCGAACTGAATTAAATCAGGCTGAAGAAAGTTCAAGCCAAGAAAAAGAAGGATAATGCTATTCGCGACGCAGATGCAACTCAACAGCGAAGTCTGGTGGATGAGCCAGTGGGCGAGACAGAGGGTGAATCGACAGATCTTCTTCGAAGTAAAGACGAGGATGTCATTTTCTGATTTTGTTCTCTATCGCCTTACACATTTGATGATATTGCACATTAGAGACATGTTCAAGGTATCGGGATGTCGTGTGAGATCATAACTGCAGAAAACTGAGCATACATCATATTGAAGCGTGGGTGGTACATAGTTTTATGTGTGTGCTCGGTACACCAAAGAGGAGGAAGAAAGGTGAAGAAGGAATTACTAGAAAATAGGATGAGCAATAGCTATAACAGTTGGGGCGAAGTACTCACGTCGACCATCTCGACGTCTGCGCTGGGTGCGGCAGCTGCCTTATTTCTGTCCTTCCTATCCAAGATTGCTCGCCTGAGGAAATCGTCAAATGAAGTTAGGAGATGGTGTAAGAAAAGGGAACGGACCTGTCCTTGTCGAGCTTAATGGTAGTGATGACCACGTTACTGGGGTGGATGCCAATGGGGGCGCTTGCGCCGTTGGACTTGTCCCGCGACACACGGTCGACATGGATCACCCACTTTTTGCGGTACACTTGGACGACCTTTCCTTCACGGCCTTTGTACTTTCCACGGACAATGCGAACTTCGTCATCTTTGCGGATTGGTAGGGAACGGGTCTATGTATGCATAAATTCGTTAGATCGCTTGAGGAAATGTTTCGCAGCGTACGCTGTACTTGGCACGGAGTTCTTTTGAAAGGCCAGAGGACATGATCTTGCGTCGGATGGACGAGGGGGCCGAGAAGTGGGCCTTGCGCGACTTGCGCCGTGAGGAGGAAACGTCTGTACAACAAGTCGTCAGTCACAGCTTCCAGAACCCCGCCAAGGGTCATCCACATCGCATCTCCCCCATCCAGCCCCAATCTCCATCGATTTTGACCCAGTTTTCGATATCTGCGACATGGACCCCTCCGACAGTGTAGCAGAGTCGGGAAACATACCGGCGTTGAACTTCATGGTCGTCGAGTGTCTTGCTGGAAAATTGGGCGACCTTTTTGGGACGGACCGCACTGTCACTGTCGAGGGAGTCGCACCCTCCAAATTTGGGCATACGGTCACGTGTCCAACTCCACTTCCGGACCAGCACCTCAGGGGCGCTTGACTTTCCACACTCATGTCGGATACCAAGGTTCGGTCGACCAAGCTCAAATTCAAAGGCGAAAAGGCGCACAAGAAGCGGAAGAGGACCGATGATGACGAAGGCGGGAGCAGCTCCAAGCGTCGAGCTGGCTCTGAGGAACACATGGACACTTGGGTTTTCCCAGAAGCTGCAGGAGAAATACGCGGTCCGACTTTCATTATGCATCCTTCAGATCCCAATCCAATATCTATCAATTTTAATTCTACAACAAACAAGATTATTCTACACTCGCTTGAGAAAGATGTCGCGGAAGAAGAGGAAGAACCAAAGCTCCTCGATCGCACGCCTACCGATGTCACTCAGGTCTGGGTTGTCACTCGTGTTGCCGGCTCTCCGACAATAAATTTGCGGACGGGAACAGGAGAAGGGAAGTTCCTGTCATGCGACAAACATGGTCTGGTTACCGCAGATCGAGACGCTCGTGGTCCCCAAGAAGAATGGACGCCAGTTGTATTCCCAGACGGCATGGTCGCTTTCATGAACGTCTACGAAAAGTACCTTAGCATGGACGAAGTCGCCGGGGGTGCATTAGCTCTAAGAGGCGACAGCGAAGAGGTCGGTTTCCGAGAGCGATTCTGGGTGAAGATTCAGTACAAGTACAAGAAGGAAGCGCACGAGGAAGAGAAAAAGAAAAAGGAAGGCATGTCTGATATGACCAAGATTGATGAAGCTAGCACAAAGTATGTCATGTTTCCCTTCGGTCTTTTACAGTGCTTGACACACGTATCAGCAAACTCTACCAAGCATGGGGTGCTGGACGTAGTGTCCTTTCAAAACAAGACAAGAAAGAGGTGCGCTGGAGCTATGGCATCTGAATGAATGGTATTAACTATTCTACCAGCTTAAACGGGCTAAGAAGGAAGGGCGTTTGGCGGAAGCTATGCTGGACAGAAGAGCTAAGCTGAAGAGGTAAGGCTTTCCATCTTCCATGCTTGAATGCTAGAAGTGAATAACTCAAACAGCGATCGATTCTGTTGATCGGAGGATTCTTCGACTGAACTTTCTGTGTCGCCATTTCTATAGAACTCAGACTGCTGTCGCTTATTGGCATCCCAACGTTGGAAAACTCTATACAGAAATATAACAGCTACACGATCGTTGGGTATGTCGGTCCAGAACTCCGATGTGTATTTAATCTCTCCAACTGAAATTTAATGAGAGCGTCTCAGCCTTTCTTCACCTTTGATATCATGTCCAACCCAATCCAAATCCCCAACGACTTTCCTACCACATTGACATGGTCTCTTTCTCCCTTGCGGAAAGCCATGAGCGACACGCACAGCGTGGCTCAGTTCGACCGATTTAAGGTCTATCCCTTTTGTTGCGGTCCCTTTCCTCTCTGATCCACGTCGAATTCAGAGTATAATCCTAGCATTAAGACTTAACTGGAAGCTGGAGGAGGATAAAACAACTGAAGAGTTACACGTTGGTTTGTGGGAAGACCTTGCTCAGGAGGTACGTCAAGGAGCGACACCTATGGTAGTTCGCCATCTGACTAGTGTCCTAGGTTGTGAAAAAGGACCCTAAAATCAAGTCGTATAAGGACTATTGGCCCATTAAAATCTACCTAAACTATCTTGCCCAGAAGTTCATTTCCCAACGAGAAGTCGGAGACGGCAAGAACAAACGCAGGGCCTTGTACTGTGTGCTTCCGAGAAAATCTAGCACTCAGACGAGGACCCAGAAAAATCGCAAGAGAGCTAATCCTCGTCCTATATCCATTGGGAAGTCAGGGTCGTCTACTGCTTCCAAAGTGGCAAGGCCGTCCTCGAGGCTGTTTATCGGCAAGCCGCCGCCTGATCTCTGTCTTCGTCCGGTAGTCCCTGCTATTGATGCACCGGTATCGACATTCCCCAGGGCCACCGTCATTATTGGAAATAGTTCAGTAAAAGAGAGCTCAAGTGGGCACAAGAATTCTTTCAGCGCCGCCGTACGTTCTTCCAGGTCATCGTCTGAACCACCCTCACGCCCCTTTAGCCTGTTGCTTCAGAAAATTCAATCCCGGAGGTTATGATAGCTTGCCCCCGTTGCCCATGGTCCCTTGGAATTTCATCAGGAATGGATTCACAGCTTCAAAGCCTGGTCGCCGACCCCAAGCATATCCAATTTCTTCGCGAAGTAGGCATCGCGCGTGATGATCATATCAGAATTCTCCTACGCTGGGCAGACGAAGAACGCAAATTCTTCTTCGATTGGCTGGACCCTGAGAGGTTCTCTCCCTGGGGCAAGCTCCAGTTGTTGAAAAAGCTTTCAGCCATGGAAAGCTCTGTTGCTGGCCCCTCCCAGCAAAGCAACAACTTGCCTCGGATTCGGCCTCTCCATTCTGGCATCTTGCAACCTGGTCCGGAGGATGAAGAGCTCATTACCGATCCTGCCCAACCCATTTCTGTTTTTGAAGAACACATGCAACTCCAAAACTCCGATTTGTTCAACGAGATCATCGTACGTCGCATATATCTCACTAATTCTAGTTCCGGGTCAGAAACATATCTTTCATAGGCGCATATGACGAACCTCACTTCGGCATACCTGGCTACATATTTCCCGACACCAAGGCAGCTAGAAGAAACCATAAAGGAGGTGAGTCGGAGCATATGTGTGTGGTAATATATGACCCACTGTTCATGTGCAGATCGCCTCAAGCAGGCTTGTTTTCGAGCGGTACGAAAATTATTGGCCCGTCCGGTTCTTTATCAAGCGGGGCGTCCGTAAATTGCGCAACAGACCCTTAGGCGAGGATGGGAGGGTCCTTCTGGCTGGCCTGAATGCCCAAGATGTGCCCGTAAGTCCCTATATCCGAAGGGCATTCGCGACGATGATTTATCAATGTTTCGAAACAGAAACAATCCCAGTATCCGATGGTATTCCACCCGGCACCCCCTATTCCTCCTCCCTCGCATATGTCCTCTCCGAACGAGGAGCTGGAGCGCGTCGTAGTCCCCCTCCTTCGCTCTGCTTGTCCTGTCCATCCAGAAACGAATGTCGGTGGGGTTTGCCATAAGATGAAGCAGTATTTGGCTCATCGTGGGCTCCATGAGTTCATCCCGGCCTTTAGTTTGATAGGGATCACTGATGCCCAGGAGTTCATTCAATTCTGCGCTTTAAACGAAAATGAAAAGGCGGTCCTGTTCAGTGATCGTAGGATTGTACATGCGAATCCTTTTCAAATGAAAGTGCTAGACTCGGAGTTTACGATGGACAAGATTAATCCCTTTGTCAGTTTCTTCGAGCAATAGTTCTCGCTTTCTTTCCTTTTGTCGCGGTCTTGGTCTTGCGGATGTTAAATGTAATGTACAATGGTAATGATTCCGTCTCGCATTCACGTCGTCGCATCTACTACAACAAGGAAGGCATGTCTGATCATGAGATTAAGAAAGGCTAACGTTGGGGTTCGAAAACAGAAAAGATAGAAATAGGATTCACAAAGAATAGGCGTCGTGGGATCGTCTGGTTACATGTAGCGAAAGGGAAAGCGGAGGAAAAGATAGTATGACTAGAGATCTTCATCATCTTCGGGTAAGGGAACCTCTCCAGCCTGAAAGAATGCAAGTTAGATAAGAATGGGACTATTTGTTAGATAAGTAAGAACCTACCGTCTTGAGCTCCTGCTCGTACTGCGCCATCAATCTCTCGTCGACTGCAACTTCTGCAGGGGCCAATGCGGGTGCTGCAACGAATTCCAAAGTTGGGTTGCTACGGGGAGATGACCCAAGTCAGTGCTGCAGACAGCTTGAAAAATGATTGGGTTACCCAACGAGCTTCCTTGCGAGCCAAAGGAAGGGTTTTTCAAAGTTGTAATTGGATTTGGCGGAGATTTCGAAGTATTGGAGGTTCTTCTTGCGGTGGAAGGTGACCGCACCAGTTTTAACTTTTCGCTCCTGCGGGACGGGTGAGCTGAGGGTGTTCAGATGTAAGGATTGATTCTGTGTACCTTGACGTCGACCTTGTTTCCGCAGAGGACGATGGGAATGTTTTCGCAGACACGCTCGAGATCACGGTGCCAGTTGGGAACGTTCTTGTAGGTGATACGGGAGGTGACGTCGAACATGATGATGCCACATTGGCCTTGGATGTAGTAACCATCTCGGAGACCACCAAATTTCTCCTGACCGGCGGTGTCCCACACGTTGAAGCAGATGGTGCCGAAGTTGGTGGAGAATTGGAGAGGGTGAACCTCGACACCGAGGGTAGCTGATAAATGAAAACGAGATCAGGCGACTGTGCGTGAACAGCGGGCGCAGAATCGCGTAGAAAGGCGCGAGTTACGCGAAAGAGTGAATGGTGCGTACCGATGTACTTCTTCTCGAATTCACCAGTAAGATGGCGCTAAAAGATAGGAAGATCAGCACGCGATGGGGGGAAATGGGGAATCTCACGCACCTTCACGAAGGTAGTCTTGCCAGTGCCACCATCGCCGACTATCAATCAGATCCAGAAGTTGTGTTGGAGATTTTGGTTGAATTTTTGAAGACATGCGAGGTATGTTGGGAATTGGTAAATCGATCAAGGGATACACCGCGTTAGTTTTGAACTGAGAGCACGATCTGAACAGACGCACCGAGAACGAGCTTGAAAGTGGGAATTGCCTGGTCAGTCATTGTGTGGAATGGGAGATGGTGGTGGTTCAGAGGAAGAAAGCGAAGGCTGTGGATGAGCGCAGAAAACTTGAACTGACGGGCTACTTATATAAGCGAAACAATCAAAACCAGCTTGAATATAAGGATGCCCTTTATTTAACCTCACAAGTCGATATCCATCGTCTTGACTCAAAACCACCCACCGTCTACACCGGTCCCGGGGTGTCTTTGTTGGAGTCAGCGACGATGGCGGCCGTCCCGAGAAATATCCTTATCGATGGTCGTGCGGAGCCTGGATACACAGCGTATCCGTGCCCATTACATGATCTTCTGCTGAGTATAACACAGCGGGAGGATACAGGCAGAAAAAATTAAAGATAACTTTGTGCGGCGGGGGGTGATACTCCCCGTCTCATTTGATATGCCGTAGCATAGATTCACTCTTGTACATCACGAAATGGCTCTGTCTTTGCACGGGGAGCACATCTCGCAGTGTCATTTCATGCCATTCCAGCAATATCACACTGAGATGGTATTCCAACATTAAAGGAAACGGGGACTACCACCCCCGCCAAACGGATAGCGAGCCGGCTGGCTGACTGAGCATTTTCCAGGAACAATCGGCATTCACGGCACCCAGTGACTTCATTTCCTCCATACCTTGTGGTCTCCTGGAATAAATAAATACATAACCGGTACCCTTCCTTTCACTCTACCCCCTCTCCAAGTTGCTCATTCAAAGGGATTACGGTCCATCCATCGTATACCCATATCCCGGCACCGACATGGCTGAAAAAAAACAGGAGGATGTCCAAATTTCTGCCTCTGGCACCCCAATTACCAACGAGAACCTTGAAAGCAAGAACGGAAGGCCCAAGGCCGCTTGGAAGGCGGGGGAGACCCACGTTTTACCAAAAAATAACCTTCCTGTCGTACGCGCTTTTGCCAAGAGTTTCATCAATCCCCGACATTTCATTTCCAGGTCTTTACTGGGTTCATGGCATGTGTATTCCTTGCTGCTCTGGACCAAGTGAGTATCCCATGATGATGATTGGAAGCTATACTCTTAACTGACACTACTCAAGACAATTATCGCGACGGCATTGCCGACCATTGTTGCAAAATTAGGTGGAGGCAACCTGTATAGCTGGGTCGGCACGTCTGTATCTCTTTATTTCTTACCTCGGTTTTCTTTGTTTACGATGTGCTAAACTTTGCCAGTGCTTACCTTCTGTCTGGAGCCGCGTATGTCGAACACAATTTGATGCGGCATACCAGCATCGCTAATTATAATCATTGATCAAGTCTCTCTCCGCTCTACGGCAAGCTATCCGACCTGATTGGAAGGAAACCTATTCTCTATACTTCTATCGTCTTTTTCCTGGTCGGTGATCTCCTTCGTACTCATTACAAACTTCTTATAAACCTTTTTCTCAGATTGGTTCAGCGTTATGCGGTGCATCTCAAAGCATAGTTCGGCTGCCCCTATCTTTTGGTAATTTGTGTTAATCCGATTCTTCTAGGTCATGTTAGTCGTCTCGAGAGCTGTGCAAGGAATTGGGGGCGGAGGAATTATCATGCTCGTGAATATCACCATTAGCGACATCGTCCCTTTACAAGAGTGCGTTTCCCTTTTTCTTTCACACAAACACACCCGTAATCATCCTCTATCTAGACGGGGGAAATATGCGGGATTCATAGGAGCGACCTGGGGTATTGCCAGTGTAGTAGGGCCGCTCATTGGTGGTGTAAGTAATTACTAAATGACCGCAGAGGAATAGTTTACCTTTCGTGGACATCTAGGCCCTGACAGACCACGTATCCTGGCGTTGGTAGGTGTCCTTCGTCTATTAATGGATATTACATTCTAACTACCATCATTATTAGGTGTTTCTTCATTAATTTGTGACCTATTCCTATCTTTCTTCCCATGTGGCCTGAATTAATCCATCGAATAGACCCACAGGAGCAATTGCAGCAGCTATGCTGTTCTTCTTCTTAAACTTGAACCCTCACGAGGGCCGGACCTTTAAAGAGCATGTGGGAGACTTTGATTTCGTCGGCCTCACCCTCATCGTCGGAGGAATCGTCTGCCTGTTGCTTGGGTTCAATGAGAGTGAAGTTAGTTGTGAGTTATTTTGTTCTGCTCATCAAAGGTTACTGTATTAACTTCAATTAATCAGGGGAGAAGGCTTCAACAATTTCGCTTGTCATCATCGGGGTGGTGCTCCTAATCGCAGGTGGAATTAACGAATGTTATACCACAAGATCCCCCATTGTACCTCCACGGCTGTTCAAGGTATGTCGGGAACTCTGAAAGCGAAGATTGTTTTGACTCGACGGCATGCAGACCCGGACAACTAGCATACTTCTTGTCGTAACCTTCTTCCACGCCCTCGGCTTCTTTGCCGGTTAGTTGAGCCTAACCCACGCGCTTTGTCTACCCCGCTAACACACTGCTCAGGAGCTTTCTACCTTCCCCTGTACTATCAAGTTCTCGGAGCGTCAGCAACGAAAGCGGGAGTCGAGACTATCCCTTATTCGTTGGGTTGCTCGCTCACATCTGCTGTATCCGGTATCATTGTATCACGGACTGGCCAATATAGGCCTATGATGTGGGGCGGCTTCGCCGTCTTCACCCTTGGTATGGGATTAATGACGCAGCTAGATGGGTATTCCTCAACGTGAGTGCTTATTATCTCCTTCTATTCGTTGCTGCTGACGGAGTGCTGACGCATGTGAATTATTCAGCCCTGAAAAGGTTTTGTATACCTTGGTTGCAGCGCTCGGACTTGGGTGCCTATTCCAGGTATGACTAGGCGCCTGCATCATCACTAATCGAATTATTGAGTCTGACGCTCGGTTTAGACACCGTTGATCGGTTTGCAAGCCGCGATGCCCTTGAAGGACATGGCGACAAGTACATCGACCTTTGGTTTCATCAGGTATGTATCGATATCATTGCTTCTATTTCCCTGTCCTTGGGACCACCGGATTAAGCTGATTCTTATGCGATCTTTAGGACCCTCGGCGCTACCGTTGGCATATCCATCGGACAGACTGTCTTTTCAGGCGTAAGTGACTCTCCATAATGCGTGGAATGGCGGTTAAAATTTGCCACCTTGTGCTCCATAGATCCTTGGGAAGAAGGTCAGGAAAATGGAAACCTTGCCACCGTTCCTTGAAAACACATCTCCGGCTGGATACAGCCAGAGCGTCTACCTGCTGCGAACCATCACGGTGAGTGCTTCTCCTGTATCATATCCCATTACCCGGGACCCTTTAGGCGATAATCGGCTGAACGTTTGCATCTTTTCCACAGGATCCGACCTTGCGGGCGTCTATTATTGACGCTTATACCCGTTCCATCAGCACTATATGGATTGTCATGACCCCTATCGTCGGAACTGCATTCATTATGGGTGCGTAGTTGACTTTCCCAGGACTAGTGGTGCGCGGTACTTACGGTTTTGCAGTGTTGTTTCTTCGCAAGTATACCCTTAAACGAACTATTGTTCGAGCCGGAGACGAAGAAAACACGATATCCCCACACGGAACAGACGATGAAAAGAAGGAAATCAGGGACATGAATGATCAAGGAACGCTGTCGGAGAAGAAGGACGGCGCATACGACCTTCCGACGAAGAGCTCTAGCGTGGCCTCAGTCGAACAGACGGAGCCGGGGATCTCGGAAAGCTCACAAACAGTCGCAGAGCTTGGAAACGGTGAGGTCAGACAGCGATCCGTGGTCGAATCGAATACAAAGGATGAAACAATGGCGAGGTTGAACGACATAAAACCTACTCAATAACCTTCGCGATTCCATCGGGCTTAGTATATATAATGTTAACATTAATGGCTTTATATAGATGGTCGCCATGTCTTTTTGTTTTTGGCAGGTTATCAATTCATGATATACGGCAGTGTTTGGACCAGGTAACGCCCCGATAGGGGCGGTGCTAGTGTGCGCTGCTGGGGCGCTTGAAGGCCGATTGTAATTGGGGTGCCGATTATAATACAGAACCTGTGAAGGTTATGAGCTAGTACTAATACTGCTGGTTCAGAGGTGGATACGTCGCAGAGAAAGTGTGAAGTGAGTTGTGAGATTGGAGTGGCACGTGCAGGCTTGAATCAGCGCAAGGTCCAGGCCAGCTCTGCTTTGGCTCTGTATTCTCATCCTGTCCAATGCCCATGCCCTCGGAACACGTCGTCGCCATCGTCCAGGACGTCCAGCTCGACGTCCAGCAGTCGCAGGCAAAGTTCTGCTCGCTGTGTCACGCCGCCCTCTCCGATGCTGCAGCCCCCGTTCTCCATCCTCTCGCCGACGCACTCGTATGTCCGCCCTGTCGCGACCACATTCGAGCAACGCGCCAGCCGCATACATCTCCCTCAGACCAACGTCCATATCGTTTATCGCCCGACAGCGCCTCCAATAACGTGTATCAGCAACTTCGGGCGCATCCTTCCCCACACGAGGTTCCCAGCTTGCAGCCCACGAGGCGCCATCAGGAGCATTCCCAATCTTCCCCTACTTCTCAGCACGAAATATTACCAGCGGCCGTCTTGACACCTCCAGCGCCGTGTCATGCGCTCTCGCACTCGCCGGCGACTACACCAAAAGTCTCCCAGCAGCTCCAGCAGCTTCCCCCGCTAACAATTGGGAATGGTTCATCCGCGAGCGGATCATCTCCAGTCCCATTGGCAGCGGGCAAACCGCATGCTCCGTCCACTGGGTCGTCGGTGCCCTACTATCCCTCGACATCAGCCATCGTCCAGACCCGTCGACCCCATACCCTGGCCCATTCGGCCTACGAGTCGGATCCTCTAGTCGACATCACACGGCTACGGGTTCGGTCTCAGTCGCACCACTGTCTCTATCCTGGCGCGACATTTGAGGGTACACAAAAGAGTGGCCGTAATAGCTACGATGTCACTGTCACGATTGTGGTATGTTGTAGCTCTTTCGTTATTCTCAGGCTGTTGTCTGAACATACCCAAGGATGTCGATTTTGCCATGTCGACCTTGTGCGGGTACCTGCGTATTCGGGGATTGACAGACGATTGGCCAGAATTGACGACGTACTTTGACGCTGAGATTATTGGTCCTCGCTATGGGTTCTTGACCCAGAATTGGGGAGCATCTGAGCACGAAGATATGGTTCATTGGGCACGATTTCCGGCCTTTAAGCATGTGAAGCAAGAAACCAAGAGACCACATCTGACCATGGATGACCGTGAGCGTGGTGCCGTCTTCATGCGATGGAAGGAAAGGTTTTTGGTACCAGACCATCGTGTCCATGATATCAATGGTGCAAGCTTTGCGGGTACGTTCACTGGCTTTTACTCGATACAGCATTTGGTGTGCAGCACCACACGTGCTTTGTTCTAACATTGACTAACTATTCATTCATTTTAAATGCGACAGGATTCTACTACGTTTGCGTAGATTTCAACTCGCAATCAGGTGGGGGATCTGCAGCAGACGAGGAAGAGACTGAAACCTCGGCGTCCCCTGTCGACAAGGATTATCGTCGACGACGAGCGTCAAGCGCTGCTCGCAGTCGCAGAAGTAAATCCCGACCTCGAATTGCGCCTTTACCTCTTCCTGTGGCAACTATGAGTGGTTTCTATTACCACCAAAATTCAGAACCGTGAGTGTTTTATGCAGGTCGGTAGGACCTTGCCTTGACTCTTTGTTTTCGTTCAGGTATCAACAACTTTCCCTGACTCATGTTGTCGAGCGCACAAGTAGTAGCTTCGAGTTTCGATAGTTCGGAGTTGCACCGCCGATAGTTTTGAGTCCTTCCGTATCTCCGCATAACCCTTCCTTCCTCTCGTGCTCCCTGATGTCCTGCCACTATTACCCTATAATCTGATCTGGCAGTACCGTACTTCGCATGGAACTCTATCCCCCCTCAGCTTCATGGATCCTTGTCATTGCTTTACGCGTTTGTCCTTGTTAGCCTACTTCTTTGTTGGAGACCGAACCGCCTCTTTTTCGTCTTCTCTCAATCATGTGTTACTAGCTTTGTATTCGTCCTAAGTATATCCTCTGTGAACCCTACATTTTGACTTCTGTCGACTGACACGGCATAAGAATTATTCGGTTTGGAAATGGTCTTTAAATAAACAGACAATAGTGCCACCGCCACAGCAGTGACGATATGCTTCAACGGAACCCTACCCTTTCCTGGGTGCTTCCATAGCACATTCGGGAGCCATTCTCGTTGTAACATACAAGGCACGGGGATCTACAGATGAACACGGCCAACACATAGTATTCAATGGTTGGGTGCGTGATCCTGCCCCTCGACAATCGCATTGAATGCGATGGCACTTTCCAATCTTTGAACCGGTGCCAGAAGGACAGTGATTCTAAAGAAGCCGACTCTATTTACGGTTTGTTTTTGACACACCGCATCAGCTGGATAATGAACGCTGCGGATTGGGAAGAGTTACGGTTTGAGGTGGAGTATCAGCGACTCCTTGAACCTGGCTTCGATGGCACTGCCGTCGCTTCTCGCTTATCGCCAACGTTCAAATTATCATGAAACTCAGCGTGTCAACCTGGAATCTCGCTTGCTATTGTTTCGAGGCGAAAGAAGTTCCTTGACCTTGTTGTAGATGCTCGGTTTTTGCTGAGCTCCTTCATCCGGGGCGATTCTAGGCTTCTGAAAGAATTGTGAGCATCTTCTGCATATTTTTACGAAAATGAAAGGGATAATTCGGTCGGAGGGACATCCTTTCCCAACATAGTGGTAATCGCCATCTGGACTCTAATTCTTCCCCGGTGACAAGGCATACTATGGAACTCGTCCCCCGACTTTTTCTAATCTGGCAAAGCTTTATCGTCTCCAATTGACAAATCTGTTCTTCCTTTTTGATATTCACAACGCGTGTTCTTTGCTGTGGGTCTTATGACCTTCTTCTGGGACCTATTATCATCGAGTTCCACCTTGGTTTGGATCGTCCCTTCCCGCCTTGGTGCAAACTTGAACATGCGGCCGTCGAACCGCCCTTTCAGACTCTCGTGAAATGAAACTCCCGTTTGATAGGACGCAGGTTTCTATCCCGGGACACTGGTACCAAGTCGACGTCTCTTCGACTGATTTGAAGTCACCGGAACTGGAGCGGCAGTACGATACCCAGCCCCCGAATTGCGGGAGTGCTCAGGGTGCTGCAACATGGCACCATACACCCGGTTCGGGATGTCTGTGATAATGCGACGAGAAGAATCATGCACCGTGAGTGGAGCTTTGGCCTCGAAGATGCGTGCAGTAAGGCCGCAGTAGAAGGTGCTGGCTCTATGCTATGGTCCTGGATGGGTTCACGCGCGGCACCGAAGTACTACCCCGCGGGTTAGACTGGATCGGCTCTAGGGGGATATGCCTTATTCTTCTCGACGCGATGTGACGTTCAAGGGGAAGTTTGGGTGTGATTTGGGTTGGCTGTGTGTTGGGTCTTGGACAAATGCTTGGAAGGCTTTATGCCCTTCTGAATCAAGTTCATTTAATGAAATGACTCCCTGATACGTGCAGGGTATGTCCTTGGTGATCCTTCTGTTGGAGTCATTAATTTCGTACGGGTGGCTAAGGTACGGCTTACCCTCCAATCGTAAAAATGCTAATCCATGAGATCATATGGGTTTCAGGGCCAAAGTTGTACTGGCTCATGATTTGCGTATGGATATCTTCATCGTTCGCGATTCGATCCTGGTTAGGAAGATGCTACTCGTGTTCCTTATCTTCCGACAAGCAGAATGCAAAACGCCTCGTGGGTTACAGAAAGTCACTGCAAGTTGTCATATAGGCTTTTGATTCGAGTACTTTTGTTCCCGAAAGGTCATAGAACAATACCTTTTCCTACGGTATACTAAATATGCAGGCGCATTATCGTCGATGCGGGCTTCGATTCTCTCGTCGAGGATGAAATCCGGGAGAATTTATTATTCCTTGGTGCTCTCCAATACGTTCCGAGCCGTTTACGGGAGAGAGTATGAATAAGGGAAGGTCGTACCATGAATCCTCCAGGGTTTATTTGTCACTCGCTGCTGGCGCTCATTCACCCCTGTCGGGCATTATTCTGTCAGAAGCTTGTGAAATTCTGCGCTTGTGTGCAGCCACAGACTCAGTGGCTATCGTAACAATTATAGGCTTGAAAGTAGAAGTTGATGGCGGTGGGAGATTTTGGGCGGAGTTGGATTTGTGACGCAGCGAGGATGATGGACGCAGTCTCGTCCCAACTCTGCACCTTCTGCCGTTCCAATTCTTCCTCTTCTCCTCTCCGTCTCCCCTTTCCTTGTCCATCGACGCCCCCGACAACACTATGGCGTCCCACTCACAACCCACAGCGACTGCCAACATCGTTGGCATCCACTATCGTGTTGGCAAGAAGATTGGCGAGGGCTCCTTTGGCGTGATCTTCGAAGGTGACTTCCGACAGTCTC
Source organism: Coprinopsis strossmayeri (assembly GCA_900156845.1). Classification (NCBI taxonomy): domain Eukaryota; kingdom Fungi; phylum Basidiomycota; class Agaricomycetes; order Agaricales; family Psathyrellaceae; genus Coprinopsis; species Coprinopsis strossmayeri. Next base: position 140,659 of record FTPT01000081.1, read on the forward strand.
CCATTGTCCTCGTCGTCCTCAACATATATTAGGTACAAACCTCTTGAACTCCCAGACAGTCGCCATCAAGTTTGTGCGTTCACCCGAGTCCTCTATCTCCGAATTTACAGCTCAATAGACTTCTTCCAGGAACCGAGGAAGGCAGAAGCGCCGCAGCTGCGGGATGAATGTCGCTCTTACCGTATTCTAGCGGGATGCAGTGCGTATATCCTCTCCTTCGTGGCCGGCCAACTTCAACCAAGTTCACCGGTTCCGGTTGACAGCTGGAATCCCGCAAATATACCACTTTGGGCAGGAAGGGCTGCATAACATTCTCGTCATAGACCTTCTCGGGCCGAGTCTTGAAGATTTATTTGATATGTGTGGCCGCAAGTTTACTATCAAGACTGTGTGCATGGCAGCAAAACAGATGGTATGCCTCCCAATTCGACCGGCCTTTTTATTACCTTTATCTAATGCTTCGCGTGCACAGATCACTCGCGTTCAGACCATTCATGAGAAGAATCTCATCTACCGCGACATCAAACCCGACAACTTTCTTATTGGTCGTCCAGGAACGAAAGGGTCAAATGGTAAACCCCTTGCTCAGAACAGTCTCTGCTAGTCGCTGAATCCTTCAATTTAGTCATCCATGTCGTCGACTTTGGAATGGCCAAGCAATATCGTGACCCGAAGACAAAACAACACATCCCCTATCGCGAACGCAAGAGCCTAAGCGGCACCGCTCGGTACATGAGCATCAATACTCACCTGGGCAGAGGTAAGTAGTATTGCCTTCACTGCCAATTAGACTTGGATTCTTACCCCTGATCGTTATTGCTATTTACCCTTCACCTAGAACAATCGAGAAGAGACGATCTAGAAGCTCTTGGTCATGTGTTTATGTACTTTTTACGAGGAAGTTTGCCGTGGCAGGGGTTGAAGGCAGCTACGAACAAGCAGAAGTATGAAAAGATTGGGGAAAAGAAGCAAACTACACCCATCAAGGAACTATGCGAGGGCTATCCAGGTACGTTTTGTCTGAATGCACTTTCGTTCCATATCTTATTCAAATCAACAGAGGAATTTGGCATATACTTGAACTACGTCCGCAAACTCGGCTTCGAAGAGACGCCTGATTATGACTTTTTGCGAGAATTATTTACTAAAGTGTTGAAGAGTAACGGAGATATCGAGGATAACGTATTCGACTGGAATCTGTTGAATGGTGCGTCGATTATCACATTGGTGTCGATCATGCGTTCATTCAGTATAACGTTACAGATGGTCGAGGCTGGGAGGCGACTGTGGTACGTTTACTTTTTTTTCATGATTAAGTCTTGATCATCGCTGACTTCGATTTCGCTTTAGAATCAAAGCCAAATCTTACCGCCGATGCAGACCGTTGATAGACGGCGCGATCCCCGCGACGACCGCAGGAGGTCGCAAGGTGGTGTCATTCCTCCTTCACCCGCCCTTGTACGGAATGGCTCGAAGCAACGTAAAGGCCCTGGTGCACAAATGACAACGCATTCCGGAGCTGCACATGTCAACGTGCCTCCTGCAAACAACCGCCTAAGCGGCGCCCAGCAACATCCCTATGCTAATCCTGGTGGTTATGACTATGGCGCTGTCGATGATCCATATCGTAATCAGCCGTATGGACGTGCTTCTCCTATGGTTTCCAATGCCGCGCCTCCCGCTCTAAGCGGTGCCCGTGCAGCGGGCGTTGCAGGTGAATTCAGTCAAGGCGAAGAACCCGTACCCAAACCCTCACTTCTCCGTATCTTGACATGTCGATGTTAAGCGGCCCCTTCACTTATCATGAAACCTCCTATCTCGCACGTTCGCATGAGTTTGCTTCACGACCCACCCAACGTCCGTCCGGCTTTTCTTTTCCTTCGCTTTCTGGTTTGTGTTTTGAATAAACTACAAGTCTTTTTCTATCATGACGTTTTCCAACTCGCCAGCTGTCGCTCCTTCTGTCTCATGACGTTTGCCCATATCACCCTTTACTGTTTACTATACCCGTATTATCTTCGTGCATTAATTAGTGGATCCTTCTAACTTTAGATCCGTCCTTCCATTCATTAAAGTAACGCCTATGTATGATGACCTATTTCCAATCTACTTCTCAACGCTTTTTTCCGTTTCCTCAGGGCTATATTTCGTTTTCGCATTACAGTAATTTACAATCGTTTAAAAGACACGATGGGATAAAGGTTGAATATATGTAGTTTGACGAATCATGGAATATGCAGTAAAGTGTGGGCAAAGCTAAGGATTCATCGCCAAGGGTTACTCTCTTCAGGGAAGTGGGTCATAGGGGAGGCCGGGGGTGGCTCAACTAGCTGGGCCGTTGAAGGAAGGGTACACCAGCTCGTTGGTGGCGTCCCAGGCCTGGATGTCGATTCTTCGCGCACGTAATTGTCTTCCCATGCCTGTTCATCGGAATGCTGGTCATCGAAGGAAGTACGAGAGGGCTCTCCAGCATTTGCCTGTGTTTTCGGAAGCGGGATTTCCTCAACAGGTGCGCTGGATTCATTCAAAGCTAACGGCAAAGCCGAAGACTCAACCGCAGTTGGCTGAATTGGCGCTTTTAAATTATCCTTTGACACATATGCAAGGTCTTTCTCCGCACCAGTTCGGTCACCATAGACTTTGTCTGTCCCGTATCGGGTTCGTATTACTTCTCGTTGCAGATTTTCTGACAAGCTCCGCGGAGGACTGGGCGGGCCATCTCGTTTTTGTGGTTCATTATTCTGACGGAAGTGGCGACCGTTAGCACGTCGATTCTTACCCATGGGACGAGGACGATTACAGCTGGAGTATGACTGCCTGGAATCGTTTCCCATACGATAGGAGGGTCCAGAATAACTGCGTCGGCGCAAAGATGGAGGTGGGTGAGCGTACGGAGGTGAGCGCTGGCGCCGCTGGTACCGGGGATAATAGGGCTCATAATCATCGTCACGATACCTTCGAGGAGGATCAGATCCAGGTCGCTCGAAGATGACACGATCGTGCATCCGTGGCGGAGTTCGTGGTGGCCATCGCGGATCGTAATCGTGTTCATAGTGACCAGAGGGAAGGACACTGCGCGTTCCGAGGGCATTGTCTGACTGGGTTCGAAGACCAAATTCGGCATATCCTCGATAATCCATATTCGTTGAAGAGCCATGGAAGGAGTTCGATTTTGGTCGTAGGTCCGGCCCACGGTGGTGGTAATAGTATGCTCGTTCATCAGGATACGGCCGTAAATGTGATTCATGTTCATAGGATGATGCGTAAGCAATTGAAGGTGGTCGAGGTGGTAGCTGAGACGGTTTTGAAGGACTTTGAGTAGCAACTTTCTCGACTGACATTCCCTTAAGACTTCAGCAATAGTCTATTTAGAATTTAACGAACCTTCAGTTTTCAAGTGGGAGAGCAATTCCTGTCTCATTTCTGGTGGAGACGAGGCGAATGAAATTGAAAGGGACGTTAGCTTTTGTTTCAAGTCATCGCCATCGTCTGTGGCCTAGAGATAGATTGAACTGAGCGTGAGGTTAATTGAAGGATCAGACTGCCTTACCGAATTGGAAAGTTGGTCATTTGGGTCAGTCATTGCCACCCGACGATCCCCTTCCTTCCGTTCGATGACTTCGAGGACATCGGCGATGTGAGACCTCAGCATAGCTGCATCCGACGCAGCAAGAGAAGTTGACTTCCCCGAGTCATTTGCAGAATTTGCTGGCGGGGTCTGTACCTCGTTCGTGATTCTCGAAAATTTTAATGTGGAAACTTTGCGAAGCTGGGAGGGTCCGGGTACAGCTGGTCGATCATTACGGCTGTACGTTCGAATTATTGAAGGGGGCCGAGAATTGTGCGCGATCGCCTGGTTCAGTGCATCCGCTAAGGATACACCAGGATCTTTCTCTTTCCGCCTTTCAACCCTTTTCCGAGGTATAGGGGTAGTGGGATTGGGTGGAGAATGTGAGGATGTGTCGGAGACAAAAGGCCGGTCCATGAAATCGCTATGGCCTTTAAGGACTACGACCATCCCCGACTTGAATCGATGCTTCTTTCCAGGCGTGGATGTGAGTTCGGATCCCGATGCAGATGTGGATGCACTCAGCATAGCTGGGGTAGCAATTTCAACTTCGACGTCGGGTTGCCTGGCCTGTGTTACCCGAGTTGAGGCGCTTGTTGAAGGTCGACCGGTCCTGAGATCGTCCAACCTTTTACGTTTACGAATTGGTTTGGTTATTTTAGTCCGATCATCGTTTGTAGCGGGTTCCAAACTCGGACTACGGGAAGGCTCTGTGGTGCCAGGTGCGGTATCTTGACGCTTGCGTTTCGCGACATTCGTACGGCCGACTTGGGGGATGGGGTTAAGTGCTTCACTCGTATTTGTGAAAGATATGGATTTTGACTGAGGTTTGATGGAATAAGGAGCCTTGGGGACGGCAACATAATCCAAGATCATTCGTGGGCGGGACGAGGGAGAGTCTGAACGCGCTTCAGTTGAAGTCGGTATCGACACTTGGCTCGCATTTTCAGGTTGGATGGTGGACAATGACAAGGTAGATGACCTTGGAGTTATAGTCGAAGGGGTCATGTCTTGTGGCGTATCCTGGAACAACTGTTCATATCATATAGACGTGGGCAGAAAAGCCTCATACCTCCCCGCAATCTTGGATATATGCATCATAAAATCCTTCCTTCGAGCGTTCGACGCACCATGGACGACATGTGCGGTACTTCAGAGCATAATGAACACGAAGCATATCGATAGGTCCTTTGGTGCCCTTTCTTTGGCTTTCTGATATAACAGAAGCACTGTCTGCATATCTCTGTTTCCCTTCTTGATGGGCTCGATGATACTCGGAATGATCTTGGCCTGAACTCTCGTGGATGGAGAGGGCCTCCACTGCGTGCAATCTGGATCGATCAAGCAGATGCTTGAAGCATTTAGAGTTATGGCAGCGCGCACAGCTCAATCCATAAGTTTCCTCCTTGTCAAAAAAACAGCAGTACTAAACCTATCTGAGCAACACGAGATGTAAACTTATTACGCCTTGACTTACTGTTCGTTTACGGTGAGCATGAAGAATACATGCAGCTTTGAATGTGGAATATCTGGCAATTCTAAAGTTTGATTAATAGTAGGAAAAGGTAGGGGAACCAGGTACCTACAGTGGTTCTTTACTCCAATCGCGATCATAGTCTTGTAGAACTTGACTAGCTTCCTTGACGGCTCGAGACAATTCACCATTGGGAAAGCACTGCTTGGGTTGCATGACGATGCATTTACAACTGCGGCCATCCACATAGCAGGCCGGACAAATGGTGTATGCCGCAGATATTTCATCCGAGCCTTCTGGTGCCCCTCCACAGGTGTTGCACTCAAAAAAGGCTTGAAATATATCACATCCACAAAAGTCGCACACGATGCGATGCTCCATGGTTTGTTCGTCATTTAACTCCTCCAAGGTAGAGTAAATGGATTCCCATTCCTCTTTGCTGTACTCCTGAACGACTATCTCGCGAAACACCGCCAAAAGAGTGTTCAGACTCTCGATCATAGTATGGACACGCGAATTGGCTCTGCCTGACAGAGAGAAAATTTACCAATGAAGGTTGGATACAGTATGAGGTGTATTCCCTACCTTTAAACACTCGGTTGACCATACTGGAGTTGCCAGTCCCGCGAAGTGGATGCATCTCCTGCAACTCTTTGGTTTGCTTTCGAAGTGCACAGAAGATGGTACTCTTGACGCGGTAGGTTTCAAACCGACAAACCCTGAGGGATAGAGTAAGCTTCAAGCGATGCACTGTCCTGTGGGAGGTATCTACCTTTGATAGATGGGGAGCTCGTGGTAGTATGCTGTCAGCAAGCCTTTTAATGTCATCCTTGACCACGAGGTCTTGAGGGTTACTCCTCCAAAGTTGACGACCTGGTGGCAGCTACGAGGAGGGACAAGCACCAAGTCGCCCAGAGACTGCTCGGCGACATAGATGTTGAACGGGGCATTCGCCAGCTCATTGAGGGTGATTACATGCGCCTCATGGTCGAGTTCCTGGTTTAGATTCTGAAAGAACTGGCTTGCGGCTTCCGCATCAGAGCTCTTTGTCATGAACCAGTAGGAACTGCCACCGTTCTCAGTGTAGCACATCAGATTGTGCCCCGACGATGCACACAAATCTTTGTGTGCTGGCGTGAATGTGTCTCCGATGCCTAGGTAGCACATCAAGGTTTCGACGCGTGCCTAAAGGGTTTTAATGTGATTATCGATGCAAAAAGTAAGAAGAGATAAATCTGACGTTTTTAGGACGGTACCGGAAGTAGTCATTTGATCCATTCCAATGCAAGGACTCTGGCACAACCTTTGCATCCTTAATCCAGGCACTCCATGCTTCAGGACATTCCGCATCCTTGCCATACATCCGCACTTGTTCTAGAAAGGTTCAGTGAAACTCAATGGATGTTGGTAGAAGATTTACCACTGGCTGGTGCGATGTGAGCTGCCTCTCGAGATTTGGATATGAACTCCTTGAGAGGCATTTTGCTGTCTTTCCAATCATGAACATTCCTGACGCTAATATCTGAGCCAATGTGGTCAGGAAGACGCAATATGTTCTGGCAGATGAAACAAGCACACCTTCTGGTGAATGCTGTTGGAAAAAGTCCAACGTGAACATATCGGCTGGCCAATCTTCACGCTGGTGCCATCCTTCGATGATGACTGGCAGGCCATCTTCTTCAAAGCGTTCGATTGCTTCCTGGACGTCGTCCAAGGACCTCGCCTTCACCCTTTCGATTGGGTAGAAATTGGCGCCGTGATCGAGGACTTTCTCAATGGTCCAGCTGGCCGTGGATATCTGAACAACTTTGCCTTCTGTGATGTCCATGTTCATAGGGGTTCAGCTGTCATCTCCGCCGTGGGTCAAGATCGTGCTGGTTGTGTTGGGAGCAACCTATCTTTGTGATAGACACCAAGCCTGTGTCCACACGTGTTTGATCGCAATTTGCCTTTTGACTGAGCTGTGACACATTTGGGCGCTAAGCGTATTCGACATCCTGCACTGTCTCACGCAACTTGTTCCACAGTTTAAAATATTCTACGGCCTTAATGCCTTAAATTATCTGCTAACCCACGCGTATAATAGGTTGGATGGAACGTGATATGTTTAACACGTCGCACGTGCAAATGGCATGACCGGTAATTTTCCCCAAGCAGGACCACCTCAGCTGGCTGCCTGGCCGCCCTTTGGACTTGGTTCGCAAACGCCACAAAGTGCTGAAAGCCTAAACGCCGGATCGCTGAAGCAGGACCGTTGTTCTGGCACGACTTCAGGTTACAAGCCTGGCCACTACCTTACGAGAAACGTTCCCAAGCAGAATGGCCAATACCTCTCCCGAGCAACTCGACTCGGACTCAGAATTCTGGGACTTTATTGTCTGCTCGAAATGCTTTCTGCCGTATACATCGGATGCTACGCTCACAGTTCCTTTCTGGTTGACGGAATGCGGTCATATCGTTTGCAATAATCATATCAGTCTGTTTACCGTTAAATGGCTGTTTCTTTCGTTTATGGGCTAATAATTCGATTGGCTTCCCATGGGCTTATCCTTTACAGACTCTGATCAGAGTTGCGCCTGCTGCGGATCTCTGGATATTCAAGTTGCACCTCTACAACGACAGGTCAGGTCACTGGATCTTGATTATCGTCGGGTCGCCTTTTAAGGGATAGCCGCTCATTTAACAGATGGATGAGCCAATGTCTAACTGGTTTTGCTCGCTTCCTATGGCTCTGGATACGATTGCTTTCGCAACAAAGGTTTTCTTCATCCCGTCGGTCCTTTGATACTGACCGGTTCTCTGAAACTGTTTTGCTCTGTTGCCTCAAGTTTCAACAAGAAATGATGGCCAATCAAATACGATACTACCGCTCTCGACATTTGCAATACAGGAACTTCATCGAGCGCTTGAAGCGAGACGTCACGGAACTCAGAAAGTATCCCTCATCGTTTCCTAAGCATGCGAGACCAAAGCACAGAAGATCTGACAACGCTTTGAACATGTTCTTTCGAAACAGATTAAATGAAGCTTTGACGAACGAAAACGAACGGCTCAGGCACCTTAACGCTGATCCTCATTACAGTGAAAACGCGAATCCGGCGGAATATGCGAATGCTAATGGCAAGCGACCTATGATTCAACCTAACCAGTAATTGATGTCTCACTGCGTGATTCAAAGACTTATATTTCCGCTTCAGATATTATCGTCGAAACCAACCAAGCTCCAGCCCCCGCTCTATACCTACACCAATTGCTCCCCATCGATTGACATTACCGCCCGGACAACAAGCACCTGAACTTTCTTCTGTGAAACAGGGTCAACATCATCAGAATACAGACCACAATATCCAACCGCGGCCTGTTTCTAATCGACAAGCCATACAGTGCGTATTCCATTAAATCAGGGCGCATATACCTAACAGGAACAATGACTCGTTGCCAGGCAATATGCCTACATTCCTCCAGAAACGCCGCAGTTTAGAGTTCCGCCTCTTTCTCGTGCACAGGCTGCGCCGCAACAATTCAAGCAAGCACGAGAGCAAGGAAATAGCTCGGACCCAGGCCCTTCTCAGGTTTCCAAGCCCCAAGTCCAGTGGACGGCGACTACCTCCCACTCAAGTATGCCACCGCCTCAAAGTTATCACTCGTCTGCTCAAGGTGGCGCGCAGAAATCACGGTTCAAACCGGTTGTCGACGGAGGTAAAGTTGCAGGTCCATCGCATAACAACCGGAGTTTTCAACAACGACAAGTAACGAACATGGGTCCTCCTCCAACGCCAAAACTGGATGGCATTGCCAACGGATTCTCAGCCCCAAGCAACCGTTTCGTCCCGCCCACACCTTCAGGGAAGCCCGACGAACCGTCCTCGCGGCAAAGACGGTTCTTGCCGATCCCCAGCGTTAATCCAAATCCATCTGCCTCAGGTAGTAACGCTACTGGCACGAACAGACACGCACAACATGGGTCAACTAGTGGGAGCAGGCCGTTGAACGTGGGCAATGCAGGGATGGGTAGCCAAAGGATGCCATTCATTCCTGGAGGAAACCAGCCTTCTTTGAACCAAAATGGATCCAAGTTCTAACGAGGAAAGAGAAGGATATTTTATACTACATCGTTGGTTTGACCAGTACACATTTGGAGTCCCCGAGTCACAGTCTTGATTCGTACGAATTGTATCCGTGCTACGTTTATTCAGTTATAATGCTTCCCTTCTTTCTCTATGCTCCTCTCGACACTCAGTACCTCCAAATCGCAATAGTGCTTTGGCCTTGGATTTCCCGTCTCGGGCTGTGCATGCCGTCAATGCAGTACAGCCAAGCTTGTGCCAAGCAGAATATAATTAGCACATTTTCGCAAAGATTTGACTACCTCGATGGGTGAAGTATGCTATATGAGGGGCAGAATTATTCAAATTGACACTGCTCAGACCGTTCCGGACATTGTTGAAGGAAATCTGCAGGACTGAAACCAAGGCCAAGGCGGTGCAACTGACGCTCTTTCCCAATCGGGCAACTGCGGTCGTCATAGCCTGCAGCGGTCCCAATCCGCCGGCGATTGCACCTACGACCTCCATTCCACCTGCTTTCCTTTGCACCACCATCTTCAATCCGGCGCTTTCGATTTGGATACATCAACCCCCATTTATTGCATAATTTCTTCCAGACCATCGCATACGGTACTGGGTTACCGTCATTCCCCGTCGGAACCAACACAAACAAGCCTCGTGGTGCTGGTTAAAATCGAAAGATGGCCTACAACGACCCTTACAGCAACTCAAATGGACATGGAAGATACTACTATCAAAATGACTCGTATGACTATAACGACCCAGCACAAGGAGGGAGATACAATAATATAGGAACAACATACGATCCTTATAGCACAGCAAACTTGAATCCTGCTGGAGACATCGTCGATGAGCAGAACCTCTCGCGCTCACAAACGAAGAGAGTCCGCCATACCCAAGACGACAGCATTGCGGAAGTGTCAAGACAGCCATCAACGCTTCGACGGACCGGGGGTTCGCAGAGAAGGAAGGACACTCCGTCGCTTACTGTTACACCGATTCGAAAGCAGTGGAATGGGTTTGATCAAGGAGAGTTTACTCCTGTGACATCACGGCCGAATAAGTAAGTTACCCGTAACCTTGCCTGTCAGATCGAGTCCTGTGCGTTGGAACTTGTGTCAGCTGGATGCAATGATGGGAGGCGTTGGATGGATACCTGCTCTTTCTTTTGCTTTTTTCTTCTTGCAACCATGACCTCTTACCTTGCGCAAATTGACAGAAAGAGCACCAAAGGGCTCAAGGAATACCGATATGATGTGCAAGGCAATCTATGGACAAAGGTACGCCTTCTTACTCCAGCGCTCATTAGTGAGAGGTTCATCTATCCTTCCAGGGCAGTCGAGGACGCTGTATTGGACGATTCTTTTGCTGCACGGTCATGATCGTTGTTCTACTGGTAGTCGGCATCGTATTGTCACTGGCCCTGGTACGCATCCCGTTACTCTCGTGCGGCAGTATTCGCGCTAACCTGAATCAATCACAGTGGATTCGCCCTCCGAGCATAGATATCGGGGATGTCGTAACCCATAATACGACTGGAAGCTTGGTAGGCCTCCGCCTTTGACTGTTGCTAATCTACTCAACGGATCCCCATTCCTGTTCAGTCCTCACCGGATGGTTTAGAAATCAATTTAAGCGTCGATATTTCGTGAGTAATCCACTGTCTAGGTGCCCTACTCGATTTAACAGTCGCTACTTCAGAGTGAACAACCCTAATTACTTCACAGTTGCTTTCTCCAAGCTCAAAGTAGAGGTTCGTTTTCCAACTCTTAGAACGACGTCCATCTAACCTCCTTCAGATCTTCTACCCTATCAACGACACACCGGTTGGAGGCGGTGAAGCTAATAATATCGTCTTCAAGTCCCGGGAAGAGACAGACTTTACATTCCCTTTCAAACTGAGTTACAAAACTGCCGATGACCCCGGCAACAAAGTATTCGTAGACCTGGGGTCGAAGTGCGGTGTTGGGGGTGGCAGGAGGCAGAATATCGATGTGGACTACAAGCTTACAGTGGGTCCTTTGAAGTTAATGACTCGAGCACCATGAATTAACTTGTTGAATATAGCTCGGAATCCGGATAATGATGATTACTATTACGCCTGTGATCCAGAATACCTTTTCATTCCAATGTCCGGCGGAGATCATTAACGGCGCAACTGTGGGTTTGTTTCTATGAGTCTTCCACTCTCTTGTGCTAATTTCTTTCTCCAACTAGACCGTGATAACGGGGACGACGTCATCTAACAACTAGAGCGGATTTCGCCTCTCATTACAAACCACATTTTGCATCGATAATCCCACTTGCTCTGCTACGATAAGACCCAACCACGGACGCTTTCTCAGTCATTCATTGCCATATGCATATACACTTTTTCTCATCTTACATTGCATCTAGTTATTACTTTGTTGCATATAATGTCTCGATTTAGTTTGCTACATGTATTGCTTTGGACCTCAAATGGAGTTACATTGATAGGAACTCTACAAGTGACGTCAGACGATGGACGGAAATTAAGACTGCAATCGTTATTGCCAGCTCCTTTCAACCACGATGACTTTCAGCAGTAGGCCAGGTTCATCGCCTCGAATGACGAGCCTGGAGAAGATTACACCACCTAAAGATCTCGGGAAAGAAGCCAAACGAATCGTGTTCGACCGCTTGTTTGCGCAGCTAGCCACATTTCGGAACACTGCAGAGATCTATGCAGATCTGGAAGACCGGATATCTGGGCTGGGTGACGGAGCAGATCCGGACAAGGTTGGCCCTCCAACCTTTGACAACGAAGATGTAGAAGGTTGGAGAAAGGAACACAGCAATGCTCTTAACGACTGGGCACAAACACTGGTCAGGAAGGTTTGGGTGGCTTGTTGCGAGACGGAAGAGGGTGGGTGGTTGTATTTTGTCTTAGTCTTCCTATAGCTTACTTGGGACAACTTGCGAAGATGAATGCCCGCCATTGGACCCATATGTGGACACCTCGACAGGAAAGACAGCGCCGAGATTACCCTCACGGACCGATCTTTCACAGCTACTCAATACCATTCTCTTTCTGCACCTCACCACATCCAAAGAGAAGCAATACTCTGCTTTAACGCGAGCTTTCTTTAATGCTTTCGGGTATTCTGACCTGTTGGACGAGGATGCCATTACATGGACGCTGAAGAACCCAGAAGAGGCGGTGAAAGAGGCTGAAGCCCATCAGAAAGACCATGAGCATAACTATGCAATCCTACAAGTAGAGTCAGTGAAACGGTCGCATGCTGAGAAGTCAAACTTCATGCGTAACGTTGGAATCGGGTTAGGGGCCGTTGCAGGGGGGGTACTTGTTGGTGTTACCGGTGGGCTCGCTGCACCTTTGGTGGGTGCTGGTGTTGCGACAGTCTTTGGTTGGTTCGGCATTGGGGGAAGTATTTTAGGGTTACTGGCAAGTGGACTGGCTGGATCAGGTGTAGTCTGCGGTGCATTGTTTGGCGTCTATGGGGCAAAATCGACGGCAGAAATGGTTGAAAGGCATACTAGAGAAGTTAGAGATCTAGCGGTTGTGCCGGTCAGGACGAAACCGGGGGAACAGCAGGAGAGAGTAGACGACAGTCTTGCTGTTAGGTTGTGTATCAGTGGATGGCTAAACAGTAAGGAAGACGTGACGACTCCTTGGACGATCTTCGGTAGAGATGATACATATGCATTGCAATGGGTAGGCCAGACACATTGACAGTTTTCAAAAGACTCACCTCGTACCTTCAGGAAGTACAAGCGCTAGAAGAGCTTTCGAACGCACTTATGACCCTGATCAAGTCAGAGGCAATGAAATATGTGAAAGTCGAAGTCATTAAGCGAACTATATTCGCAGGATTAATGAGTTCTTTGGCACCATTGGCTCTACTGAAGATTGGGCAGATCATCGGTTGGTGTTGTCCCCCTTTTTCTGTGAGTTGCTCACCAATCAATTAAACATCACAGATAATCCCTGGATGAATGCAAAAGCCCGCGCAATCAAGACTGGGGCCGTTCTTGGGGAGCTCCTTTTGAAGCGCGTTTTTGGTTCTCGTCCAGTCACTTTGGTGGGATACTCCTTGGGATCATTGGTCATTTGGGAGGCTTTGCTGTTTCTTGCTTCACGGGCGCCTTCAGAGACGGTTCATCTGGTCCAAGACGTGTATCTGTTCGGAACTCCGGCTACTTCAGACCCTGAACACTGGACACAGATAAGACGCGTCGTCGCTGGCAGAGTCGTTAATGGGTACGCAAAAGATGATTATGTTTTGGCGATTCTGTCGCGCGCTTCGACCGCATCTTGGAACATTGCGGGTCTGGAGCCCGTCCAAGACGTTAAGGGCGTCGAGAACGTTCTCTGTGAGGAGGTAAAGGGGCATCTGTTCTGGCCTAAAATGATTGGCGAATGTCTGGACCGGTGCCAAGCACCAGGGATTATCCAGCAGCCTACACAAGCGCTGGCGGACTTTTAAGGCAGCGGATCAAGTTTAGTCACTTCCGTCCTGATATGTTGTCATCACTCACGTGCCGCGCAATGTAACTGGGTGTTTCGGTTATAAATACACCTGCGGGTTTGCTCAGGCTCGCGAATAGAGAGTTCCACATTTCTTTCTGCAGAGATGTCACATCCGACGCCTTTGCGCTCTTTTGTAGGCGGGCTCACCCTCCCTGTACCCGTTCATTCCCTGTTGCTCCTGAATGGGAACGTCTTTGGTATCTCTGGGTTTATCCATCGAGCCGCGAAGGGCAGCGTTGAAGCTGCTGCTGGCGTGGCCGGAATGGTCCTCGGTGGCATCCTCGTCGCTGTCCTTGACGGAAAGCCTCCTGCTGCTCTTGTCCTGCCTCTATCTCAAGTGGCCTTTTCTGGGTTCCTTGTCGGTGTTGGAACCAAGGTATGCGTCTGAAGTAACGGTCTGGGGTGATCTCATTGACAAGAGCGTGTAGCTCTCCAACGGGTGCACGTCTGGGTGCGCTGTTTCCTACCCTCTATCGGCTTGCAAGGTATTGAATATTTACTATTAGGCATATGATCTGTGGCGTGTCGCGATTGTCATTGCGGTCGCTTGCAGCCACTCTCTCGTTCTTCACCACAGGCGTCATTACCGCTCGACTATTGCACAGCGACTTGCCTGGAATTGGCTCCATCGACTGGACGCTTGGTCCCAGCGGCGGGAGTTATCTCTTCGCACAAGCCTTGCCTTTTCTGGCTTCAATTTTGCTTTATGCATTGGTATGTTAACCTCGAGTGTGCTTCAAGTCCGCAGGTTGACTGACTTCTTGCAGGGAAGTAAAAAGGAGACCAGTAAACCTCCTACCTCCCCTTCAGTAGTCGAGACCGAAGAGTCTTCCCTCTTAAAGGTGCCTACTAAACCGGCGTCTGCTAGCACTAGGTTCAATAGCAATACCCGCGGTCTCGTGCTTCGTGCCCTCGGATTCTTCACCACCAGTGTCCACTTCGCTCTTGCTTTGCAACTATCCAACCTTACCGATCCTCTTCGCGTCTTATCCTTCCTTCTGCTCCCTTTCCACCGTGCCTTTGATCCCTCTCTAGCCTTTCTTGCGGCGGGAGCTTTGCCATTGAGCATGGCCTTATACCGATATGCCAGACGAGACGAGACGCCGAGGCTGGGTGGCAAATGGTCGGTTCCCAAGGTTGGTACCATCGACTTGAGGCTAGTAGGTGGCGCTGCTATCTTTGGAGTTGGATGGGGGCTTGCGGGCATATGTCGTGCGTATCTTTTCTCTTCGCAGAATGTGTTGACTGGCTCGCTCATGGGATTGCTAGCGGGTCCCGGGCTTGTCAACTTTGGCAGAGCCCTTGTTGGCGGTGCCAACGCATCTCAATTCGCCACTTGGTTGGCAGCCATGGTTGCTGGTGGTATGTTGGTCTAATAGTGGCGCTAGACCGTCTCCCTAGGTTTGGTGGGAAGTGGACAGTGTCGATCACTAAATTAGAGTTGATGTAGTCTATTGTACAACAAAGTCTAATAGCAGTACAGAGTGGACATAAGCTAAACCCGGGACGTGCGACATGATAGGTGGTATTATGAACCAGCTTCGATGGCGGATGATCCCGAAGGTGTTATTTCGTTTGCCGGAGGCTTCGCGGGTCTGCTGCGACCCCACTTAACATTGACCTTCTGCCCGTCGATTTCAAACCCCTTCGCCCATGCCAAAGCAGCCAGCTCCGCGCTTTCTCTGTCTTTGAAATTGGCAAAGGCGCTGCGGGGCTTCGCAACGTATACAATTGACCGGATTTTTTGAGGGTCGAGAGAAGGTATTGAGTGTATTACAGCTGCTCGTACTTTTGCTTCATCTGCAGTTTCGGGGAGCGAAGAGATAAAAAGAGACGTTATCGAGGTATCATCCGGTGCTGCTAATCCCATAGAATCGGCGTATGTCGTCAGCAATTTCTTTGCGACGGGATCGTCAGTGCCATGGTACCGGTTAATGATACTCTGTTGAGCGCCTTGTTTGCTACTGCCCTCAGCCGGCATTTCGTGTCGGTACGGGCATTCTGAGCCTCGGGTGCACGTTCCTTTGACGAAGAAGGAGCAGATACGGGGTCGGTTGCGTTTGTAGTAAGGGTCCGTGCGGGCGAGTTGCTTGAGCATTTCCTTGCCTGCAACTGAAGTCCGTGCAATGTCGAGTCCTGATTTGTTGCCAGAATCTTGAAGCTGTAGTACAAGTGTTACTTTCCAGATTGTTATTGAGCAAATTCAAATAGGACTCGCCTTAGCCTCCATGTTCTGAGCATAGTACTCCCTATTGACATCGCTCGTTGGCGCATCATTCGTTACTCCCAAGGCGGTATCCCTAACTTGAGTGGGCAGTCCGTACTCCAAGTCTAACAGGCATGTCTGACAGATGTTCTTGACTTTGGCGCAGGTTTGGCAGATGACGGTGGTTTTGTAACGAGCTCCTTCGCCTGGATTCCACCGAAAGACTGTAAATGGCCTAGCGCAAGTTCCGCAGGAGCGACCGAATTCTTGTTTAGACTGTTCAATTTCAGCGTCCTGGAGAGCGACAGACATGGGATGCAATACGACTCACCATGCGAACGAAGGGATTTGGACCAAGGCCTTTGCAGAGTTGGTTCATATCGTTTGGTATTACACCGGAAGAGGCCTACGCACATGTTTCACAAAGAATTGGGAATTCAGACTGCTCCCAGCCAGCTTTGTTGATATCTGCCTTGGGCATTTTAGGTTGGGTTTCGAGAAATTGAGCTGGTCAGGATTCAAGGAGTGCATCGCTCGGCAGGCTTAGCCAAACATCCAAAGGCGTGACCACCCCGCGTGACCACCCCGGTGACACCAACACGTGGTGTGACTATGAGACGCGCCCCCTTGCCGGCGTTCCTTGCTAATGTTCTCTTCAAACCATAATCGCCAGAAATGAAGCGTCCAGCCGCCGATGAAAACGAGGGAAGAAATGTAAAACGCGTCAAGACCAACAATGAACCGGACGATACCAACTTCCTAGTTCATAGATGTCGTTGCCCTCTCGAATTGGTCAATACTGTTGGCCAGGGGAACAAGATGCCTAAGCCGCCAGGGCATCTTCGAGGAATAGTCTCCAGAATCTTCCCTGATATCGACAAAGGGAAAGCATTTCATTTCAAAGTCCCTGCAAAGAGTCGGAAGAACGATTTCTACATGTTCGAAGTCGTGCTTAACAATGCTACTAGTAGCTGGGATGCCCTCAAATCTCTGCATCTCAAGAACAACGAAGAGGTTCTTCTATCCTTGAAAGGTGCTAGTCTTGTGGTTGTGCCCAACGCCAAACCCGATCGTCCTCCCCGTCGCCTCGTATACAATTCCCACTTCCATATCAGATATCGAGACCAGGAACTGAACACCTGGAATTGTATGTGGCTTCTCTGCTCTTTGTCTGCATTTCTGACACTCTCCTAGTAAAGACTGTGCTACCTGCTCCTGGGTCAAGTGCAATGCCCGCCGCCCTAGTCAACACCACGGAGCAAGGTCCCTCAGAATTGAGTAAGAAGAAGCGACGCGAGCTTCAGAAACTTCAGAGGCAGGCGAACGCTGATGAGAACAAGAACCCTACCCCGTTGCCTGCAGACGGAGAAAAGGTGACTGTCAAAGAGGAGGTGATGAGTCAGAGATTACCGCCAACTCAAGCTCCGTTGGTCGAGGACGCTCGACCCAAGAATCCTGCACCAAACGAAGGGGAGGGGAAAGCTACCGAAGGAGAAGCCGCATCAGTTCCTCCAAAAGGAGGCGCCTCTTCATTATCGGCCAGAGTAAGTCCACTTCGCTTTGGTGATCTTGTTTATCCTGAGTTCTGGAAGGGATACCTCGACTTGTCTACGGCGTCTCAGAAGTCCCCGGGGACCTACGTCAATATTATCGGTGTCGTAATTAGCTCCTCTGATCCACGACAATGTCAGAAAGGTGACAAAGGTTAGCACCGGTCTCGTTAGTCACTCTATGTACGCTCACCTTGTCCATTCTCTTTCTAAAGATTGGATGCAGCTTATCCAACTAGTGGACCAGTCGAACGTGGATGAAAGCGATATCCTACTTATGCGAGGGTTTAAGGTCAACGTATTCTCCAAAGAAAAGACATCGCTTCCCAATCCACAAAGAGGAGATGTGATCGTATTTCAAAGAATCAAGGTATCCTTCTCCCCCGCGATTCTATCCTACACCTCTAACGTGCTCTAGATTGATCCCAATTCCAAACCTGCCGTGGGTTATGTTAACAGATATTCTTGGGCACTATACTCCCAAGGTGGCAATGGTTTCCACCATGGCCCAAGCTCAACAAGTCATCCAGGGCAAGTGTTGCTGCAAGGAGGCTACAGCTATGCATACACTCCCTTCTTCCAACCCCCTGAAAGCGATTTACAAATAGCGCGCATACTGCAAGAATGGTATACAGGTGTTCAAGCCTTGCAAGAAACTGAATTGGAGAAGTCCAGGGTTTCTCATCCTGATATCTCAGTGCAATACGGCCGCATTCAAAGGATCCACCGACTTATCAAAGACGCGAGGCCCGATATCAAACCTGACGGGTACTTTGACTGCACAGTCGAGGTTTCTAGTTCCTAAATCTACTTTTTTCAGCTCGACATTTAACATGTTCTCAGGTGTTGAAAGTATTCAAGAATGAAAACGACATCTACAGCGTATATGTGACCGACTATACCAGAAATGATGACCTCCCCACAATCAGCAGCAGCAATATTCCCCAACGTCTCTCGCAATACGTTCTCAAAATCGAAATGTGGGATGAGGCCGCTAAGATTGCGGACGGATTACAGGAGGGTTGTTACTGTTCGCTGAAGAACGCTCGTATGATGGAAAGCGCTGGAGGTCAACTGGAAGGGAAGTTGGTCGAGCCCAAAATCGATGTTCTCGACCCCAAAACGTCCGACGATCGCCATTTGAAGGCGCTATTAGAGTATGGTTCCCCCTCCCTCCCGAATGACCCATTCCGATCGTTTTCATCGCAGACGCAAGGCAAAAGACGAAGCCGATAATGGCGAAGTTGAAAGCGAGTACCCAGACCTACTCATCCGGGACGCGGTCGTTGGATCTTTCTTCAATTGCACTGTCCAGGTAACTATTGAGTTTGTCTCATTTGCGTGTTTAACAGCTGCATTAGGTGTTGCATATCAGAACCAACGAGAACGGGAAGGCTGTAGACGCATATGTCACCGATTATACGCGTCGAGATGATTTTTCTCCCATATCCCACAGTGAGGCTTGGGCTAAGGGCCTAGAAGGGATGGTCCTTTCCATCGCACTGCAAGATGGGCAGGCTCGTGTAGCTGCTTCATTTAAGCCAGGTACCTACTGCCGTATCAAGAACCTCAGGCTGCGTCGTCGCCATGATGGTGCCAAAGGGCAATTGGGCGGCAATCGTGTGCTCCTTGAACCTATTAATCCAACGAACCCGATTTTGGAAGATTTATTGGAGTGAGTTTCCCTTAACGATGCTTTTCTGCTCGCTAAGGAGCAACCTAGTCGGAAGCGTGGGCGGAAGACTCCCCCTCCTGTTAAAGAGTCCCCTCGTCTACCAAACAGCCGGCTCAAAGATATACAAACTAATAAGGCTTTCCCTGAGAAGTATCGTGTCTATGGGAAGGTGGTAGATTACAAACCAAACAAGCTGCTTGACGCTATTTCTCTGATATGCCCTCATTGTGGCCAAAAGTAATGTGTATTTTTCATTCCCAATTTAGGTGAATCTCACCCTAGGCTGTAGGCCGTCACGCCTCATGGCGAGATGTATTGACTGCGTACAAGAGGACCGTGACGGCAGTCTTACACCAGTTTCGAATCTGGTGTTGGATGTTGAAGATGAGGACCTCTGCCGGGCCCTCGTTACCGTCCCCCTCCAGGTATGATGGCTGCTCACCTTCAAACCGATCCATGTTTAATGATACTACTGCAGAGTTTGGTCTTCGAGGGCCTTGACTTCTCCAAATTAGCGGAGAACCGATTTCAGGAGCAACTGGAAAAGAGACTGAGACCATTATTACCGCCCCAGCGTGGCGAAGAAGGTCCATTGCTACCAATGATCTTGGTTGCATGGGAAGACGATAGTGAACATCTGAACTTTGCACTGGAAAGTTGCAGTCCTGTTCCGTGAAAGATGATACCGCGGTTCATCTGTCCTGATTAGAGCTATCCAGCTGGTTGCTTCGGAATTTCACCAAGTGGTGAACGGACGATCAATATGTCGCGCCACTGCTATCTGGCGTACTCATCATATGTCCGAGGGAATATCTAGCTCCCTCGCATTGTCATACTAGTGGGTGGTAGCTTCACCTCGGTCATTCTGATTCTATCTTCAAAACCTTAATATAGGACAATATGTCCTTTGATCATAGTCGCTTGACGCTCCGCCCGTCGTAGACTTGATCTTGCTAGACCTTATGGGGCGCGTGTCCAGTGCATCTTCACGAGATGTACTTAGTATGAATATTTTGAAATACATTATCCTCCATTTCAACTCTTGATCGGCTGGAAACCGTATCTCCATCTCCCCAAACCCTCTTAACCCCCTCGACTAGACAGTTGACTGATCTCTCCCATGATCAATCCTGTTGCCGTTGCCGTTGCATTTGAAGTAAGTTCTTTACGTGTCGTGATCTTGACTGCATTCGTGTAGAGGAAGTCTTCGACTGTCACCTGAGGTCCTCTTCTCTTCAGCTGAGATAGGTCGTTTCGGAAACCATCCGATGCCGTGGTACTACGTCAGTCGATAAGAGCCGTCACGCAATTTGTCATATAAGAAGATTTCAAAGCTCAAGAACCTTCAGCTTCCTCACTCACGCTTAATCATTGACTTTATAGCCAACATTAGGACCAGTGAAGCACCATGGCCGATGCGTCGAAGGTAAACATGCCCTATGGTGAGTCCCCCCTATCTAGTAAATGGAGTCCCGATGTTTCCTGAAGGTGTCTTTAATTAGTCCGTCTGGGCAATTCGGGTCTCAAAGTTTCGAAGATCATTCTGGGCACTATGCAATACGGAAGTCCTGAATGGCAAAGCTGGGTCCTCGGTGAAGAAGAAGGTATCAAGCACATTAAGATCGCGTAAGTGGATTTCCATTTATGATGCCAACGCAATGTTTACACGGCGTTTAAAGCTATGAGGCAGGAATCAATGCATTTGACACCGCCAACGTGCGATTTGAATATTGTCTTGATCATGGACGGCCGTAATTGACAACTTGCGGTGCATAGGTCTACTCGAACGGACTTTCCGAGGTCGTCCTTGGAAAGGCTATAAAGCAGCTTAACCTTCCTCGAGACGAAATCGTGATCATGACGAAAGTATGTGCCATTTTTGGAAGATTGGGACATAGACCTGCCGCTAATCTTGTCAAGCTCTGGGGCACTGTTGCTAGAGAATACGGAACCGTTGTATATGCTTCAAACATGGATCCAGATCAACACCGCTATGTCAATCAGCACGGCTTAAGCCGCAAGGTAAGTGTAAATCAACCTACCTGGTATCCAAGCGCCTTATATTCGTCCTAGCATATATTCGAGTCAGTCAAGCACAGCCTGGAAAGATTGCAACTTGAATACATAGATCTCCTCCAATGTAAGTTCATGCCTGTTATACTACGGAACAGACATCTCAATTGTGTCTATAGGCCATCGGTTCGATAATGACACTCCCATTGAGGAAACTGTGAGCAAAGAACCCCTCAAATGCGTTCTTCAAATGCCGATTACACGGACTTCTAGATGCAAGCGCTTCATGACGTCGTAAAAGCAGGGTACGTCCGGTATATCGGAATGAGCTCCTGCTATGCATGGCAATGTAAGTGTTTTTGTTCGATTCGTCTCGACCATTGGTAACTCTTTAACACGCGTACTGTCTAGTTCACGCGATGCAAAGTAAGTACCGTGCACCGTTGCTTCCACCCAAATACCGAGGAACCTTTCCCTTCCTCAGATTATGCTATCAACAACAACCTCACACCTTTCATCTCAATGCAAAACCATTACAACCTTGTCTACAGGGAGGAAGAACGGGAAATGTTCCCCACCCTAAAGGTTCCTTCCCTCGCTTCACCAGTTTCTTGACTGAAATGCTAACTTCTGATGGTTAGCTTCTTGGTGTGGGCTCCATCCCTTGGTCTCCTCTGGCACGGGGACTTCTGACCCGCCCATTGAGCGACCAGACAACGCGCAGTTCTAAGGACTTGTGAGAGCCTTTGTCTGTTTCAGCCAACTTCATGACGGCCAACTCTTGCACGTAGCATGATTGGGAAATATTCTGCTGGAGCGGGAACGGTGGAGATTTTGACAAGGTAAGCCTAATTCATTCTTCCCCCCAGCAGACGATGAATTAGGCATAAACAACAGGGTAGAAGAAATCGCTAAAAAGCGAGGCCTTACGATGGCGCAGGTCGGTGTAAGCTGGGTTTTGGCCAAGCCAGGTTCATATGCTCGAGTTGTTGATACATATTTCGATTTTTGACATTGATCATGTGTAGGAGTAACTGCGCCTATCGTGGGCACCACCAGCCTCAAAAATCTCGAGGATCTCATCGGTGAGAAGCAACGCGACTTTGAGTGCCAATCCTTATGGTCATTTCTAGCGGCGGTTCATATCAAGTTGACTGAAGAAGAGATCAAGTACCTCGAAGAACCATATAAGCCACAGGCAATCATCGGTCATACTTAATCACTTGTTTACTTCAGTGAGCTGGTGTGCAATACCGAAGGATATCATTCTCGCTCGTATGACTCTGGGATGACTGGCTGAGGTCTGTTGTATGAGTTGGGTAGGCGGTCCGGGTTTTCGCATGGACAATTGGTATGTTACTATAAATAAACTTCTCTCCGTCTCCCCTCGTTACTCGCCCTCGCGGCTCCTCGCGGTTTCTCGCTGCTTACACAGCGTGAGAAAGTAATACATACCCGCCTCGGTAACCTCCGCGGCAGACACCAACCACCCTGTCCTTCTTGTACCTTTCCCGTGCAATTCAGGTAAGAAAAATACCCTCTTCACCACAGAAAGCGAACGACGCCACTTCGACAACTGTTGCACAAGCTCTTAAGATTATGTCCAGCCTGGAGGGGCCAGACGAAGATCAATAATTTTTCTTCCTGCCCAGGAGGCTGGTTGACCATGAAACGTGGGCGCACTGCTGTAAAGAAGGCGCCTAGCATAGCGACTCAAGCACCCGTCGTTACACTTCTTTGAGGCTTCCTTTTTGGACACCTGCCATACATGCCAACCCCATCTCATTTGGGCCCGTAAACATCATATTGTGAGCATTTCCTTTGCTGTAAAGTGAGTGTCCACGGGTGATGATGGATCAATGAGAAGTAAACTCTGTTTCCCAGAAGCCCTCGGGGGCTGTGTACGTACCCCAGGGATTACATATTACATATCAGTGAACGTATCTTCGATGTCCTCGCGAATGCACAGCATCTTCTAAAGCACCCATTGCAATGACATTATTGCTATGGGATGAAGAGTGAGGTATAGAAAGAGGTAGTTCCTAACAAAGGAGGGATGGCATATTAGAATATTTGTCTAAATTATCAGCACGCCTTCTATTAAGCGCCGAAAGCTCTGGAAGAGAAAAGATGGGGGTCGGGGGGCTCTAGCAGTGATAGTGGACTAAGTGGTGGCAATAGTGGTATATATTGGCAAATCTAGCTCTATTAGTACATGTGGAAGCAAGTCGGCTTCGAGCTGTAGCAATGGCGGGGGTCTACCATCAACCATTCCTGCTGGCTCTGCGTTCTCAGGCTGCGCAATAAGCGGCAGTACCAGGGGACAAATATACGGCACGAAGTAGGCGCATTACCCCCCAAGAACGCTGCAATTTTCTGACCTTTGGACTTTGTCCAGTGTAAATGGAAGCGGATACCTTGGTATTGTTGGATGCGGGATTGCCTTCTTCTCTGGCCTATCTCTTTCGGTGGCGCAGGGTACCTGCACAACAGGGAGGTAAAATCCTCGCTGAATGCTCTCGGTTCACAAATTCTTCCAGTATGGAGACGAGGAACCGGCCAGGAGGCCAGGAGGCCGACAAGCTGTTGCTATCTTCGTCCCCTCCTCCTCATTCTGGTAGCAATCGACCGTCCGGCTGTTGGGTGATAGAAATCCGTCGACGCTGTCTTTGAGACAATCAGCAACGAGCGCGGAGCCCTCCTCAGAGACAAGAAGGATATTCCAGTGGAAGACTACGATGGCACGGATGTAGAACCTCCCCATCCAGGACAGGTCATACAGTACTACCGTGCTAGCAGTGTAGCACTCTCCTTGAACGGGTACAGCAATACTGCTGTTTACCAGAAGGAAGGTACGTTCAGTGCACCACGGTTACCTTCTGACATTAACGTGGGTCTGTTGACTTGCCTAAATTCTACGATAGGCGAATCTACTGGTCTGATCCCGACGTCTGGACTTGTGGCAACAGGTGGTACACCTTCACTAGGGTTGCCATCCAGCGTTGGTATCTCTGGCCTGGTGGGAATGGTCTGGACGTTGATCGGTCATTTTTGAGTATAGCCTCCTTGCCTCATGCTATCTTTCGGCCTTATAAAACATTAAGTACTTAGGATTTTATTAATTCTTTTACGGTGAGATAACCCAACATGCCAGTGCGAATTATAGTCATTTACTCTGTAAACGACATATGCTGAATAGGCAAGATATATACGCCTGCTTCAATTCGTGGTTCCAATCTCCGATTCCAGGCTGTTGGCATCCGGAAGCAGAATCTAGAATGGACCGTGGAACTCATAATTCATTCCTCAGGAAGAGCCGAAGGCAGTACATGTATATGCGTAGTCCTGTAACACCAATTGCTCGGTTCGTCCTTGCAGACCCTGCGATCCTGGAGTTACTCCGTCGGTTCTAGTTCAGTCGCTCCTTGGTGGATATAGTGTGAAATGGAATGATGAGACGTTCACGGAAGTAGGAAGTCTAAACAAATCCTGATAGTGTTAGCTGCTCTGACTGGTAAGCGGATCGTCAGGTTTGATGATCGGTTAGGTTTCTGCTGTGCGGTGTTAGCATAGACTTGACTGGCATATCGGGGGTAATTACAGAGCAACATCCGTCTTCAGACACTCTTGGACGCTGGCCATCTTATCAGAATGTAGGAAGTTCAAGATTTCTATTAGCTACAGCGCCTAGGGGATCAGTGATACGATCTCGTCGCTAGACGGACCGTAGTGTCCCCGACGCCTGTATGAGCGGGCTGTAGTCACTGCTCGAACCTAAGGTATACGTTGCTACTCTATATCTCGTGGATTTAGTCACCGAGCGCTCTGACACAGTGCTGACTGTTCAGGAACAGTTACCGTGGACATCGCTTCACTAAACTGCTGTGAAGACCCATATGTGTACGTTTGTCAGATTTTGGCGGTAGGTATTCTCCAAAAATTCAGGTGAAAAGGAACTCCCAGGAGGAATAAAATTTGTCATTGCATTATCTTCAGTGTGACTCACTCCGGTTACTATTTATGACTCTGGATCAGCGTTCACAGGCACATTTTGGCGCGCAGGGGGCGCAAGCGCCTAACATAACACTTACCTTTCGGAGAAGGCGGGCCGCCAGCGAGGCGATGCAACCTGGGCCTTGCAGCGGTCTTGGCACTGAGGGCTGTTTTTAGGTTTGTGCTTTCACTGCTCCATTGTGACATACCGTTTGCCCACAGCGCTCTCCCAGGTATATAAAGGGGCGGGGTGCGGTAAACAGTTCCCGTTACGGCCCCATAACATCTTCCACACATTAAAATGTTTGTTCCATTTGTCAGCACACCCTCTATTGAACGCAGGAAGCTCTGGAAGAGGAAAGGTGGAGGTGGTGGTGGGCGAGGAGGCGGCAGCAGTGGTGGTGGAAGAGGTAGTTCCGGCGGTGCATCTAGTGGAAGGTCGAGTAGTGTCAGTACAGCTGCTGGGACCAAATCAGCTTCAAGCTATAGCAGGGGTGGAGGGTCGCCGATCACTATTTCTTCTGGTGCGTTTGCGGGTCGCACAGCAGGTGGTGGTACCAGGGGACAGGTATATGGCACCAGGTAAGTTGTTTCTTCCAGAACCATTTTCTACCTTTTACTAATGTCGCCCAGTCAGTATGGAAGCGGATATCCTGGGGTTGCTGGACGCGGGGTAGCAGGCCGCGGGTTCCCTTTCTTCTTCTGGCCTATCGCATTCGGTGGTGCTGCCGGCCTTGGTGGTGCAGCGTATCTACACAACTCAGAGGTAACTCCTTGCTTTACATGGCCCTTGATCCATCGTTTACAGCTTTCTCTTTCAGTATGGGAACGCCAGGAACAACAGTCGACCAGGAGGCCAGCAGACGGTCGCTACATTCATCTCCGCAACATCATCTGACCCTCAATCGACCTTCCGGCTGCTGGCAGATAAAGACACTGTTGAAGCAGCCGTGGAAGCAGTCAACGGTGAATGTGGTACTTTCCTCAGAGATAAGGGTGCCATTCCTGTGGAAGAGTACGATGGTTCGGATGTAGAGCCTCCTCACCCAGAACAGGTTGTACAATATTATCGTGCAAGCAGTGTGGCCCTCTCCTTGGACGGATACAACAATACTGCCGCATTACAGGAAGACGAAAATGCTCCCAACGTGCCTTTGCCTTCTGCTATCGACAATGCTCTTTTGGATTGCTTGAACACCACGATAGGCGAATCTGTCCCTCTTGTTGATGGTGCCATCTCTTTAGGCTCTCCATCAAGTATAGCAGTATTTGGGCTGGCTGGAATAGTGTGGCTACTGAGCTCTCAGCTTTGATTGGGCTACAGTGTTTATATTTATTTCAACTCTAACCCGGACAACTTCAGCTTCTCTCTGGCAGTATACCCTGTATATCATAGTCTTGACGTGTATTGTACCTGTTAATACCATACCATCGGTGTTCCGCTGTTTTTTGTACTGACCAATTCTCATTCCAAATTTATTATACTGCAATACTTTCACATCTGTCAAGGAAAAGCCTAAATGGCACCTAAGCAAGAGTCCGATTGGCATTGACATATCCAGTGCCATAACATGAGTACGTCAATTGCTTGCAGTCTGGATCTAAAGGATCAGTAGGGATGATCTTGAAAGAAGTCGCGAAGAAGTCCTTCAGGTCCCTCAGGAACTGGATCCTGAAACACCAAACGTCCTTGTCAGCAACGTTTGGAAGGGGGCGACACTGGTACTCACGTTCGAGGTGTGGGCACGCCCATAACGCATTTTCCAACATCTTCGCTTCCCAGCACCATAAAGAGAAGGACTAAACATTGATGTTTTCGATCCACACAGCCTCCTCTCTCGATTTCGGAAAGCAGCGCCCTAGTGGCTTTGAGGGCAATATCTTCCGGAACAACACCGGGTTCAGAAGCGGCCTCTGCGCAGTGCAGGGCACCCGTTGTCGATTCTGCAAGGAGACTAAGGGCGTAACCAGGTGACCTGGGTATCCGCGTCAGGGACCGAAAGAAATATATCAAAATGTGGAGACCCACTTTCCACTTTCTTCGCCCTTATACACGTCTGAATACAAGTAGATGTCCGGTATGTATCGGTTTAGGACAGATCTTGAGGCTTCAATCATGCGATTTGAGAATTGCGGATTAACACGGACGGCATGGCTTCACGACAAGTCAGTACACTCCACACCGTCAGTTTCTATACAAGGCGACTCACGCAACACCACGGATACGTTTAATCTTTCCAGGGTCAACAAAGTTGAGTGTTTTAGCTTGCTTCACGATTGGGCATAGGAACTGCACTTCACCTCCACCTAATGGAGGAGATCCACGCTTTTTAATCTGAAGGACGAAATTTTAGCACTGTCTTCACATCAAACGAAGAAACGGCGTACTCTTAGTTCCAATCCATCGGAGATACCAAAGAACTGCAGGTATGGCAATGTGACTGTCCGAAGAAGGTCTACCTACTTGAGCCTCTTGTCAACATCGGCACGGAACCGCTGGAAATTACAGAGGAAACGCACAGAGAGATCGTGTTCGTCCGTTGTTATCCCTCTCAGCGTCAATTGGAAGGGGAGTTTGGCGAAGGGTGCGAGCATGATGATAGGCTCAAGGAAGTAGCCAATTGACCTAGAGAGGGGGCACTCGTGTTGCAATGGACCACCAGCGATGATCCCTGGCTTTACCAGGATTGCGGAACCTGGGTTGTTCTACGCTTCAGAATACCGAACAGGATGGGCATTACAGAGGATATACCCGTTACTGAGATCTCAATAATAGTTCCATTTGTAACCTTTTCAATAAGGCGCAGGAAGCTGACTTCAAAGTCTAAATAAACATTTCGTTGAGATTTCATTTGCTTGGTCGAACTTTAGAATAACTAACCTCGCAAACCAGGGTTTTTGTCTTCAGAACGAATCTTATCAATCTTTACGTGCTTGCCGCTCAAAATAGATAGAGCAACACGGGTACGAAAGTGTTCATGGCCGCTAAAGTGGAGGAGAGAAGTTGGTTGGGCCATGAAGAAACTGGAAAACCAGAAAGGGCTTGGCAAATGAATTATTGATGGGCGGCCCGCTCAAAGCCGGCCATTGTTGGTTAGGGGGAAAACTGCCTTTAATTCGTCTTGCTATCTACACGTCCAAATCCACCTCGTCTACGTTTTCCTGAACCACCTCCTTAACAGCTGGCTTCAACAAATGCGAAATATCTCCATACTTGGTCAGAACAGCTGGCTCGTGGATATTCTCTACTTCCAAGATCGCAACCGCAGTGTTCAAACACTTGCTCAGCGGGGGACTGTACAATGCCGACGTGGTGTAGCCTTCTTCAAGCATTTCATGTAAAAGGGCGATAATGAAACCCCCATGTGTTACGACAAGGATGTTGGTCATCGTTTGGTCGTTCTCCAAGTCGTTGACCTGCGGTGTTCCGGCGAGAAGGGCGAGACTTTCGGCCCACCAGTTAATGGCCCGTTGGACAAGCTCTTGTCGGGTTTCTACAGATTTATCGCTGAGCAGAGCAGATCTAGTTTGTTTGCTCATTGTGGACCCTTGGGCAGAACCCATGAACTAATCAAGCGAGTCAGTATAGGTATGTTCGTGTCGTTGCTGGCATTACTATGTGACTGACCCGTTCGCGCAATGCCTCTGATTCTTGAAGCTTGACAGAGGGATGGAACTCGAGTATCTTCTGAGCGGTCTGTCATCACAAAGGCCTAAATTAGTTCTTTACTCCCGTCACTAACTCGACTCAACTCACTGATTTTGCCCGCTTCAGGTCACTACTAAACGCGACGCTAAACGGTACATCTTTCAGAGCATCTGCGACGAGTGCAGCTTGTTTCAGACCGTCCTCATTCAGCACAGTATCAAGATGTCCCTGGACAATGTTAGCGCGATTCTCTGCGGTTTCACCGTGTCGAACAAGATAAACTCGAAGCGGAGCCATCTCGTGTCACTGGAGAAAGAGAGAGAATACTCGGAGCATGAGTTAAATACTATCCATTCCGAGGATTCAAACAGCGATAGATACGGAACGTGATCACCACAAAACACTAAAGCTTGCAAGAATGTTCTTCTCCACTGGAAACTGTTGTCTAGTTCACAGCCTTCCCAACAGTGACTACTTAACTTCTATACAATAGAACGCCTATTCTACATACAACGCCATGATATTTGCCCACCGCGAGAAAATGAGATATTTCCAGCGCAGAAACAAACGCCACATATTGACCTACATAGTAAAAGAGTCCGCTTCGTATTTTTACAAAGAACCCAATGCAATGTCCACTCTATACAACCGAAACCTGGTAAAATGAAAGAAGAAACCCTGGAACCCTGGCCGTAGACTTTACGCGACGAAATACATTGACACTTTTCCGCAGAAGAATTGAGGCCTTACACCAAGGCAAGGATTTCCTGGGAGATGGACTTGACACGATCTTCGGCGAAGGTAGTCGGAATTGCGTTGAGGACTTGTCTGATCTCGGTCTTTTGACCTCCTTCAAGGCTGGATCCACCGAATCTGCTTGTATGAACCTGCCGGAATGGAGAAGTGAGAAAAAGGGGAGATGGTAACAATCAGGGGAGCTCACAATATTTCCGAGAGCGACCAATGACCGATAAGCTGCTTCTGAGTCCGACTTTTCAGAGGTGAGGATCTGTTTTGGAGTCGAGTTTAGAAGCCGGTCCAACTGGAAAAGATAAACGTACTGCGACAAGAGCAGTCAAGAACTGGTTTTGACTAGCTACGGGAAGCGGGGCGGTCAACGCTACACAGGAGATGCTGAGAACAAGATGATCAGGAGAATATCTTCTGGTCAAGAGACGGGGAGCTTACTTGAATAACACTGTCGCCACTGCAATTCGCTGGTTTTTGTTGAAGATTGTATAAGGCGCTTGACCTAACGTGTCGAGAAGCTTCGACGCGATAAGCTAGGACCCTCATTCCGAAAGGACGTATATGCGCTTACTTTATTCAACCACTCGGCGTCGATTTCTGTACCTTCTTGGAAGGCATTGGCCAAGCTCCTCAGTAGCAACAGGGTATTGGTTTCCCGTTGCTTAGGCACAGGAGAGCTCCATGGAGCGTCCCATTCAGCAGCTGTGAAAAGAGCCTCGATAAACTTCCCCTTGGAACTGGGAGTGGTGAAAGCATCAGGAGAGTATCCAATCAACAGCCTACTCAAGTCGATTACGGGGAAGCGCTGAGACGACGGCCATCGTTCGAGAACACTGACGACGTGGTCAACATGCGTTGAACTTAGAGCATTCGACGGCTTCTTCGGTGGCGAAGCCGTCAACTGAGAAAGATGGGCGAAAATGTCATTGAACGCTTCGAGATCGTCTGGATACATGGCAAGTGAGGATGTCGACTAGGGAAAACATGAGAATCATGATGTTGCAAATGGTCGATATTGCAGAAACTCACGATTTCTTGCTGCAGTGCTTCATTGAATTGAAGGACTTTGCCTTGCATCGCGGGAACATTTGCTTGCTTGAAGTTCACAAACTTTGACTACAAAATCTTGTTTAAGTCGGCAGGGAGGTCAGGGACAACTGAAACACCTACGACAGGTAGCACTTTCGATACTGGAGGGGCGGCAGGGGGAGAACCGCTGTATCTTGAAGCACCAGTGAAAGGATCCGAGAAATTGGACGCAGCAGCAGAAGGAGTCTGGGCTTGTGGCTGAGCTCTGTATCGAGAGGCCCCAGTGAACGGGTCCATATATTCGGCAGATGCAGGCCCAGGCACCGAGCCAGCATTGGACCTGTAACGTGAGGCACCTAAGCAGAGGTTACGTTTGGTTCGATATTGGGTAGCAAGAAGACAACGCACCGGTATATGGGTCGACATATTCTTCGTTGGACGTGCCAATGTTTACGCCAGCTGTATTCTTTTCGATGAAACGAACAACTTCATCGATGTAAGAGAGTGGCAAATCGTTGGATGTCAGGAAGCGCTGAGCTGCATTGTATGGATTGTCTGGGAAAAGGTCAGCACTTTCATTGACGCAAGAGGGATAGAATTATATACCGGTGACATTATAAGGCAACTTCAACGGGGGGACTCCATCCTGAATGTCGACGTCGAATACATAGTCGTACTCTTTCCCTTGATAAAGCTGCTTTCGGCCCTGTCCGACTGCATCTACAACATCACCGATCTTTTGCCATGTACCTGACGCGGTATCCCACTATACAAGAGTCATGAGCATCTAGAATGGAATGCAACAGGGAGAGAGATTTACTTGATGAGCTTCTACAACGTCATTGTTCTTGATCATCTTAACCTCACCAGCCTTCTTCCCTAAATGAACTCGTTTCGTAAATATGGCTACTGTGACATGATTTCTGCCCACCTGGTAGGGAAAGGGCCTCGGGACCAGGAAGATCGCTCTTCTTCACGTCCCCTACCTGTTGAGAAGGAAGGGCTTGGCTGGCGACTTGATCTTCGTAGGCCTTCAGCTCTTCTGCGGAGGCCCACCGTTCCTCAGCTGCGCTGAATACTCGAACCACTCCATCGCTTGTTCCACTGACAATGTCTCCGTTGGGAAGAGTAGACACTGCCCAAACTGATATAGCCGGGTGGACAAGGGTCTGAGCACATTCACCATCTGTTGAAACGGGGACAAGAGTCAAGAGGGGTAGGTATATCAAATGTAGAACCGACCTTGCCATACACGGACAGTCCTATCCTCCCCGGAGGAAACTATGCCACCATCGGGAAGGATTGACAAGCTGTAGACGAAGGATGTGTGTCCGGAGAGCGAGTGTATCAGGTCTCCACCCAATGTCCAAACACGAACTTCGCTGATATTAAGGTAAGCCAACAATGAGAGGCATCGGCGGGGGACAACAAGTTCACCTGTCGTTCGAGCAAGAAGCAAAGCCGAGATCCGGTACCAACGCCAATCCACGGACAGCATCCTGATGTCCAGTGAATGTGTGAACTGTTTTATGTTGCTGCCACAAGCGTATTGTCTTATCGGCGGAAGCTAGATACGATCAGGGAAAGGGCGACAGGATCGAGTATAGGATGACATACCAGTCAAGAAGGAATCCTCGTCAACATGTAAAACAGCCCACACTGATTGTTGATGGCCCTTCAAATCATACACCAGAGAGAAGTTCTTCCACACTTTCGCAGTTCTTTTGTATATATAGTCATGTCATCGACGGATTAACGTGGAGTACTTACTTATCCCAGCTTCCTGAAATTATGGTTCCAGCCGGACTGACATCCAGGGTGCATACGTTGTCGGTATGCCCAACCAGCGTGAAGTTGGGATCATCACGAGGATTCTCGAGATCGAAGAGGTTGATTACAGTTTCCTGACCAGCGGTCACAGCGTAACCTAAGAGGGAGAGGATCGCGATGGCTCAGATGACGGATGACGCGTCTCATACCTTTGGGTGCGTCCGGAGTAGGGGGTACGAAAGCCACGGCATTGATATAACGGGATCCAGCACGCAGAACGTTGGTATTCGTGAATTCATTCGATCCAGGCGATGAACGATTCCATGCGATTGCGGTTGCATCGCGAGAGGCGGATAAGATGAGATCGTTGGTGGGGGTTGCCAACGCGCGAACCTACATATACCCCTTTCGTCAGACAAGGTTCCTGGATTCCGATTCAACAACGAACATCTGAAGTGTGGCCCTTGAGGGTCGCTGAGAGCCTGTAGACCATCTTGCCGGTCAGTATTGATGAGAGAGAAGGAAGAACCAAAAAATTCTGAGAGGAGGTCGTGGTTAAAGGCAGAGATTACGAATCGCCGTATGTTGCCCCAGAATTCTATTGTCCAAACAGGGACTCGGATTTCCTGTGGCATGTACATCGGGTCCCCTGGGCCTGGCTACGATTGAAGGCAAGCAGCACACTTGCACTTTCACAATCACCCTCGTCGACATCACACCCGCTTATTTCACCCTCCCATAAGTAACACTGAATCAATCCATTTTCAACCAACCAATGAGATTATCATTTTTAGACTGTAATATATAGGGTAGAAAAGATGTACACCACGCTAACGAGCCCAGTACCCAGTGGGGAAACTGTGAATGGGAGATACGGAGGTGTCAGTCTATGCCATGCACCATTACTTCATCTCCTGCGAGGGCCTCTCAGGCGGTTCGTCAACTAACCAGAGATTTGACGATGTAAAAACCAAGAGGGGATGGAAAATCGAGAAGCATGCAAAGGCTTTATATTCTCCACATTGTTTAGGGCAGGTCAAGTAGCATCTCGGCAAATCAACAACACGTCACCATTTCAATCATTACTCCGCAAGGTCAATTCCAGTTGCTACCGAGATTTTAGGCTTTTTAAGAGGTCTCTCATCCGCAGCCTCGGAAATCAATCGCTTCTGACTTTCTTCGCGTACCAAGGGTTGTGTGTAGTCTTCCGTCTGACAAGCCTCGGGCTCTGTGTCATTCGGCACAGGCTGAGCACGAACTTGGCCGGCTGGTGCCTTCACCGAAGGACCAAGCAAGGTCGCAGACATAGTCGTCGTAGTCCTAAAATTTCGCTAACCTCGACATCAGCAAGTAGTTGTAGTTTCGAGAGGAACTAGAAATACCAAGTCATCCAATCCCAACAAACGGCTTTCAACTTCTTGCTCCGGGTTGAAGTAGTCTTTGTATTTCTGGTCGGTTTTGATCCGCTTGTTGAAAGTATATCTGATCCTCTGCACGTTCTTTCGTTGCTTAACCTTGCGATCTTTGCCTTTCTTGTTATTTCTAGTGATTCTGGTTTCCGTAGTCATGCCAAAGTCGTCGAGGGTCGTCGCCACTTGTTGAATAAACTCTGTCGCATAGTAGAACAAAGTTAGTAACGAAGAAATTCAGTGGAATTAACTCCTCCAACCCTGTTCTTCTAGTCTTTGAATGTATTGGCGGGCGACATTGTTATCGCCACCTGTCGTAAGGGTTTAGAATGTACAGACAAAATCGAAAGGGAATCCGGCTAACCTAGTCCCTTTGTGAATTCAGATGGAGTCATTGTGTCCGAGTGTTCAAAGGTCTTAATAGCCCGCCTATGCGCCAGATAACAGTCGATGTCAGGCATCCAATGAGGTGGTTGCATACCTGAATGTAACCAGATCCCTATATTTCTCCATTAGAGCAGGATAGATGTCACCCTCAATAAGTGACCAAGATAGGTCTGCCCTGAGGCGACAATCAAAGCAGATATACTTGTTGGGGAGACGCCGGTCGCGGGCGGAATGATACCTAGGTGGAATGTCAACAATTCATAGGGGACTCCATTGAGATATCATTTACCCCATGCACCTGGAAAACCAAGTGTTTAGAATCGGGAAGACACGGTAACGCAAAGCGAATACAAACCAAACATGATACCACCGACCACATCCTGCCTCGCAGAAGCAAAGTTGGTCTTCCATCTTCTTGGCTTATAAGGGCAAATTCGAAGGGTCATATAGGAGCATTTAACTCACGCTAATGCCGCAGGCACAGTCCAAACCGATGTCCTTGACGTTACCGCCCTTGGGGGTATACCATAACGCAGAATCACTGGGTCTAGCAATAGCACCCCCCTTCGGGGTGCTGGCTGCATTTTCATTCAAACTGAACGAGTGGATGGAATCGATCATCCGAGCATCCAGCTCGGGTTCCACTTGTGTTTCGGGATCTGCATGCCCGAACATCAAATGCAAGCCATGTAGAGGGAGCAGAACCTACCGAGCATTTCTTCGTCCTCATCGAAACTAAGCTTCGTGCTCTTTCTCCTCTTAGGTGTACGGGGAAGGCTGGGACTCGGGGTCGAAGGGACGGTTGATACCGGAGAGTCTAAGTCCATGGCAAGATTTGAGGGGGGAAAAGGAGATTCAGGGCGAACGTCTTGGTTGACTTGCTTTTCCACCGGCTTTCCTCCAGGGAGGTTCTTTTCGGCATCAGATTCATAGGTTTGAGTCTCGACAAGAGCCTGAGTTTCCTCAAAAGGTGCGACTTTTGGAGTAATATTTGCATTCTGGAAATGTTAATCCGTCAAATGGTTTATGGAAAGGACTTAAGAAAGCTACGTACGATCTCTCGCAAACGAGTAGGAATGGCCTCTTGGAATCCCGGATAGTGAGCCTCGATGGTTCCATTAGTAGAGAGTCCAATCCTTTGAATTTCACCGTCGTCATTGCGGAGGCCTATCGGTTCGACGACCATGTGATCATCGGGGCGCACAAGTAGTTCGTAGGACCCATCAGGTTTGCGGACATAGTCTGGATCGTCCTCTGCTTCAGCATCCGCGTCGTGCAAATCATCTTCAGCGGACCACACGAGATTCCTTGCTCGAGCGTCTTCCTCCTGTCGTTCGGCTTGCTTGAGAAAAACGGTAGAGTCATAACTGGAGTCGGGACGAGATGCGAGTGCTTCCTTATTTACAGTCCCTGTGAATAAGGCATCGTCTTGCTCTGAGGATGAAGGGAGGTACGTCGCTACCGAAGTGACTTTAAGATGGACGCTGGCGAGTCGCACATGAGTTTCATACGTATTGGACATACAGAAGCGCTTACGAGTGGTGCCCACAATTGACCTTGCCGACACTAAACTTATCTGGCACTTCATCGAGGTTATGAGTCATAAGATACCATCTGTCCTTCTCGGAGTCGCCGGTCTGAAAATTGGGAGGCTCATAGTCTGCAGGAGTTGAGTCGGTGTAAAACAGTTTGAATGTCGCAAAACGCCGTCCTATAAGAGATTTTATCGAGAAGGGTTAGACTGCAATCAGAACGCACTCACTTGGCAACTCGTCCATGTGAGTGATAGCTTGTATCAACGTTTTGATCATGGTCTAGCGCATGGTGTCCGGAGATGGCCTCTAGAAAGAAAAATCCACTTTACCTTGACGCTTTTCTTGACCTCTCTGAGAGTCGGTAATCTACCCTTTTGAAGGGCTTCAGCCACGGGATCCTTCCGTTTCCGCATTCCCCCATCCAAACACATGCTCTCCAGCTCATCCCCGAGCGTCATCACTGGTGCCACCATGTCCGTACCAGGAATTTTATGATACTTCCGACTCGTATGTGAGGCGAGAAAGCATAGCACTCGCTACAAAAAACGCACTTTGAAATTGAATGTATACGCTTCAACAATGCTTTCATGCCTTCATCAGCAAGGGATATACGGCAGATGGTTCGTAAGAGTTACTTTGTGGGGTCCTTGCTATCCTGCATCCGAGGTAAGAAAGAAGGGCGTACAATAAAGACTGATGCTCACTAGATAGATGGCAAAAATGAAGCTGCGGAGGTATTGCTTCCCTAACGCGTCAAAGATCCCATTTTCCTTTGAAAACGGGAGTGAAGAGACGCATATACCCAGGTATATCTGGCTTACAAGGTAGTTTAGGATCCTATCGGCCTCGTCTGTGTATCCCCTGACCATGGTCTGGTAAAAAGATAGATGACCAGCAAATGCTAGGCGGCCGTCAGCTACACACCATGATCCTGAACCCGTTGACTGCATTTCGCGTCTTATTGTAAGGAGAGTCTGCCTCGGACGACGACGGCGGGAAAGAATCGTCCGCCGTGGTTAAATGGCCTGCAACATGAGTTTAGTTTGGCATCGATTGTTACGAGCTTGTCCGTCTCCCGCACTTTCGGTAAAGTTCTCTTCTGGCAACAAATTCCTACCAGATGTGTTAGTTGAGGTGAGTATATGCGCCTAATTACCTGCACCTGAGGAATGTAATGCAAGACAACCCAGCCCGGAGCAGCGTTTGGACGGCCGCTAGACTTTGAGTTTGCGTGATAGCCTGAACTTGGGTTGCCTGTGCCACAGGCATCGTTATTATGAGGAGGAGCAAGAAGGCGAAGGTTGAAGGTCGCGTATTAAAAGGGACGAGTTGGATCACCTGATCGTCTCTGCCATCTTCGGATTTCCTGAATTGAGATAGGCCTCATTGCTGTTATAATAGATTCATTGAGCTATTGTAATCGACACAGTTTATCGGAGAAGCGGGCCAGTCCATTGTCGCACAAGGAGAATGAGATCCGATACGCCAATGAGATTCAACTTCAGCCTCAGTCTGGGTAGAATACAACGTAGGTATCGTCCAGAGTCTATTGTCCAGTTCCAATTATTGCGGTAACGCGAGACTCGAACCCATCGCTTCTGATAGGCATCTCCGGGTTGTGGAAAGGATTCTTCATAACCGCGTCAGTGTAGGCTTCATAGGTGCGTTGCAGAAGAATTTCGGCGATAGTCTCAGTGAGCGAGGTCAGCAAGACAAACTTTGTTCCTGAAAGCAAGGTGAGATGAGGGCAAGCAGTGATGTTGGAGGCCTTCCACCTGTCGCAGTCAGGAATATGGTCATCTTGAAGGTCTCGCCCTCGATAATCTGTGCGCCGGAGCTTGGTCCCATGGGAGATAGCCTACTTGTGATGGCATGGATTCCGTGTAGAGTTCCAGCAAGAACAAGATATTCGTTCGAAGTGAGCTGAGCGAGTCCGTCTATCGTCAAACGTCGTAGCAGCCTTTTGTATGAGCACAGTAAAGCAAACCTGCGAATTTGCGCTGGTAAACGAGGCCACCAGCTTTATTGATTATCTTCAAAGGCGTTACGACTGTAAGTCAATCAGTATAACAGAGATGAGCGTACCCATAATCCGA
This sequence comes from Coprinopsis strossmayeri, assembly GCA_900156845.1. Classification (NCBI taxonomy): domain Eukaryota; kingdom Fungi; phylum Basidiomycota; class Agaricomycetes; order Agaricales; family Psathyrellaceae; genus Coprinopsis; species Coprinopsis strossmayeri. Next base: position 178,343 of record FTPT01000081.1, read on the forward strand.
ATATGGCCATCGCAAGGGTTGCCGTTAAAAGGGCTTGACGCGAACATTAGTGGCTTCGGGAGCATTTGCAATGATGGCGGTGAAGGGAAGGCCTTCTTTGTACACGTCGGCGGCCGATTTATTGCTTGCATTTGACATTCATCTGGTCTCTAGGAATCCACGGAATAGCAACTCTTCATGGTTGCGGTACTGTCTTCGAGCCGATGGGTCTGGTACTCATGGCTGTCGGTGCTATGCTGGGCTCACTACTCCTTGCAAGCTTCCGTTCTCGGAGAGCGATCCCTTTCAGTGCTCTCTGGTGAAGCCCTATCAACACTGCTAACAAAGCCGGACCCGGTGAAGAGCATTGACCCAACGAACCCTTCATCCCATCTGTCTAAGATTCTCATCCCCCGAGCTCGTATGTTGGAATTCATGCCAATTATTTGTACGAATACTGAAGCGAAATGAACAGCCGACACCCAGAACAACACCCTCGTTCGGAATTATCTAATTTCCACGCTCAAGGCATTGAATTGGCATATTGAACTTGACGAGTTCACCGACAAGACACCAATTGGACCGAAGAAGTTCGTAAATGTCATAGCCACCAAAGATCCCCAGGCTTCGCGACGAGTAGTATTATCTGCCCATTTCGACAGCAAGTATTTCCCAACGTTCCCCCAAAATCAGGTATTGCTGTTCTATCGGCTTTTCTATGTAACTCATACGATTCTTGTTAGTTTGTTGGTGCAACAGACTCAGCTGCACCATGCGCCATGATGTTAGACATTGCCGAGGCACTAAATCCGTTGCTTGAGGAAAGACTCAAGCAATTGAAGTCCGGAGCATTCGACGAAGATGATGACGACGTCGGTGACATGACCCTCCAGCTCATATTCTTCGACGGAGAGGAGGCCTTTAGAGAATGGACCGACACCGATTCAATCTATGGGGCACGGTGAGTGGACTAGTGACTACGACAATCAAAGTCCTGACGGGGTGCATGCAGACATCTCGCAAGTAAATGGGGGTCTACGTATGTCCAACCACACACGAAGCGACGTTTAATGAGCGATACCACAACCGAGCTTGCAACAATTGAGCACCTCATCCTTTTGGACCTTCTGGGCTCAAAGCAGCCCTTGATCCGCTCATTTTTCTTGGATACCGCTTGGCTCTTTGATGCATTGCTCTCCGTCGAGCAGAGACTTGGAGATAGCGGTGCATTCGAGTACGGAGACGAGAAATCAATGCTTCCCGGAAAGTGGACGAGTTACTTCATGAAGCGGCGTAAAGACGCGGTCAATTACGGATATATTGGCGATGACCACGTTCCTTTCCTCCAAAGAGGCGTGAGCATCCTGCATCTCATACCCGAGCCATTCCCTAGAGTCTGGCACACACTTAAGGTACCTTTTTGCCTTTATATAACCAAGCTTTCCGTTATTAAACTTTTTTCCAGGACGATGCGTCTGCTTTGGACATACCGACAATGAGGAGATGGAACCTACTCCTTAGGGCATTCTTGGCTGAATACCTGTCCCTCCAGCCAAAGGGAACGAAACGGTCAGTAGAGAATATTAAAGAGCCTGAAATCCATGATCGTATATCCAGGTCAGAAACAGAGCTCGTAAGTAGTATTTACGTCCATTCGATCGGGTAGCTCATGACAAGGCCTTCTAGTAGTTGTTATAACGGATTAATTCAATCGTCATGAAGTCAGAATCTGAGCAGGGATTTGTAATGCTTGATTAATTCAGCCGCGTCGGTATTAACCTTTCCATGGGTAAGTTCAAAATGGACAAAGTGGTGCATATATGCATGCCTTTTCGTTCTGTTTGGTCTCCTGGAGTCGCTTGCTCGCCTCCCGCAGAGTTTGGTTAAGAGCTGCCTCCCGTCGAGGTTTATTGTTCCTCACTATCAAATTGTTAGGAGATGCCGGCTATCATTGGAAAGACTTACGAAGGCGACTTGCTGCATCGACTGCCTGAGAGCGCCGAGGTCCCAGATCGTTGAAGAAAGGTGGATACGCCTCGCGCAATTTGTCATATACCTCCTGATAATGTGCATCCATACCTGGCGTGCTAGTTTGTTCAAAGGCATAAAAGACTTACCTCCAGATTTTGAGCCAGTGTTTCGTACTCCATCGCGCTTTTTTCCATGCTCATCTCCTGCACCCTCAAGGCTTTTAGTTGTTCCTTTGCTTCCTCTCTGGCCTGGACGTCAGTGGTCGCGGACTATTCAACTTCATAACATTCATACATGAAATGTATTCCTCGTTGAGAAATGTCTTTGCCTCGTTTTCTGGCGTCTGCGTATATGGCACCTTTCTTCAATGCGACAGGATTTACTGTTTCTTTCCTGGATGATGCTCTGGTTTCTGGAGTTGGATGTATAAGGGTGCATAGAGAGGTTATGAGTGACTGGTAAACCTACGAGCTTCACCCTTCAGGCGACGGATGAGATCTTTATTGCTGCTTTGTTACAGAAAATATTAGCTGGCATGGATTGTAGAGAGCATCAGACATTTGGAATGAACTACATCTCATCATTCGTAGTGCGATCCTTCTTTTTCTTATCCAGGTTATCCAGTGCAAGAAACTCATTTAAGCTTCCTATGCTATCAGCTCGCGCTGTGCGTGTCTTCGCCGCGGTACGTATAGTTTTAGTGGGTTTATTGGCCATGGAAGAAAGAAAGGTAGTAGCTGCCAGTGGGTGGAGTTGAACCGCAAAACTCCCGTGCGACTCGGACGAGTTCCCTGTTGACGTGTTGTTTGGCCCGTGGCAGTGCGTAAAACTACCGAGATCTTCGCGTCATCGTTCTGACTTGTGCCTTGTCCACTGAGCCAGCCAGTCTGAGCGTCTACTTGCTTGCCAGGATCCAGATACCATTCAAACTGACAAGGCCTCAGGGACCGAATAGAGTGATTTGACAGCTCAGGATGGACAAGTGAGGCGCACTATCTTATCCATTGAGCCATTAGCTGAATTGAATACCCAGCTTGGAGCTTAACATCCACCAGAGGATTCTCTCAGAGCTCGCTTCCAAGAACACCCCTTCGGCTCAAGAAATAATTGCCTCGAAAGTGCAGACACGGAATGTGGAGGAACACGAGAATGGGGTGGACGGATCTGCGCACTCCCCCTCGACGAGAGTGTACATGGTGTGTTCCATGCTGTACGCGAGTTGGTGGGCTACTGAAGCCTGTGTTGTAGTCTGTATCGCGAGTGCACTGCAACATTGCATTCGGGGAGTTGGTCGTCAACTTCCCTCGAATGCAACTTGACCAGTCGGTGGAGTTAATTATCGGTGCTCTTCTTGACATCTTACGGGATGTGCCCTTTATCGACTTTGATCCTTCATTGTCATGGCATGGTATGCTTCTGACAATGTTCCCGACGTCTTGATATTAACACTTGTATATAAGACTGGGCTTTGCCTGATCAACTGGTATTCTCCACCGTTTCTGCCTTGCTTCGTCTGTCGTACGAACATCCTAATCATGCAGACCAAGCGACGACTGCCATTTTCACGTTTATCTCGCAACTCGTGGATAGCCTCACGACATCTACCTGTAAGGTCCTCTAATCTTCGCTCTCCGCATGTACATTGAATCCCCCAAGCTTTTGATATCCTGACCCAACTATTCCCCGCCGTTCATGGTCTCTATCGAGCACTAATTTCAACTCCTTACACTTGGGAACCACCACAGTGGAGCACACTCTCATCACGTCTTCAACGTCTTTGCTTACCCCCTACAATCGACCGCCTCAATCGACTGATTATTGACATTATACAAAAGGAGGACACAGATGAGGAAACTCTCATCCATACTCAAACCTTCACAAGCCGGTATGCTGCCCAAGGGAGGCCAGTGAACGGGTACTTCATGATCTGTTGCATTTTGGAGATTGAGTGGACGGTGCTGGCCCAGACGATGTCAGAGCCTCTCACTAGCAGCGCCAATGTTACCGAGGCCGCTGCCGCCAATAAAGCATGGCTTGCACTCTCTAGGAATCCCGCTATGAAACTCAACATTATCGACGAAAATATCAAGCAGACAATCAGACAAGGAATTACATACTCAATGCAATGCTTCACAGACCTTCTCGTTCAAATTCAGGATATGGAATTCGATCCCTCTATCGATATTTACGCTTGGGAAACTATGGCAGAGAGTTTGGTATGTCTCGTATGTGAAGATCAGCTCGTCCCTTTCATTCACCTATTTTGTCAGAAATTGGCGTCTGTGTGCTGTCTAGCCTTGCAAGAACTGGATGCTAAGCTTCACGAGCGGATTCTACTTCTGCTGAGCGGCCATTCACCTATATCTGACAATCTCGTGCAAGAAGCTGCTCTCAAAGCTACGACAGTCCTAGTCCGAAGGTAAGTTGATTGGTACGGTTATGGGAGCTATTCTCACTGCGTTCGACCTGGATCAGTTTCCCGGTTATCGCCGCAGATATGACTGGCCATCTTAGACGCTTCGTCACTTCACCTCTGTCGCTCTTTGAATTCGAGTTTGCGTCCGAAACACGGGCCCCACCACCACTTGCAGCGGCTGCCAAGTGCCTGGCATTATGCATCAAGGCAAGCTGAATATAATCGCATGGGGAGACCGAGACTGATCTATGCCATAGTTGACCCCAGGAGATGATCTCATCATGTCCAATATGTATTCCCTCCTCAACTACATTGCAGCAACGAGCAAGGAGATCTACGACGCAACTGTCTTCGATGCCAAAGGCGAATTTTCTGCCCACTCGCAGAAGACGCTTCGCTCTTTGGAATCAGGCTTGCGCGGCCTGTCTGACGATGAGAAGCGTCTTATTGGAATTAGCACCATTTCCGTCGTAACACGTCTTGCGCTTGAATTCGAAGTGGAAGAAGTAGGCTCCGTGTTATCAGCTCATTATTAGAAAACTAACACCCTTTGCAGGTGACAAGACTGACTATATCCATGCTTCTTCAGCGTTTACGATCGGCAGAGCCAACTGTGGAAGCTGCCATTGCTTATAATCTAGTTGACCTGGCTTTGATCGCACCCCGAAGTCCATTTGTGGATATCATCAGAGTATTTTCCAATATCAACCGATCGGCAAATCCTGACGATCCTAGGTTCTCGAACAATATGGTTAGAGGCAGAGGATCATTAATGATGTGTTACTATGATTGACCGACTCTTCAGGTTTTGGCTGCTCAAACTCGTCTCGCGCAAGAATTATACAGACGCCCCGAATGGTACGAAACGTACCTGATTGAATTGTTGACATTGTTCGCGGACAAGGGAGTTGCCATTCAAAATCTCAAATTTACCAATCCTCAAGTCAAAGCAAGTCATTTCTTTTCCTCTCTTAATACGTATTTCTTAACGAATTCATCTAAATGGTAGATTGACGACATGATCGAGCAATTGGCATCTCTCTTGTTACCTATTGATGCATTGCTGTCTCACGTTGATTTCAACCCTCAAAACAATACTTCCACTGAATTAGTGACTCTGTTCAGGAATGCATGGTTCTTATGCGTGTTATTCGACTTCACCAACATAGACGAGAAAGAAAGCACAGCAATGGACTGGCTTCGGGGAACATTAGCGAGAATTGCGCTGAAGACACCTGCAATGGTCGTTGAAGAATCCCTTGATGCTGTAGCCAGCGATGTGGAGTATAACTCTGTGATTAGACAGGAATATGCTCATACGGTACGTTTTGTCTCCGCCCAACGCATGACATACAGCTAAACGCTTGGTCAAGGTTACTTCGAAACATCGGGCGCTACTTTGCAAGTACATTCCTCAACGATCAGGGGATGTCCGATATCTTTCCAGCGGCCAACTCATCTTCATTCTGTCTATGCACGACATTGAAACCATGAGATCAGCGGCGGGCCGGCCTTCTTCGCTCGTTTCTTATTTCATCAACGACAGCCTCAATAAACATCAATCATTAAGTGGTTGCATGGAATCGGTTGCGGAAAATGTGAGCCGAAGGAGGAGCCCTATCTAATATCCCTGACATCTTTGTAGGTGATCGGAGGGTGTATCAGGGAGCTCAATACCAAAGCTACTCAACAAGCTATGCCCAAGTCCCTGTCAGAGGAGTTGCGCAAGCTTGTAGTCGCAAGCACTCACAGAATCCAACAAGCCCGCGACGTCGCCTTGAAATACTTAAACAGACTGATCACATCTTTTCCATCGTTGATGTGCGATCCTCAGCTTGTTTTTGCACTTTTGGAAGTGCTAACACTTCTCCAACGCTCCTGCCAAAACGAGTTCCTGGACGAGGTAATTTCATATCTTGCCCATCAGATAAACAAAATACTTATTGCCTCACCTCAAGTACAACCCTGTCTATGAATATCATTCGGATAGAAGCGATCTAACCTTGCAACTCACCGACGTGTATCAAGTTCGCAACGATATTTTGGGCCAACTCAGGCGGAGCACAATATCTTGGCTTGAGTTAGCGCTTGGACGTGCGCCCATGGAACTCCAGTCCACCTTGCAGGCGAGTTCTTCACCAAGGTTTCATTCCCTCGATCTAACATGAAATGCAGAAGTATCTCGCTGTGAGCCGCTCATCCTCGAGCACTGACGCAGTCGAACTCGGAGCATCCCTCGCAGAACAGTTTGGAAGGTCTATCGGCCCTGTTCATCGTCAACTAAGTAAGATGTTTCCCATTTATGAATGAGCACGAACATCGTAGTTAATACTAGCTCAGCGTCACTGTCGTCGTTATCGCCATGGCCATTGGACGGGGCGAAAGCACTGGCGAGTCAAATAGCCATTAAAGGATACTACGCCGGCGAAGCAGCTGGTATAAGGCTGTCAGCTTGTGAGTAATCGAGACCGCCCTTTGTTACTTTGACATTAATATCAGCAGCTTCCGAACCTTTGGCTAACCTTCCTCCTCAAAGGCCACCTCCTTCGACCATAGAGGTCCTTCGACGAGACATGAGCCGAGCCACAGAAGAGATTAAAAGCAAGAAGAGTGTCCTGACTGTTCACGATCTACGAAGGCTATTGTATCGCTGCGCTGCCATTTTGATTTCGCAGGAGGTGAGTACTTCTATGAACAAGATGGAATTCTCGGTTGAGATCGAAAGCAGACGTGGTACGATCGCGACCTCCTATATCATCTAGTCATGGTGCCATTCACAGTATCTTCGCCTTCTGCCATTGCCGCAGCTGTGGAGGTTTGGACATGGCTTATTGCGGAAAATCCCCATGTCGAGGTTGCCTTGATGAGCGAGATCGTCGCAGCCTGGACGGACACGATTGCATATCAAAGAGGAATCTTCTCCCAATTGCTGAAGTGTGTATTTCCTGTTCTTCGCTGTAAGAATGACATCTGATTTTGGGGATTAGTTATCAGGATCCGTTCTATCACTCAATTAGCTATAGCCCGACCAATAAGGAGACCATAGATCGTGCAGCTGCGCATGCGCGCCGCGTATTAACACCCCACAAGCTCATATTGCAAATGCTGTTCAGTCGGTTGCAAGCGTCTCGATACCACAGACCCGCGATCATGCTCCTTACCCAACAACTGGTTTTACGAACAGCTTTCGCATCCAAATCGCTAAGGTCCGTAAATTGTCCGCACTCTCCTTGTTCCAAAGGTCCTGATGCGTTGTCTAGTACTCACGCATTGGCGAGAGAAGTCCGCTTCTCTTTCCTTCTCTTCGGCTTTGAGACGTTGAAGAGTTCCAACCTGGACTTGTACTGTGAAAACATGTTGCGGGAATCTCTGTACAAAGCAGCATATTCATGGTTCGCAGTTCGCCCTCAGTATGCACTACCCTCTTCGTCCACCTTCATTTCCTTACCTTATGATCGCTTTCAGGTTCTCATATGGGGCGAATCGTGTCCAAGTCGCCGCTGACATCAAAGTCTGCTCTGAATTCCTAACTTATCTTCACACGGACACTGTTCGTGGTTATCCCATGATATCCAGCTTAGCCCCTATTCAACTTGGGTCACGCGGGGATTGTAAGTACTTCACGTTCTCCATACCAGCCTTATAGTTAACTCTGCATAGATTACGCACAACGTATGCAAAGCCTCAATCTCCCTTTGAGGCTCTTGTGCGAAGATGAATTATTCCGACTGTCAGTTTGGAATAATCCTCTAAATGACGTTAAGAGGGGAGTGGATATTATCGGGAGCAGTGAACGGACTATACTGGAGGTATGTTTTGCAATGGATTCCTGTGACCGTCTAATGCGCCGGTTTAGTGGTCAGGTATTCTGAGGACTGCCTGGGAGGTAGATCCTGCCATTCCTATTTTCGTCCTCGAGCGATTCAAGAATCCAGTCGTTCGCCACGAGGTCATCAAGTTGGTGCGATCCCTTCCTTCCGATGTCTTGGACATTCCAGAAGCCCTGTTACTGCTCCTTGGAGATCGATTGGATCCTAACATCCGGAGAGACCTCAGAGTATGACATGTCCCTTCGATTTCGTTGGATAATACTAACGGCTATCTCAGCATATGTTATTCTGGGCGCCTGTTCCGCCAATAATTGCTAACACGTTCTTCGAGCGACGGTATGATAGCGACCCAATTCTACTTCAATATGCCAATCGAGTAATGGCGCAACATCCTGTCGACCTCACCTTCTTTTTCATTCCGCAAGTCGTCCAGGCCCTTCGGTATGATGATCTAGGTATGTGAAGAACTACATATAGAACTCGCAAGTTCATACTTGGCTGCAGGATACGTCGCTCGCTTCATCTTTGAAACTGCGAAGATATCCCAACTATTCTGTCATCAGATTATCTGGAACATGAAGGCAAACTGCTACAAGGATGATGGCGCGGAAATTGTACACGCTTTATTAGCTACTGGACTCTTTACTGACTTTGAGATAGGAAGATCCCATGAAACCTAAATTGGATGAAATGACTGCAAGGGTCGTGGATTCGCTATCTGGAGAAGCAAAGTCGTTCTACGATCGGGAATTCACTTTCTTCAACGAGGTGACATCAATATCCGGGAAGCTGAAGCCGTTCATCAAGAAAACAAAACCGGAGAAAAAGGTGACTAAGGATTTCATTGTCAGAACCTGCCTAACATGCATCGAAATAGGCTAAAATCGACGAAGAGATGGCTAAACTCGTTGTTGACGCTGGGGTTTATCTGCCAAGTAACCCCGACGGCGTAGTAGTTGACATCGACAAGAAGTCTGGCCGACCACTGCAAAGTCACGCGAAGGTAGTTCCAGGAACGATCACAATGCTGCCTTGACTGACTTTATACCCTAGGCGCCATTTATGGCTACGTTTAAAGTTCGCAAGGAGCGTGTTGTCGTCAACTCGGATCCAGATTCTCTGCTAGACGGAGATGAGGGAGGTGCGGAGACTATGGTCGAACATGTCTGGCAGCAGGCAATATTCAAAGTGGGCGACGACTGCCGTCAGGATGTTTTGGCCCTGCAAGTCATTGCTATGTTCAAAAATATATTTGAATCGGTTGGTCTGACTTTATACCTGTTCCCGTACCGCGTCACGGCCACTGCCCCCGGGGTAAGTGCGTCTGCCATTTTGAGTTTATGTCTGTCTTATATCTCTGAAAATTCTAGTGTGGTGTCATTGATGTCGTCCCTAATGCAACATCGCGGGATGAAATGGGAAGGGCCAAAGTCAACGATTTGCTGGACTTTTTCATCACCAAATACGGGGGAGAGAACACCGTCTCGTTCCAGAAAGCGAGGCTTAACTTCATCCAATCCATGGCCGCATACTCCGTTGCCTGTTATATCTTGCAAATTAAGGATCGTCACAACGGCAACATTATGATCGACGGCGAGGGGCATATTATTCACATTGGTGAAGTGCCATTCTGTAGCCATTTATAGTCAGCGTCTAACTAATTTGTTCTAGATTTTGGATTCCTCTTTGACATAGATAAGTGTTTTATTAAACCCCGGCCTAGTCTCTAAGTTCACCTAACATTCGCGCCCTCTTTACGACCCGGAGTATGTCGCATTTATTGCTTGATAGCGTTGCTCCCCGCTCATCGTGTTTAATTAGGGCGTTAAATTTGAACCCAACTCTTTCAAGCTCAACCATGAGATGATTATGCTTATGGGCGGGCGCTATTCGCAAGGATATCAGCTTTTTCAAAGCCTGACAGTGAAGGCCTTCCTGGCAATACGGCCCTATGCAGACCAGATCGTGAACACAGTTCAGCTTATGTTGGACACCGGACTCCCTTCATTCAAGGGTGAAGGCACTATCCGCCGACTCCGAGATCGCTTCGCTCTAGGATTCGGCGAACGACATGCTGCTGATTTCATGATGGGCACAATCAAGAATGCTCACGAGAATGTTAGGAGCACGGCTTATGACGAATTCCAACGGGTAAGTGTGCTTCCGTTGGTTGTCATTACGATAGTACTTAATGTGATGCCCCGTGCAGTTGCAAAATGGTGCGGAGCCCTTCCAAGTGATTTCTTATATTCGAGCTTACGACGTCTGCAGGTATACCCTACAAGTAGTAATAGTATTAATTAGAGGTCTTTGTTCTTTTTTGTGCAACCTTCTTATCAATGGGCGACGTCCCGATGTTCGTGTACTTCGATCAAGCTGTGAAAAGGAAAAGCAGAGTGTATTCGCCGGAAGCCCCTGATTTCAGTCGAGTATCCCCGTGGCTGAGTTCCATCCCCAAGTGGCGATATCCTTGCTATACCTCCTAAAACTAAAAGTGGGCCCCATGGCGTCGGATAATGGATTTGGTCGGTTTCAAAGTGCAGTTGCGTTGAGCTTGCGGAAAGCGAATCATAGGATCATAGCAGCGTCGAGTCCAGCCATTCCACTCTATCCCCAGGCAAGAGATCCGCAGAGTAAATGAGCCAAACACGCCAGAGAAAGTGTTTCAGGAAGTGGGAGCCCGCAGTGAAGCTACTTTGCTCCGGGAGGGACGGATGGTCGTGTCGTGCTGACCGAGTCCAGGATCGTCGCGTATCGTAGAAGCCAAGGTCACAAGAGCCCATTAATTTAAGAGAGCAAACAGCTGAAGGTAAAACAGAAATGGAGTAAAGGAGCCGACCTAGTCGATAATGATCGCATATATGCAGCTTCCGTGTTATATCACCAGCGAAGTTTCGCCGATTTTGGTGAGCAGGTCTTTGAGTCGTTGTTCTGAAAAGAGGGTCTTTTCCTTGCCAGGGTTTTGCATCGTTTCATAACCTTTCTCGAGTTTTGCAATGATGCGTTCTACTTCGCCGGGAAGGTCTTGTAGATCCGCGAGGGCCGGGTCGGCTGGCGGTAATAAATGTCATGAACGTCAAAGGAGCGGAGACACGCCAGGAGAACGGGAGTAAAATACCTATTTCGTCAATCCCCTTTTCCAAATCCATCCAGAGTCGATCCCGATGGGCGTACTCGGCCTTGAGCTGATCCATAAGATTGGCTATATTGTCCTGTCAAAGTATCAGTTAGAGGCATGATAGCTCTAATAAGAGATGCATAATTACACGAGTCTTTTCGTAAGCTTCGGTGAGTTCTTCGTATTCGGCTAGGGTACCTGCGTCCATTACTTTGCAAGCACTGTTGAAGACTGTGATTCCCTTTGCGAAATCATGGTCAACGGTTGCTTCAAGGACTCGATGAGCCTTTCTAACGTGACGAACGGCGGGCAAGAAAGTTTCTGCCATTTCTGCGATGAGCTGTTTGCTCTTCGCCTCAAAAGGAGTCTTGAGGGAGTCCACGAGGGCATCGAGCCTATCTTGGTCCGACTGCTTTGGGCTGATGGAGGTTGTCAAGAGAACTTATAGTCAGGCAGGAAATGGAAGGGCATATACCCGTCTTCCATCAAATATGCCAGAATCGATTGTTCCTCATTCCAGCTAAATGTCAAATCCTCATCATCGGAAGTTTCGTGAAAAGGTTCTTTCCCATCGCCTTGATCATGATCACGCTCGGCGTTGTGACCATCCAGCAGTGTCTTTTCTTCGGCGTCAAAACCCATGTGCAGCTCGTGGGAGTGCCTGGTAGCCTTGGTGCTCGGTGCACCTGGGCCTGATGATGCACGCCCTGACTGATGGTCTCCGAGCTTTTGTGATAAAGACTGGGCCCTGCCTACATACGCAGCCTCTATTATAGAGCATATACAGTCAGCTGGTTGCTACTCACGGATTCTTGAGGTCGACAACGGCATTTCTGCGTCAATGTTGAGGATAACTGAGGGAAAGGGCGTATGGGAGCGGGATCAGGGCAGGTTGAAACTCCGCTGATCGAACTTTGTGTTGAGGTGTTGGCCATGGGATTTCCGTCCTTCGTTTCTGCTTGCCAAAGCCTTTCCCCCTTTCCGTCGCCTCCTGGACCTTTTCCGCGGTTTCGCGTCTCCCAGAGTCCAATATCTCTGCTTTTTCGTGCTCTGGCTCAGTCGTTGTCATTACTTTTGCATTAAAACAACCCTCAAATCATCACAATGAATTCGCGACCGCACAAAGTCAGCTCAGTCCTTATCTTTTTTTGTGTCTTGCAGTTCTGAATCCGGTGTCTAGCAATCTATGTCTGAGCTCAAGTTGAGACGATTGCTGGAACACAACCAGCGGCTGCGGGAGGATTTGGCTCGTCCACGAGTCAAAGTTAGTGAAGCAAGTGCTAGGCATGTCGTCGTGCATTTCGCGTACCTGGACTACCTTTAATCCGCCACATTTAGTCTCATCCGGTACTGCAAACAGACGAAGGATCATCTCGTATGTCACATTTTTCGTTCAGGTCGTCTGGCAGCAGTCCGTTGCCGAGACGTTAGGTCTCAATCCTCGCCCCTGTCCGCCTTCAATGACAGAGATTCTCATCTGCATCTTTCTTTTCTCAGGTTCCGTCAGTATGGGGGCCTGTAGGAAAAGCTGAAGACCCATATGCACCTCCAGCTCAGGGATGCAATTGCACGCTGATGTAAACGGCCTCCTCCCCTTCCCGGCTCCCGGCATCCTCGAAAGGACAGTAGTCCAGTATGCTACCATTTACCTCGGGGTTGCAGTCGCGTTAAAGTGAAGCAAGAAGGCACCCGACGCAAATGATATACCTTGCCACCCTGATACCTGTCAATCGGACCACATTCGTTTACACCTTACCCGACCTTGACAATTCAATATCGCCCATCTTACATTACATACAGGGAGCCGAACTGAATTATGTTATATCACTATTTCCGCTGCTTCCTAGTTATTGGCATCCATTCCTTTCAATGTCTATTCATTTCACTTTCTCTGGATCTGGTGCAGAGGAGGTATTACATACGCGCCTGACATGGTAAATACGCTGTACATTGAAAGTTATGCACTAATAGGTGATATACGGTTTTACGGATGGCATTTGAGGAATTATTGAGGGAGTTAAGGATAGTCTGATGCGGGCTTCTGAATTGGGATTGGCTGTTCACATGCCAGAACAGCCGCAAAATACCAAGCTTCCGCTTTTACCACCACACCCGTTTCTTTCTCCATCGTTGTATCCATCGTCCCCCGTCGTCCCTCGCCGCCGTCCACACATCGTCGTCGTCGTCGTGCTTCACAGTGAGCGCCCTCGTTGCTGACATCGTTCTTGCCCTTACCCGCAGCGCGCCAGCCCAACTTCCCCACACCTCCCCCTTTCCAATCTCTTTCTGAAACATCATGAGTTCCCGCGGAGGACCAGGCAGACAATCAATGTCAGAGCTCAAGCTCCGACGACTACTAGAGCACAACCAGCGGCTACGTGAAGACCTCGCTAGACCCCGAGTCAAAGTCAGCGAAGCAAGCGCAAGGTGAGGAGACGCCTCCACCCGACTCGTAGTAGGGTTTCCAATGGACAAGCTTGCTGACCGACCGCCTTGGTGACGACCAGCCTAATTGCCTATTGCAGAAACACCAAAGACCATCTGGTATGTGGCATAGTCTTGTTCGGATACGCGACTGCCCGCTCACCGCTGTTGTCATTTGCTTCTGGCTTCCCTATTCCTTAGGTACCGTCAGTGTGGGGACCAGTTGGACGTGCCGAAGATCCATATGGCCAGCAATCAGCAGGGAAGTGCTGTACTGTCCAGTGATTGCTGGGCGGCGCTAGTGCTCTTTCCCTCTCGTTTTCCTCGCTTCTCTGTGCCTTTTTTCTTTCCAGCTCTTCCTGCCAGCCCCTTTCCACAGCATTTGCCGCTTCTATGGTCCCTAAACGGACATGTTGTACCACACGCAACGGAGCCCGTCACCGCCTACCAGACGATACAGCCCTCCCTGATCAATACCGCTTACACCCATCCTTCGAGTTAATCAGGTTCGACATACTTGCTTCCCTTCAATACTCCAGCAACTGTACTATCAGCAACTCATTACGTTTCGGATTTCTTTTTTCCTTGCTTGCTTCGTTCCCTCCTTTGACCCCCCGTTGTCTCACAATCTTGCACACTCCTGTCCTTTCTCAATGTCCTGATTTCTCCTTTCATCTCGCACTGTCGCCCTTTTTCTTACCATATTTGTTCAGTCGCTGGAGTAGCAATACGGAGCACATCCCTTTGCTTTAGCTTGGAGTTCGGGTGACATTTGTTCCTCTGTCCTACCTTTCGTTACTTGTACATGTAGTGCCGCTCGTCGTATTTATTACTCCAAAAAGAATTTCTATTTACTCCAACCGAGATAGAGTTTACAATGATGCAATAAACTCTTTTACTTTGGGTTCTGGTTGTGCTCCAAGGAACCCGCTGACAAGCTCGCCGTTCTTGAAAGCCAATACCGTCGGAAGGGCAGTAACCTACGTGGAACAGTTAGGGCGGCGTATTGAGGTACATATTGTGACGTGCCTTATATGTCCGTCCTAGCGTCTGACCGTGCTCTGTATCGGTGTCAACTTTGACGAGGTCAAGTGGGAGGCCAGAACCCGATATATTGGGGTCTTGTGTCAAGCGTTCAATTATGGGCGACAACGTATGGCATGGACCACACCAGCTGTCGAAGATATATGTCAGGGTGATCGGTGGAGTGAGAGGTTCAAGCCCTCTACGACCGCAGAGTACCTGTAATGGGTTCTGAGCGGGTCATTCACTTACTCGGCATAGAAGTCTACGAGGACGATGCGGTCCTTTGTTCCCACTACCTTTTCAAACGTCTGGGGGTTGTACAAGTCAATAACGGCTTCAAAAAAAGCCAAAATAGTTGCTCACACTGGCATCGGCGTTTGCATAGATAGCGGCCCTAGGGAGGGTCGTATGGATGCCCCGAACACTGAGGGCGCCGTTTGAGCGCAACGAGCGGGTCGCTTGGCTGAAGGAGCGCAACAGACTGGAGGAGGCCATGGTATAGTGAGGAGGGACATTTAGCCGGCTACCCGCGAGGAATGACCAAGCGATGCCCTGGGGCCTGGTTGCCACGACTTTGATTTTTTAATTCTCCACAATGTAACTCCTGGAGGCGATGCATATCAACAAGGCGAACTGACTGCGCATCTTATCCTTGGTGTCTTGGTCTCTTGGTTGATGATTACATCGTCCAACTCTGTGCTTCACGGCCGCACCCTTGCACTTATTTTTGAACATTTATGTCAGACGTTCTGTTGTCGGACTGGTGCTCCATTTCTCGCCTTATACACCATTCCGAGATCATGATTACTGGCGGTGTCTTCGTGGTTACTCGATTCTTTTGGAACAACAGTAGGCACTCTGTCCCGATATCCAAACAGCTGGAGACTCGTCGGTTCTCGTGGCGCTGGGAGGGCAACCATCTCTGTGCACTCCTTCAGAATTCCTCTCATGGTCTCGGCAGCTGTCAGTTTCTGTGGTGACGGAGTCCTCACGCAGAAATAACTTTAAATGAAATTCCCCGTTCTCGGCAAGCACATGTTCTGGAACGTCAGCTCAAGTCCCACTGTTAACGGCAATTGTGGGTCTTATTATCTTTTCCGAGCGCTCGAGGATTATCAACCATTGGCCACAAAATGCAGGAAAGGATAGATTCATCTAGCCAAGCCGCCTTTAACACAGGATAGCACAGGAGCTCCAAGAATACGCATCTTGCAACAAACTCATTGGATGTTCATACATCAGCCGGGCTATTCTGAGGCAAATACTGACCAAGGGCGCTGTTCATTGGTCGAAAATTAGCTCAGCTAGTTCCATCAGCTCCATGCTC
Organism: Coprinopsis strossmayeri; assembly: GCA_900156845.1. Classification (NCBI taxonomy): domain Eukaryota; kingdom Fungi; phylum Basidiomycota; class Agaricomycetes; order Agaricales; family Psathyrellaceae; genus Coprinopsis; species Coprinopsis strossmayeri. Next base: position 194,434 of record FTPT01000081.1, read on the forward strand.
GTGCTGCTTGTCGTAAACGGCTGATGAACTTCTGTTCAAAAAGTTTCATCCGCCCGAGGGTTGCCAGGCCAGGGTGATGTCCCAGTAGTTCGGGTATTAAGGCTCTCTGGCCCAAGGTTATAAAAGGATGGTTGTCCTGCAGATTGCTAATTCCCCACCTTTGTTTCTTTTCTCTCTGTCCTTAGAAGGAGCAGTGTGAGTCGTCTCATGATTCCACTATGCTTCGACTAATGTATCCCTTGCAGGCTTCGTAGATCCTAAAACGAAAACATCTTATACTTCTAGTATCTAATTCGTAAAAATGCGTTTCACTCTTGCCGCTGCTGCAGCTCTCCTTCCTCTTGCTGCTCGTGCCGTCGACATCCCTGTCGTGGTTGGACAGAATGGCGTACGCTATGGTCCACCTGATATCTGTTCCCGAAGATGCTAATGTGTATACTCCAGTTGACTTTCGAACCTTCCAGCATCGAGGCTGCTGTTGGCGACGTCGTCGTCTTCACTTTGTATGTTGTTCGTTTCAATGAAATCTACTTTTAGCCTGACTACCATCTGCAGCTACCCCAAGAACCACGTACGTGTCAAAAGCGCACATCAACTAGGTTGAGTGCTGACAACGTTACCATCCTTACAGACCGTCACCCAATCCACCTTTGCTGAGCCTTGCACTCAAGCTCCCAATGGTGCCCACTCTGGCTTCCGGGAAGTCAGCGCTGGAGCCACTACTCCCAGCACCTGGTCTTATACTGTTCAAGCCACCAACGCCACTTGGTGGTACTGTGCTCAGGGGAAGTAAGGCTCGCTCAAAAGCTTTTATATCTTCTTGAACTCACGTCTGTGCGTAGCCACTGCAATCAGGGAATGGTCTTCGCCATCAACCCAACGGAAGAACGAACCTTCGATGCCTTCTCTGTGCGCATTCCTTTTTTTAGCTGCCTCTTTCGAGACGTTAACACTCCTTTTCTCTACAGGAGGCTGCTACTAATGCTACTGTTGGCCCCGTCCCTAGTGCTCCGGCTGCCAGCGGCGGAGCCGGTTCATCCTCGACCGGCAGCACCAGACCCACTGGCACCAATACCAACCCGAACAGCAGCCCAAGTCCATCAGGCGATGATGATGGCGCTGCTTCCCGCTCTGGCGTTGCTTCTATGTCCTTGTTGGCTGGTGTCGCTGCCCTCATGGGTCTTGCTCTTTGAGGGGCTACATCGATGTGAACATTGGTTGAATAATAGGATAATGCCTTGCTAGCACATCTTGGCTAATTATTGAAATGAATACTTGCGTTCATTCTGTCCCTCGAGCTTACATTTGAGTGTCACTGTGATGAAGCTGGAGTACTGGAGTCATAAACTTAAAAAGATAATCATTGCGTAGAGCCTAAGACCGCTCGCCAAGACAAACACCATCAAAGATGCCGTCCGTCGCGCTTGAGCATGTCAGCTTGGACCCATTTAGTCAACTACGCATACCTGTTGTAGCAGTCGCCTCGCAGCTCCCTCAGCCGCAAAACTGGAGAGCCCAAACTAAGAAATGGATGCCATCCGTGTGCCCAAGGTATGCGTCTTCCCATTCGACAACCACCCAATGTTCACGATATGCGTAAGGTTGAAGGAGTTGCATACGCCAAGTCCGGAAAGACAACCATCGGAACCATTCATCTAACGGCCCACCACATCATATTCCATTATCGAGAAGATGACAAGGACGAGGAGTTATGGGTGAGCATTGAGCTCTCTATCTAGCGGCTTGGAGGTCTAATCTGTCTCCAGGTTCCATACCCTTTAATATCGCTCGTTACCCGGCTACCACAAACATTGAACGGAACCTCGCCATTGAACTTCAATACGCGGACATTCGAGACCTTTACTTTCTCTTTCGATAGGGACTCTGATGCTCTCGATGTCTTCGAGAGCGTGAAGGAGCTCACAGTAGCCAGTACGCCCCTCTCTTCATGAATGGATGGATGATTGTCGCTGACAATCTTCAAGTATCAGTGGCACAGCTGTATGCTTTCTTTTACACACCCAATCCACCTTTGCCAACGAGCAACGGTTGGACATTGTATTCGCCCCGAGAGGAGTTCGGGAGGATGGGGGTCGGAACGCGTACCAAAGCATGGAGGTTCAGCGATATCAATCGTGATTATTCTGTATGTTTCTTGCTTCATTTCTCTGTTACCGGATATCAATGACTCTTAGAAAACTTAGTTTGCGCCTACATATCCTTCACGATTCGTTGTGCCAACCAAAATTAGCGATACCACTCTTCAATATGCTTCGAAATACCGGAGCAAGTGCCGACTGCCTGTCTTGACCTACCTGCATTGGGCTAACTATGTCGGTTAACTCCCCTTTCGCAGTTCCGCAGTTCTGACGATTCAGTAGGGTACGCTGACCAGATCCAGTCAGCCCATGGTAGGCATCACCCAGAATCGATCCGTGCAAGACGAGAAACTCATCGAAGCCGTCTTCCAATCCCATTGGTCACCGGACTCTCGAGCATCGACTTCCCCAGTATATGGTGCTACGGCTACAAACCTCATCATTGACGCGCGTCCTACTGTCAATGCGGTGGCCAACTCTGCGAAAGGCGCAGGCACTGAAAACATGGACCACTACAAAGAAGGCAGGAAGGTCTATCTAGGTATTGATCACATTCATACGATGAGAGAGTCATTGGCGAAAGTAGTGGAAGCACTACGGGAGGCTGAATCTGTCCTTGCGAGCTTCAAGAGCGAAGTGCCTGACACTGTGTCCGTCTTGGACAGAGGAGCGTTACGCCGGTCTGGGTGGCTGCGACATATCGTAGCCATTTTGGAAGGAACAGTCCTCATCGTTAAGAATGTTCATGTCAGTTCATCCCATGTCCTGATCCATTGTTCAGACGGATGGGACCGGACATCGCAACTTTCTGCCATGTCGCAAATTTGTCTGGACCCATTCTACCGAACGATTCGGGGCATCGAAATTCTCATCGAGAAGGATTGGGTCTCGTTCGGTCACAAGTTCCTGGATCGATGCGGCCATCTGTCGTCAGAAAAGTTCTTCCTCTCGCCTTCGACATCAGCCGAGCCTGGGAGTGGTGCAGAAGCGGCGCAAGCTTTCTTCACCTCCGTTCAGAATCGATTCACTTCGCAAAACCATATCAAGGAAACCAGCCCGATCTTCCACCAATTTCTTGAAGCTGTGCGTCAATTGCAACGCCAGTTCCCCGAACGTTTCGAATATAATGAACGGTTCCTGCGGCAATTGTATTACCATTTATATTCATGTCAATATGGGACCTTCTTATTCAACACCGAGCGAGAAAGGAAGATGGGCGACGGGATCAATCCTCCTCCGACCGAACGGACCATCAGTGTCTGGGACTTCTTCAATTCCCCTGCAGAGATGGCGCTAAATATAAACCCACAATACGATCCGTCTCTTGATGATCCCAAAGGACGCGACATGGGCGTTTTATTTCCCAATCCAAAGGACGTACGATTCTGGCATGAACTTTACGGGAGAACAGATGAAGAGATGAACGGCAGGGTGCGCCTCGCACCGCCAGATCCTGAATTTGCGGGCCCTGTCGAAACGGGAGACGAAGATCCAGGTGTAAACCCTGTAGCTACCTCTCTTTCGGCACCAGCCACTGTTCCAGTCGTTTCGTCACAGACCATGAGTTTACCTGGCTCGGCGCGGAGTGTGTCACCTTCTCTGGACGCAGGTCTCAAGGATTTGTCACTGTCAGCCCCTTCACTTTCTGCTCCTGATCCCACTCGCCATAGCAACTTCAGTTCGGTCTCTGGCTCTGGCTCAAACCCGTCCTCAAGGCCCCATAGAGCGTCTTCACCGTCGCAGCCAATCTCCTCACCGTTATGGAGTCGACCGAAACCTCCAGACTTCCTGTCGAGCACAGGGATGAAGTCAGTTTGGGGCAAGTTGTCGTCCAACGCCACTGCTGCGTTTTCTGTCGTTCAAGATGCTTATGCCGGAATGGCGAAGGACCTGAATAACAATTATACCGGCAGCAGCGAAGAAAACGCGCCGAAGACGTCAGAATTGCGAAGCAGGGAAGTGCTAAGGGCTTGGGGGGAAGATGATTCTTTTTCTTCCCAATCATCTCGATCACCTGGCCCTACTACCTCTCTCCCCTCCATTACTCTGACCAACCCATGGGCAACTACAGCCCCGAGGTCGCGGACGACAGGACACTCAATCGTGGATAACAATCCCTGGAACTCTAATTTTGCCAGCGAACGAGAATCAATTCCAACGTCAGACCGCAAGCCACCAAGTTCGGATCCCCTAAGCGCCTTACCTATTGACCCGACAATTGAGATGCCCGCTCCATCAGGCCAATCTCCTGCTAGAGCGAGTATCGTAAGCGTACGTCGCGTTGAGTCGCCTCCACCTCGTGAAACGGCTTCGGCCAACATAGATCCCCTTGGAGTTGGGCTTCGGTAATACTAAATGGTGAAAGTCGCGCGAGGGCATGACACCTGGTTCCCAGAATGAGGTTACTTTGGTTAATCCTGAGAAATCGGGCAAAGATTTCAAGTGCAATGAACTGGAGTAATTGCATGTCGCTCTGCAAAGTGTACAGTATTCAGAAAATACAGCATTCTGAATTGAACCTGGGTCCATTTTGATAACGATATTCAGATTGGGAATGTGCACAGTGCAAAGGCGAAAAGAGGACAATGGCGTGATATGGAACGATGCTTAGTCAGCATTCGCGGAAAGGATAAATTTTGGGATGGGATGATTCCGTCGAAAGCAGTGACCGATCCTTCCCCTTTCCTCTTCATATTCAGTCTCCAAGTTCGAAATGGCAAACGGAAGTGCTGCACCCACCGTCCAGGCTGCTCTGGCTCCTGGTCACTTTTTGTTCACCTCAGAGTCTGTTGGTGAAGGTCACCCCGGTATGTCTTCAGCCGTCTTCGTCGCGTCACGCCCCACCTGATCCCTATATCGTCAGATAAAATCTGTGACCAGGTCTCCGATGCCATTGTGAGTACCGGGATTGGGTCTTGCAACCATAGGCCTTGTATTGACGCGGTTTTAGCTCGATGCCTGCCTCGCTGAGGATCCCTGGTCCAAGGTCGCCTGTGAGACCGCCTCCAAGACTGGTATGATCATGGTCTTCGGTGAAATCACCACCAAGGCCAAGCTCGACTACCAAAAAGTCATCCGTGACACCATCAAGAAGATTGGCTATGATGACTCCTCCAAGGGCTTCGACTACAAAACTTGCAACATCCTCGTCGCCATTGAACAGCAGTCCCCCGATATTGCTCAGGGCTTGGACCACGGTTCTCTCGAGAGCCATGGTGCTGGTGACCAGGGTATCATGTTCGGTTATGCCTCTGATGAGACTGAGGAGTTGATGCCTCTGACCATCGTCTTGGCTCACAAGCTCAACCAGGCTATGGCCGACGCCCGCCGCAGCAGTGAGCTTAGCTGGCTCCGACCCGATTCCAAGACCCAGGTCACCATCGAGTACAAGAAGGAGGGTGGTGCTACCATCCCCTTGCGTGTCGACACCGTCGTCGTCTCTACCCAGCACGCAGAAGAGATCTCGACTGAGGAACTTCGCAAGGAGATCCTCGAAAAGATCATCAAGAAGGTGATCCCTGCCAATCTCTTGGACGACCGCACTATTTACCATGTAAGTTTGTCGGGTGTTATAACGAGTTCCTATCGATTGATGTAATTTGCCCGTGATAGATCCAACCTTCTGGCCGCTTCGTTATTGGTGGTCCTCAAGGTGATGCTGGTTTGACCGGCCGCAAGATCATCGTCGATACCTACGGTGGTTGGGGTGCCCACGGTGGAGGTGCCTTCTCCGGAAAGGATTTCTCCAAGGTCGACCGATCTGCTGCCTACACTGCCCGGTGGATCGGTAAGTCGTCAATGTTCTGCGTCTGTTCACGTTACTTACGACATTTCTGCAGCCAAATCCCTCGTTGCCGCTGGCCTCGCTCGCCGTATCCTTGTTCAGCTCTCCTACGCCATCGGTGTTGCTGAACCCCTTTCCATCTACGTCGACTCCTATGGCACTGGCAAGAAGTCCGATGCTGAGCTCGTCGCGATCATCCGCAACAACTGGGATCTCCGACCTGGTGTCATTGGTATGTCTTAATGAAAGTCGATTCCCTAAACCATATGCTAATACATTGCCACAGTTCGGGAGCTTAATTTGCAAAAGCCCCAGTACCTCCAAACAGCCTCTTACGGCCACTTCGGCAACCCCAACTACTCTTGGGAGAAGCCCAAGGAGCTCAAGCTCTAAGCAGAGATGCTACGTGTTTCACCGCGCCGTACCTCGTTGTTTTGCATAGGAAGTTCATCCTTCCACTCTCACTCATCCGTTACGTTTTATCATTAATTATCAGCTCATGATACCACCTCACATTTCCTATCCTCTTGCGCATCATTATCCCGGGCTAACTTTATCCATACCTGCTGGATTGTAGTATATTCCACCATCGCTGTCATTTAGAACTAGTCATTTGTGTATGTAGAAAAGAATAGAAGCGTTCAACCGCGTACATAAAAACTAAAACCTCGGAGTGGATGGAAGCCTGATCTTTAAGGTCCGAGAGATAAGATAAGAGGCCAAAACGGATCCGGTTGATCGATGAAGAAATTTTGGCCGATTTACAACCTATGCCTCAGCCGGATACAATTCTTTTCGCGCTCGATTCCCTCTGCCATAATATTCTGCGCCAGGACCAACCAGTAAGTTTGGAATGTGGGTAAGTGATTTCGGCTACTGACTTGACTCCAGTGTGTGGGATTTTAGGTTTGCTGTTGAACGATCCGAGTGTCGATGCTGCCCCAGAAATCTGTGAAGGGCTATCGTTGCTGCAGCACAGAGGCCAGGATGCATGTGGAATAGTCACCTGCGGACCAAAAGGTCGCCTTTACCAATGCAAGGCAAATGGCATGGTCCGAGACGTCTTTGACACTACGGCCCTCTCGAGATTAATCGGTGGGATGGGTGTCGGCCACGGTGAGCTATTCTCTACCGGAAAAGGTTTTCGAAGTCCAAGCCTCACAGAATCTATGCTTAACAGTCAGGTATCCCACTGCTGGAAGCTTTAACAATGCAGAGGCGCAGCCGTTCTATGTCAACTCCCCGTATGGCATTTGCTTCGCCCATGTACGTTCCATGAAATCCCAGGAAGATGGTATTAATATCCCTTTAGAATGGCAATCTCGTAAACACCGACTCTCTGATTCAATTCATGGACGAAGAAGCCCATCGCCATATCAACACTGCTTCAGATTCCGAGCTTCTGCTCAACATCTTTGCCTATAACCTCCAACAGACGGGAAAGTTTCGTATCAATGAAGAGGATATCTTTACCGCCTTGTCCAAGATGGTTAAACAAGTCACTGGGGCTTATGCTTGTGTAGCTATGCTAGCTGGATTTGGGATCATTGCTTTCCGCGATCCGAACGGCATCAGGCCTGTGGGTATTGCCACTAGAAAGTCTGCGACAACATCTGGATTGGATTATATTGTCGCCAGTGAAAGTGTCGTTGCGGATGCCAGTGGGTTCACCGAGTGGGATGACGTGAAACCAGGCAAGCCTCCTATCGATACTTTGAGATACACAGGCATTAATGGGATTTTGCAGGCGAAGCCGTTATTATCACGAGGACGAAGGTTACCCGAAAGCAAATTGCCCCTCCTTCGACCTTTGCTCCAGATATTTTCGAATTCGTATACTTTGCTCGCCCTGATTCCGTTATTGACGGAGTTAGCGTTTATCGAAGCCGTATGTCTATGGGAGACGCGTTGGCCGAAAAGGTGAAGCAAGTCTTGGAAGAAGTGAAAATTACCGTGGACGTTGTCATACCTGTGAGTTGTCCTACATTACATTTCAGAGATCATGTACTCAGTCTTTGAAGGTTCCCGATACGTCAAGAGTGGCCGCTTTGAATTTGGCTCAGAAGCTTGGTTTGCCGTATCGTGAAGGATTTATCAAAAACCGTTACGTTGGGCGAACTTTCATTATGCCAGGCCAACAGATGAGGTCAGGTCTTCTTCTCCGAGAACTGTTCATTTGATCCTGATGGTTTAACCAGGAAGAAGAATGTTCGGAGGAAACTGAATGCCATGGCTCTGGAGTTTGCCGACAAGAATGTTCTTATCGTTGACGGTGAGTTCTCCATTTCCCTCCCAAAGATGACACTTATCTTCTGGGCTAGACTCAATTGTCCGTGGTACGACTTCCAAGGAGATTGTTCAGATGGCCAAAGACGTCGGAGCAAAGAAGGTCATCGTCGCTAGCTGCGCGCCGCCGATCCGATATCCCAATGTCTATGGAATTGACATGCCTTCCCGGAAGGAATTGGTTGGGTATGGACGCGACGAGGTATCAATAGCGGAGGCCATCGGCGCCGACCATGTCATCTTCCAGACTCTCCCAGATCTCGAAGATTCGGTCAGACGGTGGAATCCCAAGATCACTGCATTCGATTGCTCAGTGTTCAACGGTGAATATGTCACAGGCGGTGTTGATGAGGGATATTTCCAGCATATCGAATCTCTTCGCGCTGACAACGTGAGAGGGGAGTTGCAATTGAACACTGGCCGCTTGGACCAGGAGTATCGTGTGTCGGATCAGGAAGCGAAAGCCAATTATCCCGGCGCTAGTACGCCTACTGGCACTGATGATACCGTTGGGTTGCATAACACCTTCCAAACCTATACCCCCAAGTAGGTTCAGGCTCAGTCTGAGATAAGTGAATACGGGTTTTCGGGAGATGTTTCGGAGATAAAGATAGAATCGATTAGTTGTGTAACTATCTATGATGTATTTGTAACACTATTGTAAGGCTAGATTTATAGATCGTTCCGGTATAGAACCGTATATGGTCATCAAGCGATAGGTCTAGTCTACATCGGAGCTGATTTCCTCTTTCTCGAAGAAACCTTTGAGCCAATTAGCCTCTTGGACCATCTCTTCCATGGTCCGAGGTGGTCTGTTTTCGTCAGCATCCATCTTTAAGGGCTCGTGGGTTTTCTGTTTGTGGAAGTCTGAAGAGAGATCTGCTTCTGATTGTTCAAGTTCGGGGTAGATGGCGTCGTTTTCTTCCGAGAAGCGGTCTCCCTTGGCTTTGCGGGGAAGGATATGGAAGTGTACGTGAGGAACAGATTGGCCGGCGGCTTTACCATCCTGTCATTCGAGTCAAAATCGTAATACCATTGGAGAAATACGGAAACGTACTTGGCAAGCTATTGTCAAAGCATCCGCTCCGTAGACACGTTCTATGACGTTGCCGACGCGTCGAACGGAACGCATGAGGGAACTCAGTTCATTATCTACACACTCGTGTTATTCCAAGATGAAGGATCTCGTAAAAGTCTTATTTACCGTTCAAATCCGTTAAACGAGGGACGCGTCGGGTTGGAATGACCAAGACGTCTGGATACTGACAATTCAGCACCACTATTAGGCTTCTGTTTGATGGACGGGACTTACGTCCTGGGACTACGGGTTTGAGATTAACGATAGCATAGCTGAGGGCCGTTCTGTAGAAGGCCTGTGTTGTGACCTCAAAGGTAGAGAAGAAAAGAGCAGGGGACATGGAAGTGGGAGACAGAGAGAGGCAGAGAGTAACGTGCCCGGTGCGTGGACGGACCGGCACTTTGTGGGTGGACGGCCTACCCATTGTTGCTTTGGTCCTCCTTCCACGCTGCAGGGCAGAATGCGCTCTCTCTTCGGTACATTCTGGCTGGTATCTCTATACCCTCGGTTTGTTCTCTCAATTCAGCCGGCGTGGAATGGCTTTTCGTTGCCTGGTTCGACGGACTCAGGCGTCAGGCTCTTCGCGCCCTACTACGTCCCGCCTGGAGCCAAAGGCTACGATTCAAGCTCTCCTTTGATTCACTACTCTGGAGTATGGTACGATGCCTCGTCTGTAGGCTATTTTCAAAACTCTCTCAAGTCGACACTGCGGCGCAACGATTCGGTCGAATTTCACTTTGTCGGGACTGGAATTGAATGGTTCGGAACGACAGACAAGAGACACGGAACTGCAAACGTGCATATCGACGGTCGTTTCGTACGGAATGTAGATGCTTGGAGTGATAATGACAATCCGCGACCCCAACAACGGATATTCGCTAAGGTGGATCTTGCCCCTGGCCCTCATTCTATCCGACTTGTCAATATGGGAAGTGATCGTCGCGGTCATGGACAACTCATGGACATCGATGCTTTTGTGGTGACTCGAGGACATCATGCCAATTATCTGCCTAACATTGTTAAAAAATCTTTGAAGCAGCGCCAAGGACCACAATGGAAACTTCAGGAACAAGGATCAACTGGGGTCAACGCTATGCAACTTGCTGTTCTTTCTTCAACGCATGTTCTCATAGTCGACAAAGTGGAACACAACCTTCTGGATATCAACGGCCATCCTGCTTGGGGAGCTTTGTATAACCTCGAAACCCATGACATTACTCCTCTGAATATTCAGTCTAATTCTTTCTGTGCTGGTGGCACCTTTCTCAGCAACGGCACTTTAGTCAACGTCGGAGGAAACCCCGTAGTGGAATCTCAGACTTCAGCTGCTGACTTTGGCGACCTGGACGGATTGCAAGCTATTCGTCTGTTCCATCCTTGCGACTCTGATACTCCAGACAGTTGCGACTTCTATGAAAACCACGATCAAATACGAATGGCCAGTCCTCGTTGGTATAACACAGTACTTCGCATCGATGATGGAAGTGCGATGATTATAGGTGGTTCCAAGAAAGGCGGTTGGATCAACAACGCCACTGTCAATAACCCCACCATCGAATATTACCCTCCCAAGAATATCCACGGTACCAATGGGATGCCTTTGCCTTTCGCTTTCTTGGAAGACACTTTAAATTCCAACCTATTCCCTATTGCATTTTCTCTTCCCGATGGCCGTATTTTTGTTGCTGCGAACCAAGACGCAACCATCTATGACTGGAAGGGCAACACGGAACAGCGGTTGCCTAAACTACCCAATGGAGTACGAGTAACATATCCTATGGCTGGCACTGGTGTGTTGCTCCCGCTCTATCCCGATAACAACTATCAGCCAGAGATACTGCTCTGCGGAGGATCGACCATTGATGATCAACGGCCTGGATTCGATATCAGTTCACAAGAGCCTGCATCCTCTCAGTGTTCTAGGATGATACTTACAGACGAAGGTATATCTCGTGGATGGCAAGTCGAAGACATGCCTCAAGGCCGACTGATGGCAGATGCAGTTCTTCTCCCGACAGGAGATATCGTCATAGTGAACGGCGCGTCTAGCGGAATCTCTGGCTATGGTAACGTTCGTGATCAAGTGGGGGCATCTAATGCCGATAAGCCTGCTTTGACGCCTTTACTTTATTCGCCTACGAAAGAACTGGGGAGTCGTTTCTCGCCGGAAGGGATGCCGACGAGTCAGATCCCTCGTCTTTACCATAGTACCGCGAGCTTGACGCCCAATGGCGACATAATGATTGCCGGCAGTAATCCTAACCTTGACCGGAGCGATATCACATACGGAACGGAGTATCGTGTTGAATGGTTGAGTCCCCCCTACATGGACATGGAAAGGCCTGAAATTGTCAATTTCCCTTCCAATTTGGAATTCGGGTCGAGGATCACGATTCAGGCCAGGTTACCCACTGACGGCGAGATTAAAGGTGAATTCATTCGTATCTTCCGACATATGTTCTGGTTGAATTGACTCCCGCCGCCTTTAGTCCCATTAATGGATTTCGGATATGTGACGCATTCTGTGCATGCTAATTCACGTCTTGTGTATTTGAATGTTGTATCGCGGGATGGCGATAGCATTGTCATCGAGGGACCTCCAAATGGGAGTGTCTACCCGCCTGGACCGGGGTGGTTGTTTGCGGTTGTTGCAGGTATACCTAGTAAGGGTGTGAAGGTCTTGGTAGGCGATGGAAGCGACCCTCCGTTTGATCAAGATGCTTTGGATAAGTACGTGCATCGATACCTATCTACCCTGTAAATGCTGATCAGGGATAAACACAGTGTGTTACAAAACACTAGCGTCGACTGATATGTGCCTCTTGATATCGGAATACAGTAGCACCGTTATCTCACTTTCGGCTTGTGTACTTTTATTCGTTGTGTGAAAATAATAATCCACTACGTAGAGAGGCAAGAGAGGACGAGGAAGCGTACAGAAAGAAATAATCAGATGGCTCGTTGCTTCATCCGAGCACTGATTGTCCTCAACCCTGCATAGACCTTTCCGGGTGGTGATCCAAGAATCAATGAAACGATGGCGTCACGCGCAACCTTGATATTTTGGAATGAGCCCATGATGTGAATTTTGCTATATACAAGTTCAGAAAATCAGTAACTCGAATACATAGATGGGTGAGCAGAGGACGCACGTATCAGCCAAGACAATTCGGGTGCGGCTCGTGTTCTCAATGGTGAATTTGGTTTTGCCATCTTGCCCGGCAATTCGACCTTATGGATCAAAGTCAGGAAAGGGTTTCTAGCTACGAACTGGCGGGAAACCCACCGATGGCTCGAGATAGATGGTCTCCGTGTAGTGTCTTGACATCTTTGATCTCGAATGAGTCGAGATAGAGGTCGTCTAACCGGAGCAGGGCAATAGCATCCTGTAGCAGAGAGGTCATTTAAACCCCAAATCACGGTACTGAAGTAAATTTACGCACATTAACATCAAATCCCAGTGAATAGGCTTTCATGAAATCAGCACCCTTCTGGATAGCACCGATATCCTTGGTATGTTTTGAAGTCTAATCGTTCGGGTTAATATCCAGGAATAGAAGAATAGATAGTAGAACTCACTCTCATCTCCACACATCGTCTCTGGACGTTCATCCTCACTTGCAGACCCAGCAGCTCAGTCAACGGACCGAACAAGTTCACCCAATCTTTTTTCAGCGGCGTCATGCGATGTGGAGGTATAGGCACTCTTCTTGTTTCAGATTTCAACAGGGTCTTTTGTGCACTGGCAGATGCCGGTGGAAAGAGGGCAGGGGCGGGAGCATCTGTGTTGGAAGCAGGAATAGGATCGTTGTCGATCATGATTTCGTCGTCGTCGTGGTCTCCACTCGGGTTCGCAGAAGGGGGAACAGGAATTAGGCTTGAAGAAGTGCCCTCCTGCAAGTCTGCGGTCTCCGTGATGTCGTTCATTTCTTCATCGCCGTGGGCAGTAGCACTTTGATTAGAAGTGGATGGTTTTGCACCATTTTTGCGGACGAGTTTTCGTCGGTTTTTGCGGTGGGTTGGGGGTGCCCCCTGGGCTGCTGAGGTTGTTGGTTGTGCTACGACCATTTTGGGGGTATTTTACGACGAGACTAGGTCTGCTTTTTGGGAATTAGGGAGGATCTAGGCTGAATTTAAAAATAAGAGGTGCCGCGTGGATCACGATTTTTGTCACGCTCTGATGCTTTTGGCCCTGGTTAGGGGCAAGTGCGATAACATTTGCAATTAGTTTCTATAACATGGCTGTATATTTCCTATGGATGGTTGAATACAAGTACAAATGGTGGGATAGATGCAGATGGAAATGAGCTAACGAATGTGGTGTAGTCGATAGCAATAGTAAGCTATGGTATCGTAGGTGTACATGATATGAAAACAAGGAGTGTGAGGTACGGATGGATTAGTAGAAAGGTCGAAGAATCCATCTTCCCGAGAAGTACGATAGTAAATAGACGGCTATACAGTGTTCCGCCGCCGGCGCTTGAACAAGTCTTTCGTTTTGAATTGCCACATGCCTGTTGGCCGTTCAAAAGTATAAGGTGTGAGTGAGAAACGTCCCCTTCGGAGAATCTCCATCATTAGGAAGGAAACTAAAATTAGTATGAGATGAAGTTGTTGATATGGGAAGCAACAGAAGGTACGTACGGATAATTTCAACATCAAGTGCAAGGGGATGTGATTCGAATTCCAGATAATTTGACCCGACACCCGGGAGGTGTGTTGGAATAAAGGTAGATTTGGGCGTAGAGGAAGTTGGACTGGGTGGGACATTATACCCTTCTTCAGTCGGCGAGGAAGGCTCAATAGAGGAGTCATGTTTTAAGGATGAGAACAGCAGTTTAGAGGGTTTCCGCTTTAGCGATTGTGGTGATTGATGTGACTGCTTCGATTTCGAGGATTTGAGAGGAGCAGGAATGCGAATGCAATTTTGGTGGAAGGTCCCTTGGACCGAGTCAGAGTCGTAATCGAAAAGCTACACCATACGGTCAGAGAATAAAACGAAAGGGACAACATGAAACCCACAGATAACGACTCCGCGGTAGCGAGCCATACAAACTCAGTGTCGAAACGCGTTGGGATGGCAAGAACCTTTGGCCTGAGATAGGTGAGTCTGGAGGTATAAGTTGGTCAGTATAATGAGAGCTTACATGAATCGAACAGTTGAAGAGCCGAAAAGGTCGGTGAGACCACCGATCCTCTCGTCACAGATTGTGATATCTGGGTGACGCCCCTTCCAGGTAACATCGACAAGGACCTTGCCCGATGCACCCCATATTTGTGTCCGCCGCAGTTCCCCACCTTCAGAAGATTCTGTAAGTTTTGGCTCGGGATGTCTCCAAGGGATCGATGATGAAGAAGCGAGATCCTCCGAGGGTGAGAGTAAGACAGATGCTGTCGCTGAGAATGATACAGAGCTAGAAGAAGAAGAAGAAGAAGGTTCCGGCAACACCGTGACTTCTGTTGTGATTTCGTAGGCGCGGTCGCCGGTGGCTACATCGACGAGGGAGGTGTTGAGCATGTCGGGAGACGTAAATCTGAGCAACATGGTGGGTGGTCAGATGCGGCATACCCTGTGGATTTCACCACTCTTAAGTATGAAGAGACAAGTTGCTCAAAATGGAGGAAGGCTTGTCACTTCCTAGTTAGGACCAGCGTTTGTTGTTACACATTTTAGACAATTTGCTTGGGTCCCCATATGGATATTTGAATGTAAGCACGGAAATGGGATGTGTGAAATGAATTCATTCTTTACCCTGAACTACTAGTCAGTGTATTGCGAAATCCCCGAATTATGAGGCTACTCACTGAGCAGACCAGGTTCGCGGAGCTGGTTTCCGGAGCCTGCCGAATGAGTTCCCACAAATGCTGACTAATAATACAGTCACGTGCCTGCCACTGTTTGCTCCTGGTTCGACTCTGTGGCTGTAAACAAAGGAGAAGCTCATCACCAGCGACAACGACCAGGGGCTTAGACAACGACGACGAAGCCACCACGGATACAGTGTCCAAGCAATAGTAAGACCTGCCTTTAGGCGGTGTCCTCGACAACATTCGACAGACACCAACACTCTAGAACACCACTTTCGCCTTGGCTGGCTCGAGGGGATTTTCTAGCTCAACCTCATAACGATATTTGCTGCCAGGTTATGGCTTATCAGCGTCGTTCACCTCAACATCGAGCTGCTCCTTCGTCAAACGGCTCCCCAACGGCTGCTCGTAGAAAATATCTGCTTCGACGTATACCGTCTCGACTAGATTCCCACGCCCTTGTCACCGAGTCTATTTCATCGCCAATACCAGATAGACCCGTCCTCCACCCCCTGCACAACACCCGCCGTCTTGCCTCTAGAGCTCTATATTCGGAGAAGGACGGGCAGCAATTTACGATGCGGGAGTCGAGTCACCCAGTCAAGGCTGGCGCCAAGAGAAAACGCGTCGTCAGTAATAATGAAAACGCGCATGCTCAAGGCCGTTCGACGCGTACAAAGCGGATGAAAACGGCAGTGAATGGCAGGTACTCTTCAAGCACAAGCGAAGAGATCGACTCGGAGGACAGTGACATGGAGATTGATCTCCCTTCGGTGCGGTGGTCGAATGATGAGTCGGAGCCTGCAGGGGAAGAAGACGAAGAAGAACAGTCCAGTGACCAGGAGGAAAATGAACTAAACTCAAGTAAGTCCCAACTCGCCCTTTATCAGTTCATAACTGACGTGCATCTTAGCGGACGAGTATCTGCTACATTCCGCCCCAGCCTCACAACTCAACAGGGTGAAGAAAGACGACCTCATTCGATTATATCGAGTTGGCAACCTCGGGGAAGACCCAGAACTCCTGACCAAAGGAGAGATCATCACCGTCATCATTGATGCCCGCGAAGAGGATATTGCTTCTGTTCCACCATCTTCGCCTCCAGGAAGGACCGAGGGAGCATCCTCCGACTATTCTAGTGATGAGGGTAATGTTGCCGGCGACGAAGAAACCGATGCTGGTTCTCATCCTATGACTATGCCAGGGATAGCTTTAAGGAGGCGCGCTACGATGTATGACGTGACGAAATCTCCATCTCGTCCTATGAAAGGTCGCAGTCTTTCTCTTGGGAATGTCCTGCACCCACAGGTTAAGCCACCGTCTGGGCTGAAACGGAAGGCGTCTTTGAAGATTCAAACAGAATCTGTCTCGAGGTATAGGATTTTTTCCATCCCAGCCGCTTCATTGATTCTCATCATTTATAGGAGACGTTTCTGCAAGGACTCCTCCCCAAGTACCTCCGTCCAGCCTTCCAGTAGCACCCAATCGCCCCCAGCTCATCGGCTAAGGTCTCGCAAAGCATCCACCTCGACTCCTCCCGATTATCCTACTCCTACATCTGCGACAAGTAAAGGCAAGGGGAAGGGCAAGAGCAAACAGGTCGAATTCAGTACGGAAGTCGTTGAGGTTAAGATGTTATCGCGACGTAATAGCCAGAAAGAGAGAGAACGCCAACGAGAACAAGCGGAAGCTCTCGCGGAGGAAAGCGAACTCACTGAATTGGAGGATGAACCAGAACCTACACGGCAACCCCAACCCAGTCCACGGCGACTTCGCAGCAAAGACCGCCAACAGAGCCAGTCAGATACCCGGAGTGCGGAAACGGAAGATGTCAGCCTTACTCCCACCCCTAAGCAGCGCTCTAAACAAGCAGAGCCCTCCAAGCAGGGCAAGTCGCGACCTCTGCGCGTTGTACCTATGCGCAAAGCGAAGGACAAAATCAGGAGCTTGAAGGAATCTGATACGGAAGTCAGTCATGAAGAGGATGAACTAGAAGAGGACGATAATGAGGAGGACGTGGAAGAGGAAGTAGAAGAGGAAGTAGAAGAGGATGGAGGCATGGTGGAGGAAGAGGGTGACGAGGGAGCGGGGTTGGAGGACGAGGAGGATGAGGAGGAAGAGGATGAGGAGGAAGAGGATGCTGAGTTGGAGGAAGCTGAAGACGTCGATGTAGATGAGGAGGATGAAGTCGACGAACTTGTGTCTTCAGCTTCCATGACACCCCCTCCATCTAATTCTTGTGCTCGTAAAACCCCCCTCCGTCAACGATTGCGCCGTAGACAACCTGCTTCGGACCCTAATGCAGATGAAGAGAATGAAGGTGATGATGAACATGAGGAAGAAGAGGAGGTGGAAGTTGAGGTTCAAGGGGAAGAGGAAAATAATGCAGAGGATGACGAATCCACCCTTGTGGTCGAGCCACGGCGCTTACGGAATGGTAAAATCGTCGGAGAGGAGGATGCCCATATGGATGATGATGAGGAAGAAAGCGAGGAAGCAGAGGGCGGGCATATCGTAATCGATACTGAAGAGGAGGAAGATGCAATGGAAGATGAGAGTAAGCGTTTATGTTCTTGCTGTCACATACTTCTGATCTTAATGCAAACTTGCCTAGTTGATTTGACTGTTGCAACTGCCAAGACTCTGGTCCGTCTTCGACGCGATGACCTCGTGCGGTTATGCGAGACACACAACCTCGAACCTGTTGGCACGAAGCCTCAGCTCGCAGAGGCCTTGCTTCAGTGGCGAGACCGCCAGGCCAACGGTTTCTCTTCTCCATCCTCGACTGGTACCGTGCGGCCTCCTTCAACCAGTCGGCGGCGACGTAAGAAACAGTCGAGCCATTCGACAGTGCCCGTCTTGTTAAGATCGGAAAAGGTGCATCTTGACGAACCACGGACGCCGGTTCCCGGGAAAGACAAAGATAATGACGAGCTAGAGCTTGATCTCGAAAGCCTAGGCTTAGAAGACCGGGAAATCCCTCCTGAAAAGATTCAGAAACTCGAGAAGATCGGGAGTGGTGGCTTCAAGGACGTCTTCATAGGGAAGTTCAAAGGCCGACGTATCGCAATTTCCGAGTTCCGTGGCCAATTGAGCGCAAGTAAGTTAGAGGCTTATCGGACAAGAGCATTTGCTAACGACCTATCGCTTCAGTGGACATTAAAGAGCTGAAGCTGTTAGGCGGATTTGACCATCCGAATATCGTTCGTTTCGTAAGTCGATTGATAAAATGCTACCCTTTCTGATACTAATGAGGACTTTTATATGTAGCTCGGTGTTAGCATTCCCGAAAATACCAAGGAAACGCCGGTAATGATTGTCAGCGAATTGTGCTCGAACGGCGATCTGTTCGACTATATTCGCAATGTTAATCCTCCCAGTCTGCACAAAGCTGTACGTGGCAATCGGCTACTCCGAAGCCTCAGATCTTGACTGATTCATAACAGCTGGTTATGATGCTCGACATCAGTCGTGGATTGGAATATCTGCACATGCGCAAACCATCCGTCATTCACCGCGATTGCAAATCGTCAAATATTCTAATCACCGCGAGGGGTACTGCCAAAATCGCTGATTTTGGTCTCGCGAAGGTCAAGCAATCAACAAGGTCGATGGTGCGAAGCTTAGTCGGAACCGTCAATTGGCAAGCCCCAGAACTGTGGACAGCGCATCCTAAGTATAACCATAAAGTGGACGTATTTTCGTGCGCGATGGTTTACTGGGAGATGCTTCAGTGGCATGTTCCTAATAAGAAATTCCCTTGGGAGGTGAGTTAGTTTTTCTCAACTATGAGATGTACTAGACCATTGACTCGCTCTTAGGGGATGAATGAGCATGCCATATACGAACAAGTTGGTGCTAAGAAACAGAGGCATGTTCCTTATTCCATCGAACTATTGGTCCCAGCCCTTATGACTTTGCTATAGGCCATCCATTGCTGGATTGCGAAAGCAATGGTGCCCTGAACTCATTGACTTGATGGAAGTCATGTGGGCACAAGATCCTCACGACCGGCCTACTATGACAGAAGTGGTAGAAACACTACAAGAACTCGTCAAGAAATATTGACGACCTGAACCTCGGACTCATTGAACTTTCCGATACACATCATACCTCGTCGCCGATTCACAGCATATGTGCATTATCAATCCCGTTGTAGACATCATCCTTCCATGCACATCTTATTGCGTTTCGAATGTCCCTCGCACTTAGGCGCGATTGATCGATGACCTTCGAACATTCGACTTATTCTGCAATTCTACCTTTTACTTATTACTACTTTTACGGGTTTGGCCCTATTTTTTAACAGTCTATCTATAGTACCCTTGCAATTCTTACAACCACTTGCCTGCGCAATGTATTTTAGCAACTCAATATTACCACCATTTAAATCAAATAACGGGTTAAAAAGGAGAAATATATTCGCTTCAAGTCTTTCTACATTCGCTCTCTTCTGAATCGTGAAATCTTCGAGGGCGGTGCTTGTGATGGTGGTTCACTGGCAGGTGAAGCGGCGTCTGGCTTCGGGACATGGCCTGGTTTCGATTCACGAACAGACGAAGCGATGACTGTCGGAGGTCGTTCTGGCCGACTGGAAGACCTTGGAGCGGGTGCTCCATGTTGCGCTTTGGGCATCTTCGTTCCTGCAGCAGGGGGGAAGGAGGGAGAATCGACGATCATTGAGAAGAATGGGGGCGTTCCATTCGACGATGATCCTGGAGGTGGAGCAAAAGAAGGGGAATCCACGATCATCGACATCGGGGAGGGTGTCACTGCTGGTGGCCCCGGGGATCTCGCAGGAGGAACCTGTCCCGGGGGGACAGGAGGCGTCTCTGATTTAGGAGAAGACCTGCGGAGTTCATTGACGGGCGTAGATAGAGGCGACGGCCCTGCCGACTCATGAAGACGAACTGCAGTTGTGCGTGAAACTTTGAATTTGGACAAGGGCGTTTTCGCAGTCAAAGGAGGAAGTGTTTTTGAATTGTCCAGTCTAAGAGCAGTTGAGGTTGGAGTTGCACCGGTGGGATTGACGCCTTCAGGGCGGACTGCGTGTATGTATTCGCCGTTCGGCCCAAGATTGTAGACTTCTCCCTTTTTAAGAAGTTCCAGTACCTCTTGCATCCCTCCATCTTCTGCTTCGCTAGCGCTGTCGTCCTCGCTACCTACGAGATTACCTTTATTGTCTAGTTTGCCGGTACGGATAGACTTTTGGATGGTTTTGGCAGTGGCGACTGGTACGACGAAGTCACCAGCACCTGCAGAGGTCGATGAGGGATTGCTTACACCATAAGCGGATGCGAGCCTGTTTGCCCGGAATTGTGATATCGCAGGTTTCGATGGATCGTGGAAAGAGACTCCAAGTTTGTCCTCCTAGATATAATAATCAGCACGGTTTCTCAAGTAAAAAAGAAACATGAACGCACCGTCTCTGTTGTCTCTTCAGGGGATTGCTTAGAAATTTCTTCCATAGCTGAAGCAGCTGCTTGGCCAATCTTTGCCCGTTTCTCATGGTATTCGAGTTCGATTTGCCGCTGCAGAACTGCGTAATCTAAATCCGTCTCCTCTTCCAGTTCTTCCTCATCAGAGCCGCTTTCATCTGAAATAGGAGAATGCGGAGGAGGTGCGGAGGAACGATCGTGGGTCGAGCTCTCATCTTCTGCATCCGACTCGTCGTCAGAATCCCTCTCTGGTGGGGCAGGTGCAATGGGACTGCGAAGGGGCTTTTGTGATGCAGGCACACGTTCCACCACTTTCATCTTCATGGGTCCCTTCTCTGCTTGATGCTCCGACAACAAGGTTGGACGGTTTAGACGGTGTAATTGAGCCGGCACTACATCTCCCCAATCAGGTTTCTCCTCAGACTTCTCTTCGACAACATCTGGAGCGAATGTGACGTTTTTTTTCTTAATCGAATTGGTCTTCCGCTTTGCGTCCTCTTCTTCATCTTTCAGGCGTTGAGCTTCCTTCTCTTTTTCCTCTTTGTCCTTCGACTCAGCCATGTTCCGAAGGAGTGCCATACCCATCTTCTTTTGCATTTCCTTCACAGCTTTGAGGCGCTCCTTCTCGGTTGCAGCGGCTTCTGCTCGTTTCCTAGCGATCTCTGCATATTCTTCTCTCTCCTCTGCATTCCCTTTCTCCACTTCTTCTCGCTCTTCGGCTTCAAGCATGTCAAGAATGCGGTCCCGCTGGTCCCGCAGACGCTGACGAGTTGGTGGTGCAACTTCGTCCAATCTAACAATTGGATCGAAGGCCACATATACTGGCTGGTCATTGGACGCAGAGCCAGATACAGGCTCGGTGATATCGATGATAGGCAGTCCTTCTTCATTGACTAACTAGTGAATCGCAGCATGTGTCAGCATCCTGCGATGTACAAATGTACAGAGCGTACCTCACCACGGTCGTTCTTCTGGGGGGTAAAATCCTTTATGGCATCGTATCCAACGATCTCGCTCAGCCTCTCTGTCAATCTCTGGATTGCTTCGGAGGAAAGATTCGATTTAGCACTACTCGACCCAGTGTCGACGTTTGTGACGGATTGAATCAGAGAGCGGAAGGCTAATTACGCATTATCAGCCATGAATTTCGATTTTTTAGTCATGAAGGCCACCTTGCTGCGTCTCCGCTTTGCTAGCAGCCATGAGGTATTGACGGTGAGTGGTAAGGGCGATAAGATATACGGTTGATGGAGAAGGCTAAATTAAGGCTGGATTACGCCCGTGCGCGTGACAGTCGCGTGTGACCAATCGCGTCGATTGTCACGGACGCGTTGATCGCTGTCACCTTTGCTCGTCTCCAACAGCGTCCAACGCGATTTTCACTTCCAGCTCCCCTGCAACGCGTCGATTATGACAGAATTTATATCTAATGGACTGCTAGGCTCGAAGACCCTAACAGCGACAGAGGATCCTAACGAGTCTTCACCGGATACCACGGGCATGGGCATTCAACCAAATGGCCTCTTAGGAACTTCAAATACCTTAGATTTCAGCCTCACGCGTAGGGGACTGCTCGATATGGACACTAACCCTGTGGAAAAGGAACAAGAAGGATCTGAATGCAATTCAAATGCCATGTTCATGGAGCCAAATGGGTTGCTGGGACCTTTTAACACTTTGGAATCTGGGGCAACGTCAGTCAAACCAGTGGGCCAAACCGACAACCCAAATCCCGATGCACGACCCTCTCAAGTCACTTCAGAATCGACTGGAGGCATGTCAATACAGCCAAATGGCCTCTTGGGATCGCTCTTGGGCTCCAGCCTAGACTTCAGCGCGTCTCTGGACAAAGAATCAAACCTACTACCAGGACCTGCATTAGAAAGTTCAGAAACATTTGAATTTGGGATTGGCTTCCAAAGCAATGGGTTACTTGGTGACCCTGATATGACGGAGAGCTCGAGCATGGTGAGTCTATGCAGAATTGTTTGGACCGAATTAACATGGCTTTTAAAGGCTTCTGGATCATCCTCCGAGGTCGTCTCAGCCCAATTGGAAGAGTCTGCAGCAACCACTCCTGAGTCGTCCTTTGGAACATCAACGCTCCTGTCGATACCTTCCCACTCATCCCATGCTTCATCCAGTTCCTCATCTAGGTACTCAATACGTGCGACGACCTTCGATGGGAAACCATTGCAGATAAAGCGTAAGATTAAACGACGGAGCGCAGGGACAGAAGTGAGTACACCTCTTTCATCCTGCGGGCAAATCCTGACTGACTTCCTCAAGCCATTTAACGGAGCATATAAATCCAATAATTACAAGCTACTTGACGTTCCTATTCATCGCCTAATGGAAAGCCTGTCCATGCAGAAGTCAGAAGACTTGCAAAAGGAGTACGTTCGAAGCCATCTTACTCCGAATGTATGCTCATCTCTTTTCGCAGAGAGCAAAGCCATCGGGAAAACGCCAGCTCGGACGAAGTAGAAGACACTCTTTGGGTCGATCGTTATCGTCCTCGGAAATTCACAGATCTTCTTGGAAATGAACGTGCATCCAGGGATGCTATGTCATGGCTAAAGCAATGGGACTGGTGTGTATTCGGCCGTAGCAAAATCAAGAAGAGAGCTAGACAAAATGACGAGAATGCAAACATTGAAGACGAGTACCATCGGCCTAATGAAAAGGTACACATCATGCATCACTGTTTGTGTCCCAACTGACCGATGCCTCTCCAGTTCCTTCTGTTATCTGGCCCGCCGGGTCTAGGCAAGACCACCCTCGCTCATGTCATTGCTAGACAAGCTGGTTATGAGGTCATGGAGATTAATGCAAGGTAATAACGTCACTAACTTGTGCTCCTTATATCACTGACTTCGACCAGTGATGCTCGCACAGGCAATATTGTCGATGATCGAATCCGGCCTACCCTAGAGGCCGGCTCAACCGTGGGCAGTACTAAGCCTGTACTGCTCATTATCGACGAGATTGACGGTGCCACTGGCTCTGGTGATAACGTACGTTTCTTTTGGCGCTCATCTGTTAAGCCATACTGAACTCGTTTTTCCAATCGTTCAGTCAAATACATTCATCCATAAATTAGTCAACCTCACACAAGCAAAAGCAAAGAAGAAACGTACGTCGGCAGCTTATCCTCGTCTGACCATGCCATTGAATGTATCCAACAGAGCGGAATGGAAAACGGGACCCCCATTCACCTCGCCCCATTTTACGCCCCATTATATGCATATGCAACGACATTAATGCAAGCTCCATTGCTAAATTGAGGCCGCATGCCCTGCAGATTAGGTTCAACAAACCTTCAGATGTCCACACAGTCAAGCGCCTACGGGAAATTTGCCAGATTGAGGGCCTCAAAACTGATGCTCGTGCACTAGCAACGTTGGTCGGTGTTGCCAAAGGCGATTTGCGAGGTTGTCTCAATACATTGCAGGTGATGTGGATCCTAGTCATATACCTCTTCAGCAAGACTAATATTGCTGTATAGTTCATCAAATCGAAACAGGCAGATGTTACAGAACCAACTATCCGAAAGGCAACGGTTGGGATGAAGGAGTCAGACAGCACTGTTCAAACGGTCCTGAACAGTCTTTTTACTCCACTGTCCAAGAAGCGAGTAAAAGAGTTGGGTTTGACCGAGAGTGAGGAAAGGAGATATGTTGCAAGGCTCCACCACGAGATCGATAGTTGTGGGCGAGAGAGTGGGATTGCAACAGGTTGGTTTCCTTCGACTTCTCTATATTTGCAAGTGTGCTAATGCACAATCGTTTAGCCTGTTTTGGCCATTATGCAACGCTACGTCACCACGATGCAAATCTATCAAGGCATGAGAATGCTTCTGAATGGCTGGTCACCTTCGACACGATGTCGAGTGCGATGTATTCAGACGGGGATTTCAGTCTCCAGCACTACCTACCTTACACACTCATCCCGTTCTATCCTCTCTTCAAAGAGCGAGGTAGCGAACGTATAGACCGAAGCCAGGCAGACTGGGAGGTATGTAAACAAGGTTGATACGCGGAAATCTGTCGCTAAAATCCCTTGTTCCAGCACATGCAAACTCTCCGAACCAACGAAGAAATCTATAAGTCCCTCGGTCGAAGCTTGTGCGCAGCTGCAGTGCGGAACAATGGCGATTTCAGGCACTTCAGCGAACGGCCCGTCTTGCAGACCGAATTCGCGCCTCTTATCAACAGGATTATATCCCCACCGTTACGACCTGTGAGGATATCTCTTGCGAACTTTATGTGAACGCACGCCACTCACCTTATGTGACATGCACCTAGATCAATAGCCAGGTCATTAAACCTGACGAGAAGGCCTTACTGAACCGTCTTGTCGACATTATGGCCGCCGTCGATTTACGTTTCGTTCGTGAGCGAAGTGAAGAGGGGCAATTGTCCTATCGTCTAGACCCGTAAGGCTATCCCTTTACACCTTTCATTTCAACCTTTCTTAACTCCCGGCAATCGTTCTAGACCGATCGATGTCTTTATCACGTATGACGGGAAGAGGGCAGCTGATATTCCCGTGTCGAGATATGCTGTTCGGCATCTGGTGGCGGCGGAGGTCAGTCAGTGCCCTGCGCCAGCATACCCTAAACTGACTGAAAGTGCTAGGTCGATGCCAAACTCACTGAGAGAGATACTGAATACGTCGAGAAAGGCAAACGAGGGAAGCACGAGAACTCGTTCAAGTGCGTAGAGGGACATTAACCCACACCGCTTCCTGACTCTTCTCCTAGATCATCGTCTGCGGCGCTAAACTTCACCCCTAAACGCTCTAGAGATGCTGTCGGTGATGATGAGGGGCGAGAAGCTAAACGCGCGAAACTGGGGGCTATCAACCTAGAAGAAGAAAAGGTATGGCATAGTTTGCTGTACAGTCTAGGCCACTACCTCACGAGTCCTTAGCCCCCGACCGATTTCTTTGGGCGTCGGATAACTGCTCCTACAGGCAAAAGCGCTAAATTTGCGCCTCGGAAAGTATCTCATGACAAGCCCTATCGTGTTAGCTACAAACACGCAGAAGGTAATTCTGCAGCTGTCCGGAGACCGGTCACAGTTGGAGCCTTTCTCTAAACGCCACCCAAGTAGCATGCTTTTTGTGCTTGCGCCACTATGTGTAATTTATTGTACTCCCAATTTATTTCTGTGGGATGGAGCATCCTGTAGTTCTGGATCAAGCCTTTCTGGTGATGTTCTGTTTCTTTTTTCTTTTCGAGACGCTGCCTTCATCTCCGTCCTTCCTGGGAATGAGGTGAGTCAATGACACCTTCGATGTCTGACTTTGGCATTAAAATCCTCCATTACAGTTCGTGAGTTGACCCTTTATTAGCTTCACTGCCCTAAAGCGTGGCAGCTGTCCTCACCTTTGACTGTGTCAGTGCCGCATCCCTACCTCTCATTTTGTCTCAATCCAGGACTGTCTTTTGAAGCTACTGGTAACTATAGCTTCGCGTGCCTACTTCCCTTATCTCGTAGGATGTCATTGGTCTAAGGAGGATATTGGTGGAATCGCGGCTGTCACTGTCCAAAAGGCTCTTTCATTGAGTTCGGATATACGTGAGCTTACCTTCGTGTTGTGTTGATTGACTTTACTTTAGCTAAGGTATCCAGGCTGGTGGGATGTCGTATTCTAGTTGCTATTCGGCACTTGGTATTTTCCTCGTTCAAACCCTTCTCATATGATAGGCTGGCCAGCGTAGCCATAATACCTCATCCTCCTCAGCTATCATTTCTGCAAAAAGAACCACAGGGATCTGACCATGCAGCTGTTCAGAAGCTTCTCTGCCCTCGCAGCCGTAACCATGATCACTCTCCCGATATTGGCGAAGGCCAGTTCTATGGTGCCCGTGCTTCTCGAATTTCCTAAAGGAATGACGTTTCCCGTTATTAAACATTCTTCTATCTTTCTCGAAGATCACCGGCAGGGAGAGTCCTTCAGGAGAATTCCATAGCAGCTCGATCTACTGCTGAAATTCCGTAAAATATGTGAGCATCGTCCTCGCAATATCGAACTGACCTGACTTTGAGTCTTTCTTCAGCCTTACGATCCGTCGACCACCAGGATCACTGGTCTCCTCGGTGTCGCGCTTAATTTTGAGGAAGTCCTTGGCCTTGGTTGCAGCCCTATTCCTCGTATCGGTGATGCGGGTGATGCATCCAACGAGCACAACGGTCTGGTGCTGTCATGATAATGCCTATGTAGGTGCTGCTCCTTACTCCCGCTGGATTTCTATTGACATGACATTATCTCCGGGCGGGATAACCCTCGGATATTTCCCAATCAACATTGTAGTTTTCAGCGGGGAACTAGACGTTGACTCCCAATGTCATAATTAACAGAGACTTGCTTCAACGATTTAGTCGTGTCATTCTTTATTTGCCCTGTTCCTCCTAACCCGTGGCGTTTTGTAGAACTCGGTCGTTTATAAAAGATCCTGTTTCAAGCCAATCCGCCAGATACAAAGTCTGGTCACAAGGGAACGACGATCTCAATGACAGACTCGGAGGCTGGGCGTTCCCGCCTTGCTTCTCCGACGCTGCCAGAAGGATTCTTCGACTTCTTCAATGATGGCTTCGCGTCGGTTCTCTTGATCTTCCTAGCTTCAAGATCCGGTCAACCGTTCGCGTTTACTTATTTGGAACTGAGCACGGCTGGGGCGGCAAAAGGCTATGACGGGCAAGTAGGAAATCGAAAAAACCGTTTATTATTTGCTTGTTATCCGTTGACTCCGTGGATATGATTCTTCTTCATAGAATGTCATTAAGAGAACTTTGGAAACGCCGCCATTACTTCGACGTCTGGACAGGCGGTGGAGCCCTGAACTTCTTGGAAACTGGCATGGATTTAACTCGATCGAGCAACTTTGCTTCCCAACCTGTCAAATAACCGATCGGTATCGTGTTCTTGCAGTTTCCACTAGAACGGCTCGAGGTCGCCAGATACAAGGGTCTGGCCTCGTAAATTCTGGTATATAAAGGTCAGTACCCCAGCTGTATAGACCCCAGTGCTCAGCATCTCCACATCTCTCGAGTTCTCCCTCCATTTCCAACCGGTTCTTAGCCATTATGCGCCTCAACGTCTCTGTCATTGCTGCCGCTTTGACTGTTCCCACTCTCATCTCCGCCTCCCCCTTGGTACGCCATTCTCTACCTTATTGGCATTATACACGTCTTATAGTCAACCAACCTTTCTCCTTTATAGGTAGCGAGAACCGAACATACCTGCAACACTGGCAGTCTTCATTGCTGCGGTTCCACCATGTCGGTAAGGACGCTCGCTTTCTTTGGATTAAATTCATGGACTAACGTGGCGTGTCTGTAGACGAGCAATCCACAGGCCGCTACTTTAGCTGGTCTCCTGGGCATTGTTGGCCCATTGGGAGGCGCTATTGGTTTCCACTGCACGCCCCTTAACATTTTTGGGATTGGAGGCAATAGCTGCAGCCAGCAAACCGTATGCTGCACTGGTAATCAATTCGTAAGTCTTTTCAACATAGTTCTCAACAGATAATGCCTCTAACTGTCTGTACTTGACTCGTTGGCAGAACGGTTTCGTCGTAGTTGGCTGCAGCCCATTCAACCTGGGCATCTGAGGGCTGAACACACGGACAAGGACATTATTCCTTCCACTTGGCTGGGTGTTGGTATCGTTTGCAATTGGTTTCGTGTATTTATGCCTCCTTTCGGAGAGGACACTCGTTTTGTACACGTTATTAAGACGGACTGTTACTTCAAATGCGCAGCGTTCGGATATAAAGACCAAAACCACGAGCCCATCGAGGTAATGTCAGGCTCTACGACCATCACGGGCAAACGTTGGGGAAAACGAGAGTGATCATTAATGAGGGTATATGGCACAAGGGCCATGTTCTACGGTTAGGCTTTTACATGACCCAGATTAAGGATGCAAGAACGGAAGTCAAGAAGGCTACAGCAGGTACTGTTACAGCGGCAGGCCCTTCATCGTCCGTCGGTTTAGGAGCACTAGTGGAAGAAGAGGCCCCGGCTGACGAAGCTGGTGACGAAGCTCCTGGTCTCGAAGAGGCACCAGTTATTGAGGGGCTATCGGATGAAGCAGAGAGAAAGGGGCACTGCCGATGGTGCTTCCAAGCTGGAATTCGATGAATGTATAAGGGGTTGTCTCGGTTGCGGGGGCCCCATTTTCATCTAGACCGCTGCAAATGGCATTCTCGCCGGAGAAGGTGCAGTCAATGCCCAGGGTACCTTCAGCAGGTGGGTATTCATAAGTCAAGGAGGCGCCAGAAGGTCCTTGAACAAGGGTCGCTGCATGCAACTCATTAGATGAAGGAAACAAAGAGAATATCTGGGAGAGTTACCGGTTCCAAAGAACCCATCCTCCGGAGACCCGGATGTCGATTCTCCTCTTTGAATAACGTAGGTGGTACGTCCCTGGGCATCTACTCCAGCGACATCGGCTCTCAAAGGCTGGGGGTCAGCGATTGGAAAGAACAACGACACAGTCTGGGCCTGCGCGTCTACGGTCATGCAAAATGTTCATAAGTATTTCCATATTTCACGGGCAAAAAAGCTACTCACAGAGAGCGGGAACGAGCGAAAAAAGGACGGAAGCGCGCATGACTGGGGGTTTCACGATATGGGGGGAGGGAATATAAGGTGTTCAGCATTTGTTTTGAAGTGGCTACTACATACAGCGCTATTTTATGTCATCTTTGATCCCTGGCCGTGAGGGCGCTCCGCCACACATTTATGAGAAACATGTAAACCAATGTTCTTTCGGCGCAGGGGAACGGCGATTGATTGCAAGGCCCCATCTTCCCGGAGGCTCTAGTATGCCGATTCCAGGCAGCAACTCGTACATGTATGTAGGAACACCGCTCGCCACAACTGAGATGGACGAGGTCGGACTCTAGGCCTTCCGAGTCGGACTCGCTGCGCTCGGTGGAAGGTAGAAGCAGCATCAAATGCCGCGTCGCATCACGAATGGGAAGAGATGGGAAGTCGTACATTGCATGATGATGTTGCTGCAAGTTGCTTTTCAACTTCCACGAGCGAGCAGCCCGACTCAACGGAACGAGAGTTTGTGAGAAGCTTTTCCATAGACAAAAGGGCCAATGGGTTATCTCTTTCATGGGGGCAAACTATCTGGGGGTCGCCTCTAGGAAACAACATTACTGTCCTAGGTCCGATTACGCCTGGGGCACTTCAAATAAGTCTTGATCAAGATGAATGGGTCAAGTATTGACTAGATGTATGAGTTGCAATGGATCTTAAGCATTTAACTCTCCGAAACAAAGAACGGTCGGGAGAGAATGCCCAAGTCAGAGCCGACGCAAATTGACTCGAGCGCGTCAGGATGTTTGGCATAGGGGCCGACGTCAATGATGGCCGCCGCCCTATAAAGACCGCACCCCGCCATGTGTCTGATGTTGTCTTTTCCCATTGTCCCTAATGACGGACTGGCGTCGTTCTTCTCGACTTATCCAAAGGTCACAAGCCACAGAGCGCAAGGCTGAGGAACCTCGACCCTTCCAGAAAAAGCTGACGGCGAAGCCCCCTCCCACCAAGAAGCAAAAGAAAAGCCATCCGGCACCCTCCAAAGAGCAGAATGTATCCAAGCCTAGGGGTAGAAGAGGCCGTGGTGCACATATCGAAGGGGTCGGAGAGGTTCCCTTCGATATACTGCTCGAGATATTCAACTACCTCGACGCGGGGGATCTTTTAAGTCTATCCAGAGCGACGAAGGCCTTCCGCGCCATTGTTCTAGACAAGAGGTTGACCGGTACTATATGGAAAACAGTACGCTTCTGTTGCACGACGTTTCTCTCAATCGTGTGCTGATATAGTCCAACCAGTCATTCGAAAATGTCAAGCCTGCCCTTCGTCTAGGGGACTTCCCAAAAGATTGGAATTTGATCCAAATTGCGGATATGGTGTACGGCCGGGACTGCTCTGTACGACATCCCAGTTCAATGCCATTTTATCATATACCAACTCAAGGCTCTGCAGAAATGTGATACCGCCACTGGCGTAACCGCGTATTGGCCAGAACGTACTAGGTTATGCAAAGACTGTCTCACTACAAGGTACGAGTTCCATAGGTCCATCTGGTAGAAGATAGCTAAATACAACCATAAATGTAGCTTCGTCGAACTCGACCGTTCAGAACAAATTGATAGAGATATCCTGCTCATAGCCTACTCGCGGTATCATCCACTCAATAAATGTGCGGAGTCGTACCCTACTTTTCCATAAATTTCCTTCGGCTGATATCCAGATTAGACCATAGTCCTATCTGTTTACGGGCCACGTATGAAGCCCAAAAGCAGGAGTTATTGCGTCTGAAAAAAGACAAGGCTGCCTACGATGAATACATTCGAGAGGGAACCAAGAACAGAAACGCGTTGAGCAATGTAATAACCTTGCTCGACACTGCTAATTGGTCTATGGCTAACTGTCACGTAGTTTGGTTGGATTATGACAGACTGGGAACGCATCAAATGGAGGGACAAAATTAAGGGCATAGACGCCAGACGCAAGAGTCGCCGAGCGAGCTACAAAGAAAGGCTAATAGAGTTGGGTAAGTGGGCATGAAAAGTGACATTCTTAGTTCTGACGCTTTCCATTCCAATGATCAAGGCTTCCAAGATGAACTCGCCCGCCTAAGCTCGCGAGCATTGGAGACTCTGCCTGGGTTCAAAGGGACCAAGCCTTTGAGCGACAAAGGTGAGTCAGGTTCCTCTGGAATAATGTCTCTTGCATAATTCTCCTTGCATCAGAATGGACCAGACTCGAACAATCAGTGATCGAAATCATGGTCGAACTTCGTAAAGACTTTCTTAAGAGGGACAGGCTTAAGGAGATCATCAAGCGCATCTGGGGACTGTGCCCTATTCGAGACTACTACGTCACCCGGCATCGGAACGAAGTAGTCCCGAACATAAGAGACATCGCGAATGCTGAGCCCTTCCGATCTCTCATATTCGATACAGAAGAAGAGTTCCAGGCACTGAAAACTTACATCCCGTTACCGAATGAACTTCCTAGGATCGTGGAAGAGTGGCGCGAACGAGCAACAGGCGTTATCCTCGGACTTCTACCTCAGAAACCGAAACCTCGAGCCTCGAAGAAAGGGAAAGGGAAAGAGAAAACCCCTGACATTTCTGTCCTATACCGAGCCACGTCCCTGTTCAACTGCGCCTGGTGCTCTGACATCCTTACTTATCCACGCGTCCTTGAGCATGAATGCTTGACACGCGGGCACCGTGGACAGGGGAAGCCTCAAAACGAAGAGGAATATGAAGATGGCGATTCTGACGATGAGGATATTGCAGGCGAATTGCAGATCATACGTACGAGCACAATGCCTGTATGGAATGAGGGGGACGATCAAGTAGAGTTCGACACCGAAGCTTCCAATAGCGTCAAGCCTATTATCACTGCGTGTGGAATGGACCCAGAGACAGCTACCATTGACGAGATGGACAAGCTCGATGCGAGACTGGAATGTCTCCGTTGTCATAACCCGAAATCAACGCAAGGACGACTTGTCATGACCTGGCGTAATGCTGTAAGTCTTCACCACAAGTTCCCAGTCTAATTATCATTGAAAGATCTACCCAGCTTGTTCATGAACTCGAGAAACATTCAGAGGAAACAAGTCAGGCCAAATGGCTACGGCTATCTGAGGAAGATAAAGTGATTGCGAATGCGAAAGAAGCATATAGTCTCAGACGGAAATGGCATGATGAGAAAAGGGTGTTTTGCACTGAATGTTGCTTTGCAACCATCCAAGGAGATCAGATTATTCAACCCAGCCATTGCGATCCTTTAAAGAGCACCGACAGTCAATGTCCCAAAGGCCACGATATGTCTCGAGGAACTTACATCGTGGAAGTCGGACAAAAGCTAGTATTCAAACGCTATCCATTTCCCGTTAAAATTTGAAAGGGATATGCAAATAGTATAATCTTCACCCGTGATTTTATACCTCTTACAAGGTATCTCTAACAAAGCCCAATGTACCTAACGATGAAGCAATCAGTTCTAATACCCTCTTGCTTTCTTTTTGGTGAACGTCCCGCAATGCCTCCATTGGCTTTTGAAGTTCCTCATTTGCGATGAGAACATCTCCATGCATACGGAGGAAAACGTTCATGAAGGTTTCGACAGCTTCAAAATCGCGGCGGCTTTTCAGTCGTTGAGTCAACGCGTGCAGGAACTGTGAAAGGCTTTCGAGGGTGATTAGTTGCCGAATTTCGAGGTCAAGTGCAGCGGGAGACAGAGTCTTCGCATAGTTGAAGAATTCCTCGTCTACAAATGATGAAACCCGTTAGAAGAAGATCAGAATTTGGGACAATAGCGCTCACAATCGCTATCGGCAGGCTGCTCCTTGAGCTTTTGGTGGAATACAGTTTCAGCAGTCGCTGCTACCGCCTTTTCTAGTCGGCTCGACTTCTTGGCTTCAGTTTCCTTCTTTTCTGCCGCAAACCGTGGTTCCACTCCAGGCAACGTTGGCAAGAAGAATGGTGCCTTCTCTGGTGCCTTGGGAGGCTCCTTAGGTTTGTTGCGTTGCTATTATATTAAGCATGAGCACACTGAATTCCATCCCTGGATATAGGGGAGAGACTAACCTGGATCACTTCGAGGTTCAAGAGAGTCTGCCAGCGAGATCGTGGAAGCAAGGTCAGTGTGATCAACTCTCCATCCAGTTGAATGGGTGTTGAGAAAACGTCGATATCCTTATCTTGGACAGTAAGGGCAGCCAAAGCATTGAGAGCTGGAAGAGTGGTCAGCGACATTGCGGAACCAAAAGGCAGACAAACTCACCTTCTTCCTCCGACGTTCCTTGTACAGAAGGTAAGGAAACCTCGGCAATCTCATCTGCGACGATACCGTGGAAGTTGACTTCACCGTATTGCGCGCGGTTTGCCCTATTCCAGTTCAGAAATTATATCCAGTCCTGATTAGCATGCCACTTACCAAAGGAAGACACCGACACTGTCGATATGAGCTGTCGCCAAGAAATCATTTGTTGGGGAAAACGACACTGAAGTCGCAACACTCGAAGTTTTGAACGCGTCGATCAGACGACCTGTGGGGACGTCAAACGTGCGTATGATTGAATCCAAGGAGGTTGTCACAAGCCATCGCGAATCGGGGGAGAACGCCTATATATAGGTGGCAGCGTTAGAGAAGAGAGGAGAGATAAATTGAGACAACGAACAATGTCAAGAACACGGCCCCTAAAACCGCTGAGTTCACGGACAATCTTTTTAGTTTCGATGTCGAGTACACGGACGACCATGTCATCGCAAACAACAGCTATGAGTCCGCTGTCGCGTTGCAAGGTCATAGAAACTGCAGTGGATGGCAGAACGAGGGTGTGTTCCAGTTGAGCTGTTTTGAAGTCAAAGAACTAGGCGTAGATTAAATTAATGAATATGTTTAACGCCTCGTAAAAAGCGACCTACATTCACAGTGCCATCCATAGTGCATGCCACTAAAGTAATATTCAAGGGATCAACCGCCAACCCAGTAACAGATCTCTCTTTTTGTTTCGCAGAGTTGGAACTATGAATTCGGTTGGCCACTTCTGGAGGACAAGGACCTAGCTGGAATGTTCTTCTACGGATACCAGATTGCATGTTCCACATGTGAATCAGACCCGTTGAAGAAGCTGCGATGCCAAAGTTCCCGCAAGCTGTCACACAGACACTCTGAAGATTAAAGAAGTCAGGATATATGCGCGGGAAAAGCACGAGAAAACCCGACCTTGACAGAACCCAGCGTCGGCCGTGGCTTGCCTTTGCCTCTCACATCATCTGCGAATCCGTAAACATGCTTGCCCAGACGCTTGGACTGCATAGTCCATGTTCGTGCAAATGTTTCATCAGTATGGCCAGTGAGAATGTCATCCCAGTCTTTGGCTCGTGCAGACGAATATGAGAGCGATGTGATCGGAGGGAATTTCAAGGAAGCTACGGGGATAGACAATGTCGTAGCTTTTTTGGCCAATGACCCTGTAACCCGAGATATGAGAATTTACGATGCACTGGACAATGACTAAATCCACCTTGTGATAGTTCATATGACCTTGAGTCTCGAACTACAGATGTGCAACGCAAGCTTCTATCTCTAGAAGCAGTGAGCAATTGCTTTCCGTCATCGCCGTAGTACCGGATTAGGTGAGGAGGTGCGTGGTGTCCGGAACGGTACTTCAGAAGTCTTGGAGGAGCTGTCGGGGAGTCGAACACCCATTGCTACGACTTCTCGTCAGATATCTCCACAGATCTCCACGGGTGTTAACTAATGCTCACCTTGACGCTATTGTCTTCACCAGAAGAAATCAAGAGAGGCTGTCCTGGAACCCATTCGATGGAAGAGACAGCACCATCGTGGGCTCCACGAATTATATGCAACAGTCTCCCTCCTGCGTTCAGATCCCAGAGTGCGATATGACCTGCTGAAGACGCTGAGGCAAGAATTGGATGTCCGTCTAAAGAAAATCTTTAGATTAAAGGTTGAAGATAATTTGATGACATACCACTTCGGAATCCAAGAGCTCTGATGCCTCCTCCTTCCATGTACATTCTCATTAACCGTTCGTCAGCGCGGACGTCATACACGGATATTTCTCCTGAAGCAAATCCAATTCCGACGACGTCAATAGCGGGGGATTGCGTTAAAGCTGTGATCGCAGATCCTGTTTGATGTTTTTGACCAAGCAAAGGTGTTGCAGGTACTGAGGTCAGTTGAGCAGAAGAGAATTTGTAGATGCACTGTCTGAGTCTTTTGTGAGGACTCGAGTTGGAGGACAGACGGAAAGACTTGCCGTGATTGGATGTTCCATAGCTGCATATCACCCTGATTACTTGCTACGAGAATTTTATTGAGGTAGGTAGCGGGGTGTAGAATCGATGTTGCGGTAAATCCCTGCTCAAACTCGAGCGTGGAAGCGAGAGCTGTGTCCTGTTATAAACCGAGATATTCAACAGACAAGCTTGCAACGCACTTCCAGTGGTAGTATCCCAAATGAACATCCGAGTTCCATCCTCTGTTAAAGCAAGAATTTGAGAAGCAAGGACTGTTATGTAGGCGAGAGGTGTCCCAAGAGGGTTTTCAATACGAAGCACCTGTGTCCAATGAGTCAGATTTCAAATTGCATTGAAGGAATTAAGTAACAGACCTCCTTTCCTCTAATGTACTTGATGAGGAGAGGTCCAGAAGCAATCCAAACGTCGTTCCCACTCAATGCCATGCTCGATATCTGTTCTGGTGCATCGGGGCCTACCAAAAGCAACAGTCTAGAAAGAGCATGATATTAATAGCAGTAAAATATACACACCATTGAACAACAGGGTCATCTTCCCTCCTTCCCATAGTGCAAACGACTTCCCAAGGCAAGTCAAGATGTGTATACGAGGTCCCTCCGCTGCACCCTTGAACGATCGTGTTTGCAATACGAACGGGACATGGTTCGTGATCAATCCAAGAGCCCTAAAAGGCACAAACAATCTTGGTTCATTCGTACTTCTTCTCGACCCGGCCGTCGAGTCCTTCCGAAGACGTTTTCTAGGAGGAGGCGTCGAGGCATCAGAATCAGCGACGCTCATTGCTGAAGGCATAGTCGATGAATGTAATATAGAGTTTTACAAAGTCGGTTCGGTTCAGTATCAGCTCATTAGTCGTCGTCGTTGTCGCGGTGGAGGAATGCGCTTCAAAGCTCGCCGGCACCGTCTCCCACAACGAACGACGCGCTTGGCAAACTCGAAAATTGCTGCACGTGACTGACATTCCCCGAAAAGGAATTTACGTCATGGGCCGTGCTCGAGTCCGACAACAGGGCCAGCAGCGTCGACGTGGTTTCCTCCGCCAACGACGACCATGTCAGAAAATAAATCAGCTATCATATCTCCAGAGGTAATCTCTCTTGGCTCGACGCTGTCGCCACAGACGATAGCGATTGCCTCGTTTGTATTTGCTCTGCTTCTCGTCATTGGTGAGTTCCTTGCCTTGAAACGCTGGCCAACCAGATAAATCTAACTCCTTCCAGTACTTGTAGTTCTCAATAAAAGAAAATCCGGGGCCAGGGGGAACTCGCTTCTCCTCATTGGGCCCTCTGATGCAGGAAAGACCTCCATCTTTTCACGCGTATGTTAACCTAGGCCGCGTCTGAATCGGGGCACCGCTAATTAGGGACGGTATAGCTCGTAAACGGTCCAGTAACACCGACGCACACATCGTTACAGACCAACGCATCTATTGCTAGTCTATCACCCGACAAGTCCATCCGAGTTGTGGACATTCCGGGCCATCCTAGGATCCGTGGTCAGTTCGCAGACCATCTCCCCGACGCGAAAGCCATCGCTTTCGTCGTTGATTCCAACACAATATCTCGAAACGGAGCCGCAGTAGCCGAGTGAGTATCCATTCCCTTTTCCTTAATTCTATTCTCAAACGCTTTGCCAGACATCTCCACCACATCCTCCACGCCATCGCATCCTTACCTCCTTCATATACCGCTCCCTCTCTCGTAATCCTCTCCCACAAAGCAGACCTTCTCAAAACCTCGGCCTCGTCAGCCAATGCATCTACTCTTGCCATTAACCGAGTCAAAACCATCCTCGAACGAGAACTCGAGAAGCGCCGACTCGCTCAAGCCGGAGGAGTAGGTATCGAAGGACTAGGCGAGGAAGGCGAACGCTCAGAACTGGGTGGCCTGGAATGCGGGGACGGTAATGCCCCTTTCAGGTTCGATGATTGGGAAGGAGGCGAGATTGTCTTCTTGGGTACCTCAATTCGTCAGGGTACCCCTGTCACAGAAAAGTTGAGTGAAAAGAGCGGAGAAAACGGTTTGACTACTCTATACGAGTGGCTGGAAGATCAAATGTAACAATCTACGTATAATTTACTTTCTTGAATCCCCTTCAAATCCCGTAGAAAATACTTGTCAGCAGGCGATATTGCCATCCCAGTTCGAGTCCAAATCTTTCGTATTAAGCGGACATACTAATGGCGCCATATTCTCGTATCTGCCAAGAAAACTCCCCTGTGGCCCCCCACTTCTACTTGTATGTACTAACTACTGCTATTACGATTACAACCAACAGATACCAGATACTGAATAACGATAGACACACAAGACCCTTCCAAGACCAGAATTATACCGCGAGAACCGGACTAGCCCCAGGTAACACTGGGAGTTCAGAGAATATATCGGAAATCCCGGTTCTGAATGTCCGTCAGGTCAAGGAAAGCCTGTCAAACGCAAGTATGTAAGTATTATGATATCAAGGGTTTAATGAGGTAAAGAAGCCATACCTTGTCGATGCGTTGCTCAACCTTCGTCCCATCCGCCGACTCTTTGACGACACAGACATCGTCATACGAATCATCCCTCGGCTCCTCATCCCTTCTCTTATTCTCCATAGCCAACATCGTCCTCAACGCCAAAATGATGATGGTCGAGGACACGATGCATACGGAGATGACAATCCACGGGACCCGGTTTCTAGAAATTAAAGGCAAAGGGGTCGCGAAGTGAGCTTTACGAGACCAACGAGAGGGGAATTATTAACCTCGGTTGGTAATGCTTCTTCCACATGGATGGGCCAGCCGCGTTGCCGGCAGCGTATGCAATCATAACAATCGCATTCGTTGTGATTCCTATAGAAGACCCAGAATCAAAGAGTCAGCATCCCCTTGCTCCACCGCGATAGCGTAATGGAAACTGGAATGTATATGTAGAAGAAGAGATAAGACGACGCACGCTTAGTATGACCAGCGGTGATAGAACCAACCCATCCCAAGAAAATGGGGAAAGGGACGACAAAGAAGACTAAGGTAATGAATGGGTCGTATGATCAGAAAGTCGTAAGAGTGGGAG
The DNA here is from genome assembly GCA_900156845.1 of Coprinopsis strossmayeri. Lineage (NCBI taxonomy): Eukaryota > Fungi > Basidiomycota > Agaricomycetes > Agaricales > Psathyrellaceae > Coprinopsis > Coprinopsis strossmayeri. The sequence goes on from FTPT01000081.1 coordinate 232,822, forward strand.
GAAAGATAGATACTTACTCGATACCCAATATGAAAACAGCAGTCCCACGCGGTTCTCCGATGGTAGAGTGTTAACCAGAATTGCGCCCAATAATGCTGGGACGGCCATTAGGACCGCAGAATAACTTCTCCCAACCTTTGGGACAGACGCCAGAGTTACTCCAACCCAGATGTAAATGACTAAAATGAGCAAGCTGAACGTCAGACGTGACACTTGCGGCTTCTATCAGTGTTACTCGCTTTCGACAAGCCCATCTACACAGCCCAAGAGGGTTGTCTTGATCGTTGAAAATCCGAATTGGTGGACGATAATTTGCCGTTGGTTCGCAAGCTGAAAGTCCGCCGACCACGGTCAGGAACATAACAGCAGCTAATGAAAGGGAGAAGCTTACAGAATTTGGAATTTGTCTGTATAACCAATGGAAAAAAGGCGCTCAGAATCACGCTCAAAGGCGCCCGTAGAAACATAAGAACTCACACGGTGGCGGCGAACACTGCCATGAGCCAAATCTTTGGGTCACGAAGCGTCTCAATGAATCTATTGAACACCAGGGCGTCAAAATCAGCAAAATTTTCTGATAAACGGAAGCTTGTCGAAGGAGCTTCGATGGATGAGCGCTTACTGGTCTTTCTTCCATTTCTTGTTTTCGACACCTGCTTGATTAGACTTGATTCTTTGGACAGCCAGCGAACGTTCTTCTTCGGTGAGGAACCATGCTGTTGTGGGGGAATCTGGGAAAAGGAACCTGGTGTGGGAATTCAAGAAAGCGAACTCGTTAGTTACGGGTTTTGACGGTGGACGCCCGTGGTGCTCACCAGAATGCAACGGCTGTCACAAGAGTTACGAGACCAGTGATGATCATGAGCCTGGAACGGCAGTGAGCATACGAATTCGAACGCAAGCATGCAACTATGTATGTACATACCATTGCCATGGTGCGAAATTGGGCGTCTGCGGTCGACGTTGGTAAACATCAGTTCCAACGAAGGCCAAGATAACGACCTATAACGACTCTCACCGTCGTATGGAGAACTCCGAACCCGAGAAGACCAAGGAAAATAATCGCAGTGCCATTCATCAAAACTGGATGACAGAATGATTTAATCAGCAATGATCTTCGGAGGGACGTCTCCCCATAAAGAGAGTCCGAATAGAAGTTATGTACGCACACCAATACCCGACACGTCGGGTCTGTTCTTCACGAGTATAGAACATGGAGGTGACGATCATGAATCCTGGAGTTATGGCGCCTGATGACGGAATAATTAGTGAGAAGCTCAACCCAAAAATGTGCATGTGCGGGTGTCAAAAATAGCTGCAATGACGACGGACGTACCTTCGCAGAGACCTAGGATGAATCGTACGACGAAAAGGGCCCCGAAGGACTTGCACGCTGCATGTGCCATAAGGGCTATAGCCCAGATGAAGATGTTGATGCTGTTACGATACGGTTAGAGTAATCGAGGTACATAATGGACTGTGGGACGTACCTCATCCATTTCCCAACCGGAAATCGTTGAAGTGCCAAGTTTTGTGGGTACTAGGGACGATTAGTAAATAAATCGGAGGCTGATGTTTGGGCCCACCTCAAACAGCAGGTAGCTGAGATAGAAGACAGTCCCGAGCCAGTTGAACTGCGTCTGCGATAACTTGGCGTCGGGTCTGTGACATCCCCGTCAGTGGTGGTCGAGAAGAGAGCCCGTCCAAGACACGCACATAATTCCCAGAACAGCGGATTGCCCAAGTGTCGCTTTGTCCGCGAATGTCATTCTTGACGACGGTCAGATGAATGGTTCCACTGATAGCCAGTCAGTCTTACAGATAGAGAACTGGAAAGCAACATTCAGCGACCATAGTACCGGCTTAGTTCTGCCATAACTTACTGCACATCAGGGGCATAATGTGCCAGTCAATCTTCCGCCTTGAAGGCGAATTTAGCAGGAGGTCAACACAAGTGGTGAAGACGAGACGCACTTTATCCGTGCGGCCAGTTCTGGGGTCAGAGGGGTGGAAGAGCCCTCGACAACGTCGACTGCAACGTCGACGTCGCGGAGGTCGATAGCGTGCCTATCATGCTTCTCGGAGACGGAGAGGTCGCTCTTGTCCTCCGACATAGCAGCTGGTGAAGAGGGGAGAGAAAAAGGAAAAGGACGGTTCGCTGGGAGACATGGAATGAGTGGATCTATATGTAGCTGCCGAAACGTGATTTGCTAGGCAGTTTTTGGCTTTGAGCTGTTGATGGATGGGCGCATTGTGGGCGTCCCTGACTTCTGCGTCTCGGAACGTCGCGTTGGGTTTCTCCCAGATCGCGCATCGATATGAGAAGATTTAGTTTCTCAATCTGCCTCCGACCTCATCGCAGAGCTACACGGGGAAGGCATTAGAATAGGGGCGAACACAACTTCCTCTCCACCGTACTCCAGTCCACGTGCACCCGTGGCTGTGCCTCCTTCATGCAACGGCCATTTGCTTCTCTCCAGCTTAACCTGCAAAGTCTATCTCAACACGACATTTGTTATTCCTTTTCTGTGTGCTGCTTTAGAGAACGACGACAAATTAAAGGTTACTGACCATCCAATGGCAGACGTCCAACCACCACCGTCAAAAGAATGGCGCATCGACCCCGAATCCGAATACAGATTCGAACTCGATCCAGACACCTCCTTGGCTATCACTGTGCGTCTCACTTTCCCCAGTAAACTGCCATTGAACCAACATCTGCCAGCTCGTTCGTGGAAGAGCTGAGATTTTCGGCGCGGAACTAGTAACAGGAAAGACATATCTCTTCACCATGGAGTGCAAGGCAGCAGTCTTCACCTGGCACGGATGCACAATTGAGATGAGTCGCTTTTCCCCCGACAAAAGTCGCGCTCTCTGGACTGCAAAGCCTTATCTCTCGATTCCAAGCACGTCACAGGTCAACCATCAACAGAGTACATCTCGGAGGAGACCCTTATGTCCGCGTATGCTAATGTTCACATAGCCTTGGAGCAGATGCGCGTCCGGGCATTCAGTAAGGCTCGAGGCTCTCCCTTGCCTCCTGGGGAAGAAAAAGATCCTAAGCTCTCCGAGTCTCCGAGAGTACTGGTATTAGGCCCTGAAAACTCTGGCAAGACTACTGTATGCAAGATTCTCGCCAACTTTGCAGTTCGGGCAGGACAAGACTGGACACCCTTGCTCGCGAATGTCGACCCCAGCGATGTGCGTTTTAAACATCTTCAATTGCCGAGGGATACCAACACGACCTCGTAGGGAGCTTTCGCAATCCCAGGAACACTGTCTGCAGCTGCCATATCCGGTCCTATTCAAACATACTCCCCCGCCAGTCCCCTAGGGGCTGCAGCTACAACCGCTCCCATTGGAATGTCTTCAAATGCTCTGATGCCTCTAGTTTCTTGGTACGGACATATCGATACAAGAAGAAACCCTCTTCTCCTGAACAGGCTCATTCGTAATCTTGGGGAGAACGTAAACGATCGATTTGACTTGAACCCAGAAGGTACGGATTTAAATTGCCCTGCATGATCGTCTCGAAACCTTACCGCAAACCCAATATTCAGGCAAAGCATCTGGCTTGATTGTGGATACTCCATCATCGTTTGCTTCAAGTTCATCTCCTACTGATCACCGCCAGAAATTGATCAAAGCCTGTGTTGATGCATTCAGAAGTTCGCGTTCCTTCCTCCTCCTCTTGTGAACAGCCCAGCTGACCATTAACGTTCTAACAGTAAATGTCATCCTGGTGGTCGGTCATGAAAAGCTCAACGTCGAAATGCAACGTGCATTTGGGTCGTACGTCACAGTTGTGAAAATCCCGAAATCAGGAGGCGTAAGTAGTAGCACACCCCTCTTCGTCAATCTGGTTATGCTTAAAACTCAGATCAATTCTAGGTCGTAGAGTTGGACTCTAGCTATCGAGAAAGGGTTCGCCGATATCAATTGCATACATACATGTATGGGCAAGCCGTACACCCTCCTCCAGGTGTAACAGGAGGCACCCTCGGAGGTGAAAATCCATCGTACCTCGTTCTATCACCGTATTCGACTGTAATCAAGTTCGGAGACCTGTCGATCTACCGCATTGGAACAGGTGGGGTTGTTCGTTCGTATTCCTTCTCATCATTTAATCTCTTCGGCCGTATAGAGAACATGGCGCCTTCCTCCGCTCTTCCTATTAACGCCATGCGCCAGGTTTCGGAAATGCAGCCAGTGCCCGTTAATCCTTCCTCCGCTGGCTCAGGATTGTTGAACTGTGTCCTTGCGCTCCTCGCTCCTTTCAATCCGGATGAAAATGAGCGCTATGACGAAGAGATTTTAGATCTCTCCGTAACAGGATTCGTTTATGTGTACGTTCTTGTTTCCATCTCCACCGGAGTGGAAAAGAAGGCTGATTTCATGTCCAGGACGCACATGGACGTGAAGCAAAGGAAGATGACTATTCTAGCACCTAACCAGGAGTCTGTAGTTAGGAAGACAGCGCTAGGAGGGTCGTTGGAATATCAGGACCAGTAGAAGTAGAGCACCAAAATAAACAATTTGTTTAGTGCCGGAACGGAAGCGGGAGGCGGCGGCCGGGCGGGCCTTGAATGTGTGCGTGACAGTTTTTGGACATTGGAGGCGGTTGGCACTTGGCAGTGACTGTAATCGTCGGGAGCCTCAGCAGGCAAGCGCAGACGCTAAATGTCTGCCATTCGCCATTTCCTGGGCGCCCTACCCGCGGGACGCAGGTCCTATTCCTCTTTTTTCTCCTCTAAACCTGGTGGCGGCCGCTACTTCAACGCGGCAAAGCCAAAGCCAGCAGTCGTAGCCGCAAAGAGCAGTAGCTCAAAGTCGGATTCCTCGGCTAAACAAGGGGAACAGTCGACGACAACCACAACGACGACGACGACGACAGCGGCAACACCGAACGCAGCCAAGGATGGTATGGACTCTAATGCAAATCCGACGACGAGTACCGTGGCTGATACTCGGGCTGTGACGGTCACTACGGCTGCTGGATCCTCCTCCTCCTCCCCTACAGATAGCGTAACCCCCGAAATCGAATCTTCGCAGCTGGTCCACCCAGTCGAAGACTACTCAATCCAAAGCCCACCACACTTCCACCCCGTCCTCTCCTCCAACGACTTCAAGCTCCACCAGTTCTTCTCCCTACACCGACCCCTGCTGCTCGTGCGCAACTCGAACTCGCTATTCACATCAGGACCATCGCTAGAATCTATATTTTCATCGAATAAGCTCAAAGAAGAGCAACAACCGCAACAGCCGTTGTCCGTGTTCGACTCTCCCGCGGATGCTTCTATAGACGCGGATGCGGAGGCTGCGCGTCAGCTCGCGAGGGGGTTGACGATGAACAAGGCTGGGCCGGCGGTTTCTTGGGAAGAAACGCTGAAGAGGCTCGGTCTGGACCCTTCGCGAGACCCGGAACGTGTCAACATGCAGGAGCAGATGGACAAGGACTGGCAGGATGTGCAGATCTTGCTCGATAGTACCAAGAGGAAGCGTCGAAAGAAAATGAAGAAACACAAGTAAGTCTTAGCTCACGTCGTAAGCTATACTCCTCAACTTAGCATTTCCCTTTTTCCTCGCAGGCTCAAGAAACGTCGAAAGGCTACCCGTTCTTCGCGTCTGAAGCTTAAGTAGTTCGTCGGTTCTTATTTTTTCTTTTGCCGAATCGAGGGCTTCGTCTCTCCAACCCATACTCTTGTCTTCTTATAACCCCGAGCTAATGACATACTTTGCATTTCATAATCTCAAGTTCATCCTATGGACGCTTCTAACCCTCCATCCGCAGAACCATTAAAGCGGGTACAGGTAAATTATATCATATCCAAGGTAACGTTAAAGGCTAAGTCACAGTAACGATTTCTCCTTTCCCATCTTTGAGTATCACAAGCTCACATTCAATCTTCTCTCCAGTGTCCAAACACCACACGTCCGTTGGATCTGCCACGTTAATCTTGACAAGCCGTTTCTCGAAGAACGAACGGCCGAGTACGACATCGAAGTGCGGCTCTTCGGAGAGATAGACTTCGACCATGACCGGCTTCAGCCCATTCTTGGGCGTTGTATGCTCGTAGCTGGGTATGTCCTTTTTCGTTGACCCGGTGCTGCTCCTTATGCTTTGCGTTTGTGGCTTCTGGGAGTAAGGTAAAGAGTAAGTGCCGTTGCTTGGGGATCCTGCCATGTGCGATGGAGTGGACGTCTTGATTACCGTGCTGGTAGTGCTCCCAGGTCCATTATACGTTCGGGGGGACGAGTAGGGCGAATACTGGGGTATGGATATGGGCGGTGGCGCGTTTGCATTGACGAAGGAGTGCGTTGTCGGAGGAGGAAAGGTATGGCGTGGGTCACCTGTAGCAGGCTGGCCTGTTCGTGGTGGCGAGGAGGCGGACGGTGTCAAGGTTATTGGCCACTCCCCGATGGACAGCAGCCCGGCATACCCGTAATTCCCTGGTGCTGAATCCCGTGGTATAAACCCATGCTTTTTAGCGAATTTACGCGATATGTAAACGTGTCGGTGCCCGGCTTTTAATAGCATCCGGACTGTAATTGCGGGTTCATTAATCATTGAGCTCAATTGTACCTTGGATGAATTTTAAACTGGACATACCGTTCTCTACAGGCCCAATGCTACCCATGACAGTCCTAACTCCGTTCTCGGCATGGAACTTTTGAAAGTCTTTCTTCAGCTTTGGAATCACTTCGCCCTGTTTGACACTCGAGCCGCCACCAGTCTTATTGCTCTTCCTAGATGCCTGCGATGGAGCCCGGCGGATAGTGCCCGTTCCCTCAGATGGCGGTGGATGCCAATGGTGCGCCTGGGAAGGTTGAAAGATGTAGTACGAAGGATTGCAATATGCTGTGCGATCTGGGAGGGGGGAAGCGGGGTTGTGCAGGTGTATCGTCGGCGTTGGAAGCACGCTCGATGATGTCGCCGCTGTGTTCACTGAAGCAGTGGCCGAGGTGGCTCCGTCGGGCAACGTCAGCTGAGACGTCGAGGCGACAGGCTGCTCTGGCTCATGATCATCAGGGGCGGCCTGCTCAACCTCCCGCTGTCGCCAGGTGAATATGGCATAATCCGAGTCTATAATTCAAACTGAATGACTTTGGGGGTGATTTAGGCATTCAACGATCGATGCGCACCATCGTCGAGATTCCATATAGAACCGTTGTATTCATATTTCAGCCAACCAGGGCCAACTGGTTCGGCATTGTACTGTGAATGAGTCCTCCTACTGAGCTTGTCGTAGAGATCCGTTATAGAGCCTTCCGTCACTAATGGTAGACTTTGATCAGTGGATCTGCTAAATACACACACTCAGGACGAACAAGAGTGCAATATTGCAAAGGAAGAAGTCGGCGTGTGGACGTTCAGTACAGCCGGGTTCATGAAGAAGACGGGTATAGGATACGGAGGTGATGACAATATAGTAGAAGTTCAAGAAGGTTCATAGTGACGGACCCCTCAGTTGGCGCCCAACAAGATTGGGCCTCAGTTAGTCACCGGTCGGCACCTTTTCGGGACTACCATTCCAAATGATCCATCTATAGCACACACAACGTTTACAGTCGCGAAGACAGTCGTCGCTAAACGCAAAATACAAGATCGAGAATGTACACTGTTTCGATCGGTCAGATAGCTACAAAGGTAGTAATGAACAAGGCTTTGCACATGCGCGCGCAAAGATCCAGGGGCCCGGATTGTATGTAGAAAACCAGTGGAAAGCGGAACATGAAAGAGTTGAAGTGAACTCTTAGTCAAGAAAAGGGGATCGAAAGCAAAACAGAAAAGAAACACGACGAATATAGGCACGGCTACTTGGGCATGTTCTCTCGTGCTTGGTGTCGAATTCGTCGTCTGAAGTGTGTTAGCTTACGTTCTTTGAAATGAAAGGACCAATACCGACTCATACGCTGCTGGGTCGTTCCTGGACACTATGGTATGAGATGACAAACAAAATTACAGGGTAACTTCGACTTACTTGAACATGGTATAAGCATCACTCTGCGCAGGGTCGCTCACATTAGGGTCGTCGAGGAGGTCCTGGATACCGAGTACAATCTGGAGATAGAAGTTGAGCACATGCCCCCAAGATCCAGGAGGATAGACTCACCTGTTTAATGGTGATAGCCGGCTTCCAAGACTTCTCTTCGTCCAGGATAGAAAGACAGACGGTGCCGGAAGGATAGACGTTGGGGTGGAAGAGGGGGGGAACGAATTTGCCTGACGAAAGCCTAAGTCAACAAGTCAAAGGTTGGTTGCGGTTATGCGTACATTTCGGTGGCTTGGAGGGATAATCTTTACCCGAACGTTACTTCAAGTTCTAATAAATTTATGGTCCCGACGCACCTTCAGGGAAAGCCATAGAGAGTTTGAAGATACCGCCCTCCCATGCAGTCTGCAACACAATTCGTCAATGAGCTGGTTTATCGGTGGTGCCCCACGCGAAGAGACGCGCCAGAAGACAAAGAGACTTGGGTAGACGCGTCCCTGTGGCTCCAATATGGATGAGCGCTTACATTGGCCTTTCCAGGGATACCGACCTCCCACTCCATCAGGTTCATAGATCCGTCTTCCGACTTGGTAGGTTTAGCATAAAATCCCTAAACATGGGAACAACCTATCAGTATTCGGGTTTAAAAAACGGAGATTCGTCCAATCGAAAGACGAAATGCGAAAGGAAGAGCTCTGTCGATAACTCATCCCGAGTCAATCACTCGGAAAGAACGAAGACAACTCGATATCCAGGCCGGTAGCTCGATACTTACAAAGGGGTGGTCTTTGCGCCATTGCTTGCGCTCTTCAGCCAGTCGCATTCGACAGATTCCAGACATTGTGGTTTACAGGAAAAGTTGTAGTTTAGAGCTAAAGGGCTTCGCAAGCGCGGCTCTATATTAGTGCTGACTAATCGGGAAGTCAATAGGTACAAATATCTCGAGATCCGATATTTGGACAGAAATACATGGAACTGTATCGCGCAGATTATTTCAGAACATCAAGGCTTCATTCAAGTAGCCTTAAAACGTCTAATCTACGTACAAGTCGACAATTTAAACGATGAGTTTTTCAATCGCGTTCTTGACGGTCGTGATTTGGCTGGCCAACTCTCTCGATTCACCGGTGGTGACGCTAGCAGCGATGACGGAGCGAGAGACATTGCAGGCACGTCCAAGAGCAGCCTTGGAGGGAACGAACACGTAAGGAACGTTCTAGAAGCCGATAGTCAGCGTGCTGGCACAGGTGAGTTGCGCAAAACATACCTTCTCTTCGCAGAGCAAAGGAAGATGGAGCAAAATTTCGAGAGGTTCGGTGTCGGCAGTCAAGACGATGAACTCGGCGATACCTCGATTGAGGGTTTTGGTAGCTGCAACAGCTTGTGGTTAGGCTCGTCTCATGTATAGCCAACGAGCAACGTACCTTCGTTGGCTCCCTTTTTCAACTGCTTGTGTTGGCCGGCCTGCTGGACGAGCTCGAGAATCTGGAAAAGATGGTCAGAAGACACTCGACTATACTTTGGAGAAAACCGACGCACCTGGTTGGTGAGATCAGCATCAGAGAGAGGCCAGGCTTTGCCGTGTTCTGCAGACATTTTGGACTAAGATTTGGGTGATGTTGACCTCACTGAAGATCCTTGGTCGGTGGTTAGAAGTCGAGCAGAGACCCAACCTCTGAAAAGTTTATATGGCTTATGTAAGCCTCGTACAGTTAGGGGCTTTCTGTTCCGAGACGGCCTTGCCCAAGAACCACAACCACGACCACGAATGGCTAAGGACACTCGACCTATGTACTTTGCATATGGCAGTAATCTATGGCTAGACCAGATGCAGTGCCGATGTCCTGACAGCCAAAACCGCGGGATTGGCCTTCTACGCGATTGGTGAGTGTTAGCCTTTGTCCAAGAGTCTGTGGCAAGCTTACCAGCGCGCTCACAGGAAATGGATTATCACTGAACGTGGATACGCAAATATAGTTCCGTCTGTAGGCGATATCGTGTACGGACTCGTCTTTGAATTGAGTGCCGCCGACGAAGCCACCCTGGACATCTACGAGGGCGTTCCGAAATCCTACGTGAAGGAATACATGCCTGTAGAATTCACTCCAGTGGGCAGTTCCTCCTCTACGATAACCGAGCTCCTTATCTATGTTGACCGCCTGCGGGTGACGGAAAACAAACCAAAGAACGAGTATATTTACAGGATCAACAAAGGGATAGGGGACAGTATCAAGCATGGAGTTCCCTCTGATTATTTTGACAACTACCTCAGACCGTTCATACCGAGTAATAAGCCAGATAGCTCACTACATTCGCAATTCGTAGCTCTAGACAAACCCTCTACATACACAGACAACTAATTAGCGTAATAGGGGCCAATAAACCCGCTTAGGAACCGAGATCGATGCCAAACAAAGACTAGAGATGATCGAATTACGCGCGACGCGTCAGCTTATAACCTCTACCCCGAACAATGAACTCCCTCGTCCAGCGCTTTTCAAGTACAGGCCCAGTCGCACAGCTTGAGAAGGCACGACGGGCAGCCGCGGAAGACGACGACGATTTTTCAGAAGCTGCCTGGGGATCTGAAGCTGGGTTCGGAAACGTCGCCAAGGGCGTGCCGACTTTCAGCGTTCCTTCCCTTCCTGATGTACGTTCTTGAGGGATCTGGGGGAACGTTTGAGGCACTAACGACTCGCATGTGTCTTATTAGCCTGCAGCATTCTTGAGATTACACACTGACGACCACGCTGACCCCACTTGCAAAATCAAGATTCAGCATGGTACAACGACACTCGCATTTCGATTCCAAGGAGGTGTTATCGTTGCTGTCGATTCACGAGCTACGGCGGGAAGCTATATCGGTATCTTATACTTTAAACAACGCATGCGCTGCATACTGACGCCCTGGAAGCCTCCGGTACCGTGAAGAAGGTCATTGAAATCAACCCTTATCTGCTCGGAACTATGGCTGGTGGTGCTGGTAAGTCTACCTAAGCTTTCTTGTATCGTCATTTCTACATAATATCCCTAGCCGACTGCCAATACTGGGAAACATACCTCGGAATGCACTGTCGACTACACGAACTCAGGAACAAGGAGCGAATCTCTGTCTCAGCTGCAAGCAAGTACCTGAGCAACCTTGTCTATAGCTACAAGGGTATGGGATTGAGTATGGTAGGCCCTTTCCCTCTCCGCCAGTCTAACGGTCTTCCTTAACAACGTTGGATAGGGAACCATGATTTGTGGTTGGGACAAGACTGGCCCTGCTATCTTCTACGTCGACTCGGACGGTACCCGCCTGAAAGGAGACCTCTTTTCAGTAGGATCTGGTAGTACATTCGCTTATGGTGTCCTCGATCAGGGCTACCGATGGGACTTGACCGATGCTGAAGCACAAGAACTCGGAAGGAGGAGTATCTATGCTGCTGGCCATCGTGACGCTTTCTCTGGTAACACTGTCAACCTCTACCACGTTAAAGAACATGGTTGGGAGTTCATCGGTATGCTTGCTGCATTCTTGAATCGCGTAGATGAAATCCTGATTCAGTCGTCTGTGTACAGGCAATTACGATGTCAACAAGCTTCACTACGATGGCCCTGGAGATGTTGCTGGTTCCCCAGGACATGGCTATGGCTATGACATTCGAGTTGCTGGTTTGTCGTCGACTAACGCCCCCGTAGCTGCTGCCGCATAAATACATGTATAACCCCGTAATTGTACATCTCTTTGCATTTCGTTTCGTCGCTTTTAAGTACATATGGGATTCATTCATAAGGAGAGCACCATGAATCATCATGAGGGGTTGTCTCGAATGTACTGCTCGTATCTGTCAACTTGTTCGCGTTCGTTGCGGAAGAATGAGACTTGGGTCAAGTCGACCCACTGTACCACCAAAATAGGGCTATATCAATAATAATCATGAGAAGGAGAGAGACTAAGCTTGCCTTGCTGCGATGTCGGATTTTCCAGAACAAGAAGAGGATGGGAAGAAGTCCGATCATGGTATAGGAGAAGAAAAACGAAGGAACGTCCCATCGTCCAGGTAAGAAAACGGTGTACCCACCGACAAAGGCCATAGTGAATGTACCAACCAAGGCGTACCACCTGAGTGTGCTCTGTCATTCACAAAACTCAGTAAATGGGCGAAGTAAGGCGTACGCGCAAAACGGTTGCCAGAAACTCTTGTGTGGTAGTGTACTGCGATCGATGCCTTGTTGCTTCAAAGCCTAAGAGACGGGTGAACCAGGGAATTTCGCGAACAAAGAGATTAGCCTTGGCTTACAGAATGGAAACGGAGGTAGGTATATGCAATGATCGCATAGTTCAACAATTGCGAGGCTGTTACTAGGTTAATGAACCTGGCAAGCACGTGTAAATCACAACAGAAACGGAGGATAAAAATGAGAAAAGCACAGTACCATTGTAAAACAACAGCAGTGTCATTCGAGATCTGCAAGAAAGCTGGGTCGGGTTACCCTCCCAAGTACACGTCCAAGATATCCCATCCACTCACCAAGTAGCGAAATCAACAGCGTGATCGCCAAACACCATACCGGTATGCCCTGCCTCGTACAAAACGCCAAAAACCTCGGGAGCTTCCCCTCGAGTGCCAACCCGAACAACGTTCGACTCGCACAAAAGACGTAGCTGTTCCCGGCTGAGAAGACAGAGGTGGCCAGGAGGGCGTTGACGATATGTGGGAGGACGGGGATGTTGAGGTGTCGCATCGCGATGACGTAGGGCGAGGATCCGGCACCTGGGCGGGCGTCTGAGAGGGCACGCAGGAGGTCGGGGTCGTTGTAGGGTACGACGATTCCGATGCAGAGGGAACCGAGGACGAAGAAGGCGGTCAGGCGATAGAAGACGCTGTTGAATGCCTTGGGGAGGATGCGACGGGGTTTCTCTGCTTCGCCTGCTGTGATTGCTACATAGTCCGGACCTAGGTAGATATTTAAATTGAGTTTGGGTTGGATTTGCAAGGATTTGTTACCCGCGATGGTGAAAGAGGCTTGGATTAAGCACGCAAGGAAACCAAGAAATTGGCCGAGTCTGCCCTCTTCTATGTACTCTGCAAAAGGCGCGCCTTCTACGTTTGAAGCTGTGGTGGAGGTTCAGTCGAATTGATAGAGGGATATTGAGAGACGAGATGACCCACGATTCCAGTATCGGAAGCCGTAGGCATCACGCATCGGGTTTCCTCCGACCATTGTAACAAAGGTGAATATGATCAAGCCAACAATTAGTATAGCCTTTCCGAGTGATAGCCAGAACTCGGACTCTGGAGAAAGGAAGATCAGAATCGTTTTGACATGCCAGGAACTTGGGCTTCTACTGACCTCCATAATACTTGACGGTGAAGATATTCAGCGCCCTAAATCTGGCATCAGCGAGGCTCAGATGATCCAGAGAAAAGGGCTTACATATAAGCAACGATTACAAACATGATCACAGCTGGTAACGGGATCTTGTCTGTCCAGAAGTGAAGGACAACATTGAAGGCGACGATTTCGTAGGGGACCAGCATAGCTTGGAAGACGAAAAAGTTGATTCCTGTGCAAAATCCTAGTGCTGGGTCAACGAAGTGGTCTGCAAAGCGGACCTATGTAGGTGCAGGCGGGCAGTGAGGAGGATGCTATTAGGGCGGATAGGGGCGCGGACGTACGAAAGGAGCCGTTATAGGCATCCAGGTGACCATTTCGGCTAGAAGTGTGAGAGCCAATCAATACGAGCGAAATAGTGAGCGGGTTGAGAGTCCGACGAACAGAGGCAGTTGTTGACCGCGCAGATAAAGGTGCACCATACTGTGAATGCGATAAACAGGCTGGCTAGATATATGGGCTACATGAGCACAAGTCTGTTCGGATCGACGGCAGTATTAACTCGCCTGGTCCTCCCTTGGTTAATCCCGACCCGATTTGAACGAAGAGTGCAGTTCCGATGGTCCCTGAAGCTATAATTAGCAGAGGATAATACCCTATTGATAATAGCGTTACCTCCAATTCCGATAAGTTGGATATGCCTATTCTGTGGGGGAACGTTTGTAAACAAACACAGACGGAATTGGATGTTCTACCTTTAAATTCCGCTGGGTTTCGTCGTGTGGTTGTGAGAACCTCGAGGCGGAGTCGTCGGTGATTTCATCGACGGCGTTGAGAACGACTTTTTCGTTCTGAATCTGTACGACGTCGTCTTTGGTGTCTTCTGCAGCCATTGTGCCAGTTTATGGCAAGGAGAGAGAAGGGACAGTCGTGCGATCTCCCTTACTTATACTGGAGATGTTTTCTTGGCCAACGCACATGTAAATTTGAGGTGCCGCAGAATCCTACGCCGAGTGACGAGGTTACTTTCTAGCGGTGATATCGGAGAATGCCCCACATGTTTGTCTATTCTACACCGGTACAAAAAGAGAACTATCAGCACTAGCGAACCGAAGGGGGTTGTGGGGCAGATTTGACACTTATTTCACCAATGAAGGAGTGGATAAGCTCTAACTCTGCTCCTTCCGTCTACGCTTAGCCAGAATCACCTTGCCCTCAGTAGAGGTTATAACTGTGGGCTGGTACTGTCTAAGAGGCTGCGATGAACAGAATGATGAAAGCCATACTCTTATATATGGTTGCTGTGTTTGGCTTTGCTTGGTCTCTTTCTCCATTGGGAGCAGGCGACGTTCCCCCCGCGTCTTGACGCGTCGAGAAATGGGGGGTTCAGGCTGTCCAGCGAGGGGCAGTGAATGCAGGGAGGTATAAGAGACAAGTATCAGACGGCTGTGCTGGCCCCCCCAAGTGGCATGGGAATATGCTCGGCAGTCGCCGAGATACAGTTGTGGCGGCGGATTGGCCTGCACTTTGATCAGCGACCGCCAATGGACTCCCCGTTCACCTCCCTTATACATACGAATCACATTCCCTCAGACTCAGAGGTCGTTCAAATCCGCTCGTTTTTGCAGGACAAACCATTTGTCCAGCTTTCAGAACTCGAATCTGAAGAGAAACACCTCCTCGCTGCGCTAGACGCTGTACAGAAGCGGAAGGCCTCATGCGCTGCATTCGTCGAGAACCACAAGGCGTTGACCTCGCCGTTGCGCAGACTTCCGTATGATATTCTGCGCATTATCTTCATCTATTGCCTACCGAGGGACCACTACGCTGTCATGAGCGTGGACGAAGCGCCGTTGCTTCTCACCCATGTGTGCAAGAGATGGAGGGATGCAGCGTTGAGCATGCCCGTGCTATGGGCCACCCTCCACATCCCCGTACCTGCACCCCCAATCTCGCTGCATCCCATGGCTGGAGTGCACCCCCTCCCCACCCACGGACAGGCCACGCTGCTCGCCATGACCAGCTCTTCCACTTCGACAACAGCCGTAACACGCCCAGAGGTAACTCATATCATGAACTATTGGCGGCGAGCCTACGACACCACCCTCGCGTCATGGAAGGTGAGGATGGCAACGCGCAATCAAGCCATTGACACATGGCTCTCTCGCTCCGGAAACCTCAAAATCGCACTCAACATCGTGGAATGGGCACCCCCTCCCGATCGCCGTAATATCACTCACGGCTGGAAGATCAGACTTGCGCCCTTGAAGTTGAAACTGCTCGAGATACTCCGGAAGCACAGAGCCAAGTGGCAGAGGCTCGAGTTGAGTGTGACCTGGAGGTTTCTAGCTGAGATCTTGGGCACCGAAGCCGAGAGCCTCGCATACCTCAAGATCAACCATGCTCCCATGTCTCCCCCGAACTTTGTAGAATCGAACCAAAGTTTCATTCTGCAGTATGCCGACAGTGATGAGGAAGACGATATCCCTTTGGTTGCAGGGGAAGAGGAGCCAGCTGAATCTGCGCAAGCGGTAGCCCAAGACATGTTCAGGAATAGCGCTTTAATCAAATCTGCCCACAAATCACTAGCGACGTTGTACCTCAAAGCTCTCACGACCGACGTATTCTCTATTCCCGTCAACTGGGAGAACATAACCGAGCTCTTTTTCGAGGGCTACTCCAGCCGTTTCTCGTCTTGGACCCCAATTCCGACATTCAGTGGACATCCAAAATTTACGAAGAACGAAGCAAGGATGTTACTTTCTAAAATGCCGAATTTGAGAAAGTGTCATCTCTTAGTTGGGAGGGGCGATAAACGGAGACTTGCCGTTACGGTCACGGCGCCTGGTGGTGCTTCGAAGGCTCCTGTGCGTCTCGAGCACCTGGAGCACCTCTCAATCCACGAAACCAACCCTCGGGCGGAAGAATCGTTGACTCCGTTCTTCGAATCGTTCGAGTTCCCGGCTCTGCGGTCCATCGTCTTTACGACGACTGTTGTTCCCCGATCCAACCGCACCTCTTCCCTCCTGACTCTTATCTCATCGTGTGGCCCGAATATCCAGCACCTGGCCATTGATTATAGGAGCTTCACCACGCCTGACTTGGCGACGGTTTTGGAGCATGTTAGCAGTTCACTGGAGCAACTGTGGTTGACTGTGGATTATTGGGAAACGAGAGAGGGGCACATATATAATTATGAGGACGAGTATCATAACCTCATGGGCGCAAATGGGGTGCCGGATAGGCCGGCACCTGCATTCCTGACGAACGCGTTCTTGGAAAGGTTAACCCCGATAATACCGCAGGAGGACGTGGAAATGGATGGGGATGGAGTGGTTGCCGAAAGGGAAGTGTTGTGCCCTCACCTCAAGTCTTTCTCGTGCCGACTTCGCACGGTCGAGTTTGACGAAGCGACGCTGTTGAAATTTGTCCGGGCGAGGCGGCATAACAAAGTGTTGGAATCAGGGAAGATAGGCCGGATGATTCAGAACGTCAAAGTTCATTTCGCAGTCCGCCAGATGGCGAATATTATCACCGGCGAAGACAACCTTGACCAATCGACGACCACTCCGATTACGTTGACGAATCTTTTTGGGCACACTGTTGCCCCTCGGGACGGGGCCAAGAAACCGAAGGTCCACCCGTTTGTATCCACTAGGCTCAAAGACGATCCTTATGTTGCTCTCGAAGAGAGGCCCGACACTCCCTCAAGGTCTGGCAAGGAAAAAGAGCAACCGAGAACAGGCGGTGCGCCACCGTTGGAGGTAGATCTTTCTTGGCCACCTGAACCTAGGATCACGTTCTTCCCGCGCGGCCTCCCCGATTTGCCAGGTTTTAGCAGTGGGACTGCGGTGCAATCTAGGATATGGTCGCCTGCGTGTGGGGCGTTTGGGACAACGAATATGCCGGGAAGTGGGGGCGGTGAGAATAGGGGTTTGACGGATAGCGGTGTTAGGATTTTTTGACTGTAGATTTTATGATGTTCTTGTGTCGTTTTCGATTTGTTTCGTGTATTTTGGCCAAACGTTCGCCACTTGTACTTTTAGGAACTTGGTAGATTGCCCTTGCTAGTTTTCGTCTTATTGTATTTTTTGACGGGCCTCGATACAATACACTGTGTGGAAAATTCGAACATTCTGAACGTATTGAAAGATTAAAGCAGATATGATGAGGGTTGGAATAGACGACTCTGAAGTGTCTAGTCTATGGTAAGAATTCAGAAATAATTCTACTCAGCAGAGTTCCGAGTCGGAGTTCAATGTGTCGCGACCTTGTAAGTTGAACTTGAATTTTCTCTACCCAATCCTAGAGCTGCCCCACTTTGATTCATGGAGAAAGTTCTGCACGACTCACCATTTTCATCCACCTGAATACCACAATCGTGTACCACCCGACTATGAAATCATTCAGATCGGAAATTTCCTCGTGTCGAGCTGCAAAGGTGGCAATCATGGAGAAGAAAGCAACTTTCCAGGGGTTTATTAAGGAACACCGAGCGCCGACGTTGTCTGTTTGTTGTATAACTCGCGATGGATTGCAAATAATCTTCGGCTTCTGTTGGTTTACCAATAGAACACTACCCGATTAGCGGTCGCCTTTGGTTCTACCGTTGGTCTGCAGAAGTTGCAGTGACATGGCCCTGTTCACCCCAGAGCTGTGGTCAAGAATTTACGCTGCGCCCCCTTACCCAGAACATGGGCCACTTACTAGTAATGTTGCTCGAAAACTTTGCGCACGTCCTTACTTCCCGCAGTAATCATTGGTATGAGTCTGGATCTGCGAGGCCAATAGATCTCCTCCCGCATGGATCACGGAAAATTGTACCGCTTTTGCAGCATTACTCTAACCGATATGGTTGAGTTGAAATTAAGGTTTCCTGGTTGTTCGACAAAAGCCTTTTCTCTACTCAAACACTGTCCAAGGATTCAAAAAAGTCTTCTTGTCCTGCATTCCCCTACATTATCCGAAAGTGTCGGTCAATGCCCACCTTGCGCTTGGAGATCATGCATCATTTTTTAGTCCACCTAGCCCCCGCGAATCGTCGCCCTTGGTTGAAAACATCTTCCTTTCCCTCGAAACTTCTCTCTGCGCATTTACACTCACCACTGGTAGACTTCCCGAACCAGATGGGCATTCCCCTGTTCTCCTATTTCTTGCATCGTGCTCGTTGAAGGTACCTTCGATCGCTCGAGGATTTGACGAAGACATATAGCTCCAGTTCGTACGCAGCTTCAACCTTCAGACTCCTGAGATAGTATTACTAATAGGCGCCCACCGCCAAACATGTCTCAAGTTTGCTTTGTGTACGAAACCGTCCAGTGGCTGCTATAACTCTCTCCATTCAAGCTACTGCCAGCTCTCGCGATGATGGACAGCGACATTCGAAGGAACACCCCCTTCGCCTCTGTCCTACAAACAAATTGTGTTCTCTCCGACGATGAACAGGCTCAAGTCAGATCGTTTCTCGCAGTCAATCGCTTTTCTGAGGAGCTGGCCGAAATCATCAGCAAGAAAGAGGCATACGAAAAATTCATCCGGGATCACCGTGCTCTACTTTCGCCCATTCGCCGACTACCAGTCGAACTATTGCGACACGTTTTTAGATTCTGTCTACCAGCAAGATGCCATCCGACCATGTCGCCATTTGATGCTCCTTTGACCCTAACTAGGGTATGTAGGAAATGGAGGGAGGTCGCGCTTGCAGGACCGGAACTATGGTCGAGCCTCTACCTTCCCATACCACCCTACCCTTCGATGCCCCCTCCCTTGCTGCCCGACACACCAGGCAACCTCGATAAGAGCTTATTAGAACGTCTTGCAGATGCAAACAAAGCATCACACAGACAAGGAGTGGAGTTGTGGAAGAGACGGATGGGACAGCGAAAGAGGATGCTGGCTATGTGGTTTGAACGCGCCGCAAAGAGGCCAATCGCGCTGAATATTTTGGAAGAAGGCTCCAGCTCATATGATTGCGATCGTCCAGCCAACGAATCGGCTGAACAGGGCGAAGTCACACCCTCTCGAGCCCTCGAGAAATTCGCGGCAGAGACGAGAGACATTTTGTTGCTCCTGCAACAATACGCCACCCAATGGTGTCGGCTCGAGCTGAAAGCCTCGTACCCATTTATCGTGACCCTGCTTTCTTGCTTCTCACCAAATCTCACTTCATTGAGGATCAACAACTCCTCCAACGATTTTGTTGATCTCACAGATTTTGGGATAGGCTCGACATTAGCAGATACTCGAGGGGTGATGGTCGAGCACGTCACCCAATTTCCGCGTCTGTTTCCTCTTTCCGAGGGAATAAGAGCACCCAACTTGAAAACATGGTTTATCAAGTCACTCCACGAGGATATCTTCCAGATTCCAGTAATTTGGGGAAATATAACCGAGATATTCTTCGAAGGATATTCGGACGACTTTGGGATGAACGACCAACCACTCTCGTTTGGTCCCAAAGAAGCCCTGTCTTTGCTGCGAACGTGCCCAAAAATCCAGAAATGCCACCTCGTTCTCCGTCCTCGAACCGATCCGGAAGTATTGATGGCTGAGGAAACAGCGGAGCCCCAAGTTGCTCTCCATTTGGACGCCTTAAACCATCTATCGATTCATGAAGCAACCACTCGGAGATTACCCTCCATGAATAAGCTATTTAGTTGCCTTATCGCCCCGTCGCTTCAGATTCTGGTCTTCACAACCAAAGTCCCGAACCAACCAAATGTCCCTTCACCTGTCCTACCTCTGCTTGCTACTTCCGGTTCACATCTCCGAACCTTGGCAATCGATTATCGTTGTTGGAGAATGGAAGATCTGCGAGAGGCTATGAAGTTGGTAAATGATAGTCTGGAGGAGCTATGGTTGAATGTGGATTATAGTGCGACCAAGAGAGATTTCTTCAGAAGGCGTCGCTTCCGTGCAGAGATCGGGGCCTTGCCAGGAGCACCTACCCAGCTGACGAATGATTTCTTAAAGAGTTTCTTCATACCGAGATTCGATGACTTGGACGCGAACGGGCATATGGGAACCGCCGATGGCGCGAGCGGTCTTGGAGGCAAGAGCAAATTCCCCAAGCTCAGGTTTTTCTACTGCAACCTCATGGGTCCTGAATTTGACGAGGAGACCTTGCTGCAGTTCATCCGCGCTAGACGTCACAGAGGAGTCCTTAAAGCGGGCATAATCGAGAATTACATCGAGACGGTCGTTGTCGCGTTCGCGGCTGAGCAGCCATTAGTGGGCTTGGATGAACGATTGAGCCTTTTCGCTGAGGCGCACAAGATGGTCATTGACGAAAAGGATCCAGTCTTTTCTCATGAAGACGAGAATGAAGACGATAGGGATGCGTTAGATAACATGCTGACGAAGCGCAACCGTGGTGTGTTTTCTCCTCTCCTAGTCGATCCGGCCCTGGATCTAGGAACGGGCCCAATCATCTTTACTCGTCCGCATAAGCGGTATTCTTTCTATCAAGACACAGAGAACGATCCTGCTGAAGCCAGATATCGCGATAAAGGACGACTGAAACTGGACGTGACATGGCCAGCGGATTATGTGTCCACATCTCTGCCTCGTGTCTTCTCGTGGAAATGGGATGACAATGAATGCGGACGACCGGGAAAAAGGGCAATAGTTCATTATGAAAAGTGGTCTCCCGATTGGAGAATTCAGGATGCCTTTGAAGGGGGGTTTAGATCTGCGTGCAAGTCGGACACAGGTGTGGTGCTGTTTTGATGCTTTTTTACTGGACGCGAGTAGCTGCTGTACTTTTAGACATGATAAAAGTTAACATTTTGGGTGGTTAGAGCTACACTTACAATTTTGTACGGACGTCATAGCAGGATCCATGGTAATATCATAATTAGTTGTATGCTTTCATGATTTCGATCAATACCCAACAATTGCCTATAACGTAGATTAGGCCGCGGATCCAGAGCTGGAAGTATACGTTCTCTCCGAGGAACTCCAGTTTGTAGGCCTCGCTAAGCCAAAGGCCTTGTGTACCAACCCATACGGCTATGGAAGCAAAAGCTTTCCACCGAGACATCGATAGTCGGGGAAGTATTAACGGAAGAAGCAGAAGATACCAGAGGAAGTACTGTGATGGTAGGCTGTTAAGCATTTGTTTTCATTACCCAAGCAGAAGGAAGAGCATACCTGCGACGTGCAGACCTTGTTGAAAACGACGAAAGCCACGGTTTGTACGAACCACGTGAATGGTAAGTCATCTCTGCTTCTGCCGAAAAGGAGACCTAGGCCGAGAGATAAAACCATCTGAGGGACGAAGCTGGTTAATGGCGAATGAAGGATTTTGCTCCAAAGGTCGAGAGGTTCCATCCCCACCGTAGGGTCTGATGAAGGGTACGTGAGGTATGTGAGGTAAAAGTATGGTGAGAAGTTGTGGCGGTGGTCAAGTCGGTGTAGATGATAGATATAGGATTCGTAGAGGAAAGGATAGCCCCAGCTGCGTTGTATCATGAGCGTGCAAATGTGACTTGGAAAGGAGGTAACTCACATCGCATAACATCCCACTCCCAACAAGATAAACGTCAGCGCACTCAGCAGAATGAATTGAATCGTCTTCTTATTGACGAGGGTGGAAATAATGCCTGTCAGGCCTTGGGCTCTTGAAGAGGTAATCGCTCCAAGTGTCCCAACACCGTATATGATAGGGTATATCTTCCAGTGGGTGCTCAGGCCAAGGAAGACAGCCGCAGTATTCCACCAGCCATTGAATGCAGCGTACAACGTCGCCAGCACGAATAGCGATAGCACGGACTCGGAGGATCCTCTCGTCGATATCGAGAACACCAAGGGGTTCAGCAGGTGGGCACTGGTATAGATCGTTGCAAGCGCCTTTCTCCGTTCCAGCACGTACGGATTGACTTTCCTAGTGCTGCTGCCGGTCTTGGAGCTCGAGCTCGCGTTCGGAAGAACGTAGTGAAGGAGAATCTTGTATATCAGCCATCCGTTGACGAGATCACAAACAGCAAAAACGTATTTGCCGAACGAGGGATGAAGCCAGCTGTTTGGCGTGAGCAGCCAGGCGAGTAGCGGCGTATACCGATATGTTTCCCTCGTATATGGGCTAAAATACGTATCGAATCGTTCCTGTTACGCGTTTCTGGTGCATTGAGACTTAAACCTACCTTCCAAATTCCAATTTGTACCCCAAAATCTCCTTCAGAGGTCCTTCAGCTTTATTGCTATCACCAGGCCCAGGATTGGACAGGAACCATGCCGCGTCGGTGAACACGCGGTAGTCGACATCGGTATATTTGACTACGGAACGGGCATCGTGCCATTCACTGTAGAGTACCAACCCTATCCTCAGGAGAGCCGAGCATAACAGGACCTTCCGAAACGAAGGGAATGAGGTCGTGGAGAAAGCAGACATGTAGCGTCGACAACACGCCACTTCGCCATCGCGACATCTCATTTCACATGCTAATTGATCTGATTCACACAACTTTACAAGTCCAGACCATCAACTGTAAGGCTGTTTTCGGATTCCGAATTAGAGGCAGAATACAACAGAAAATTTGCATACAGGGGGGCTGCGGATCTCTTCATGACGGGACCCCAAAATACAGGCGAGCGTTGGGGGATAGATGAATTCATAAAGAATAAAAACCAGAGTAAACTAAGTATGAATGAATACGAAGAGAAAGACATCTGAGCCACAATGCCCAAGGTCTACAGGCCGAAACAAGCTTAGATCTGCGAGTAATGTTAAAAAAGGAAGGGGACGAGGAACACTGCCAACAACTTACATATTGTGAGAGCCAACGGAAACCTAAATACGGATAAACTTAGTTAAGAAAGGAGCAAAACTTGCTGTAAACCACTGACCTTCTGCGTAACCTTGTCGTTGCACAACCGAGCACATGAACACCTCAATTGGGCGGATGTCGCTCAAGGGGTTCTTGCCCTGGAAAGGGTTTCAGTTGTCATCCTTCACCAAACAATAGGGCCTTAAAGCTAACCTTGCCGGTGGTCTGGTACAGGCCAAGGTGGTGGCGGAGTTCGTCTTCGCTAACAGCACCGGGAGCGTCGATCTTGTTACCGAAGACGATGAAAGGAACCTTTGAGAGTTCCTCAATAGACAGAAGAGCGTCGAGTTCAGCTTTTGACTCTGGGAATCGTTCAAAGTCGGCGCTGTCCACCATGAAGACGATCCCGTCGACTTCAGGGAAGTAGTCTCTCCAGAGACGTCGGGCTTGGCACATTGTCAGTATGCACAAGACTCTATGAATTGAGAAGAAACGTACCCTGTTGATGTCCACCCAGATCGTAGGTTGTGAACTTGACGTTGCCGATAGCAAGCTCTTCCGATGCTTTGGAAAAAGATATCCTTGAATTTCATCAAAGCCGGGTTATTACGTGTAAACGTACTCGGGTGAAGCGTGGGTTGCAAGGTTGCAAGTCGGTCGTTCTTCAGCATGTGCAGAAGCGTCTTTGGACGATTGTGAGCATGATAGAGGCATGTGTTCTTCACAGGTACATACCGTCTTCCCAGCATTATCGAGACCAAGGAAAAGGATTTTGGCGTTCTTGGACGCCAAACCTGAGATTCTGGTTCAGTACTGTCTCCTTGAAATGAAATGGACGTAGACTGACCCAAAGAGGCGAGGATATCCCAGACCCAGCCAAACCATTCAGAGAAGAAGGCCATTGCGATAAAGTAAGTGTCGATGGATAAAGGGAGGACGAGCGGTGCAGACGTGGAATTGCGTGGAACAGGGTCTGCCAGAGACGGCCCACTGTCATCATCAAAGATGTCACAGAGTCACGTGCTCCCGGCACCCACCGCCCGGTGGGCGCTTAACAGACTTAGTTCGACGACCACCGTGGAATCCGTATGTTGTCAGACAATATGGTGCCTTTATTTAGAGTCTATTAGATGTCAGGAGAAGGTTAAAAAGTTTCTTAGTTTTCTTTCCAAATACTAATTACTGGAAATACATGCCTTGCCTTGGGCTTGCCAGGATTCCGGAATGCTCGATTCTGCCACAAGGGCACGGGAAGGGGATTCTGCCAAAGGCTATGTGTCACGTAAATAGTCTTCACCGGAGCTAAAATAAGTACAAGGCGCTTATCCCCTGGTTACGAACTTCAGAAGCTCAACTTGTGCCTCGTGGCCAGCTTGCACCCCGACCACCTCGTCCCAGCAATGGCGGACTACCAGCCTCGCTTCAAAGCTCGAGCCCTGTACCAAGAGCCTGCCCCAACATACTACCTCGATGATGATGATTCAGGCGATGACTCGCCAGCGGCTTCAGGTTTTGTAGGGAACTTGGATCCGCAACCAGGATCGCACACAGGGCAATCCACCGCGAGCTCAGGCGATGAGAACAACCGGCATGCCTTTCTCATGGGATCGCTATGGGATGTCAACGCTAGGAAGCCATCGGGTGTCAATCAAAAGGGTAGTTCAGGGAGGCCACACATTACGCCGGAGTCGTCTGGAGATGAAAACGAGGTAGAATCACTACCTCGCGGCTCTGACGAGGAATCGACAAGCCAGTCACCTTCCCTTCCGCCTTCACCCCCGCTTAGACCAGCTTCTGCATCTGTTACAAAAGAACGAGATGGAAATCAAAGCGATCGCGGTCAGATACCACCTCCTCACAAAGGATCTGCAACTGTAAGTTCCTCGATCCGGGCTAATTCTACTTCCGGGTCGACAGCGGGAGCTAGACGCGCTGCATCGATGCCTTGGCTATTCCACCCATGGAGTAATGACAATACGTCAAGTAAAGACCTAGACTCTACTGCTGGTAAACAGAGGGAACCTCCCCCGCAAGCTCAAAACGCATCGAATGACAATATGACAAATCGCTTTAAGCTGCTCGCCGCCCAACGGAAGGCTGAACTTTTGCGAGCTGCTCAGCAACAGATCCCCGAGTCAGTGGAGGAGGTAGACAAGTCAGAGAAAACAAAGAAGAAGCCGCCAGCCGTTAAAAACGGGGCGTCTGGGAGCACTTCGAGCACTTCAAATCGTTTTACAGAACTTGCTGCTCTGCGAAAGAAAGAGATCCAGCAGGCTGCTCAGAACGCCCGCGGAAAGGCTCAAGAGCCTGAATCCGACTCGGCTTTGAAAGAGGACTACGAACATGCTCTGAACGAGCTCGAACAGACTCGTGAAGACAGAGACAATCTCTCTTCCGAGAACTCTCGACTTGAGAATGAAATCCGGCTCCTCCGACAGCAGATCCAGGACTTTTCCACCGTCATCACTTCCAAGGAAGACGAAACCACTGACCTGAAGAAACAGGTCAAGAAACTCGCTCGGGTTGTCAAGACGGAACACGAGGAACCTATGGTACTCCGTGATCGACTCGATCAAGCGCACTACAAACTTCGCAAAGCTGAACGACGAAATAGATACGTTGATGATACTGATCGCTGGAAGGCTGACGCCAAATACAGGAAGAAACAGAAAGACACCGGAGTACTGTCCTTCGGTTTCCCTTCGTACGAGGCTGATGAACATAAGGACGATGTTTTGAAGGAACGTAGGGGAGCACAGGGCCTCGTTGCGAAGTCCGCCACCGAGGTCATCAGTATGATGATGCTATTCAATCACTCTCTTTTCCAAACATCGGCCAGTCTCGTCAGATTTATTGGAAATCGGGGCATACAACACGCAGCTGTCTCCAGTGCCGTCGCAGAACGCGCGAGGAAGGTCCTTGGAGCGAGAGTCGTTTACACCGTGCTTGAGAACCTGCCAAAGCTCCAGGCTGCAGGTGGTCAGTTGAACCCACTTCTTCCCCAAATTGTCCTCCAGGTCTTTCTAGTATTTTGGTGCAACTCCATAATTGAAGCATGGTACCCGAAGCAAGCCACGTTTGCCGAGTTCCTCGTCGACATTTGTTCCAAGATCAAAGTGGGCTGTGAGTAATTGAGGATGTCATACGCTTTTTTGTATTAAGTCTCCCTTTAGCAAATCAGAACATCTGCGGAACCAAGACATTGATTACCCAAAGCCATACACGAGACAGCGTCAACCTCTTCACTGAATGGGCCCAAGACGTCATTGACGACTTGCATCAAGTCCTCTCCGTTTTCGGCTGGGAGATCGCGGGGTACTATCCTATTGTACAAGGCAGAAGAGGTCCAAATGATGTTCATGACGCTTTATTCAGTCTTATTAAAGAGGCGTATGATCTACGGACAGCCATGGCAGAGATCAGCACCTCTGGAGATGTTGACCTCACGATCATATCCTACGACACCCCCTTCAATGCGAGACTTATGGAAGATGAGTACGGGGACCAACGCAAGGCGAAGAAGGCCTCTGCCACTGGTAAGAAAAATGACTCGGACGACGATGACAGCTCTGACGAGCTCGATGTCCTGGGACGAAGCACAGTGGAGCGGGTAGTCGGCACAACAGGGATTGGTTTACAGAGGGAGGTGATGAAGTCCCATATAGGAGGGCTGATGAAGCGGGATATTGAAATGGTGCTGAAACCTCGAGTAGCGCTGGAGGCCAGCCTTCTAGAGGCATTTGAACAACCATGAGCGATATTACTGTATATGTTTACTTACGTTCCATGTGTAAATTTTTGCATTCGCATTATATTGCATGTTCCAATCAGATTTTTTGAATGAACACAGTTTTGTAAGACCGAACGTCAGCCAGGCAAGGTCGGCACTGAGACGAGACAACGAGGAACTGTTGTGAACGACGTCTACAAGGGTGAACTGAACAGTACAAGGTAAACAGTAGCTGCAATTTTATATGCAAGTCCGAAGTCATACAGGCACGTCCTCCCAGTCTTCCATCCAACACCACATAGACTCCGCAATACAAGTGACTTTGGGTGTCTCTCGAGTATCGAGATCCAATGTTGCACCCTCCTTCGTGACCCGAGCGGGATTGTCCCGAAGAGCTCGTCGAGATCATCATCGGGATCATCAAGAACTGAATGCAGCGACGGCGAAGGAGGGCTGCCCATGTCTACCCACCAGATTCTGAGCGTAGCGGACATAGTAATTGGTTCGAGGCAACATCATCATGGGAATTTAACAGTTAGAAACCCGGTATAGACAGAGCCGGACCCTAGTAAGACAGGGGTCAAATGACTTTGGTTTTCGGACCGTCATTTGGGCGCTTGCAATTAGCGGAATCCTAAATGTCCGAACGTAGCCGACTTGTGGAGGCTCCTTCAAAGCTGTCATTGAGACGGGAATGCTTTCCATGAGACATCCGAGACACCATGCCATGTATCAAAAACTGTAATTAGTATTCTGTTTTGTGGCAAACTTCCTTGTGCTCCTGTCCAGGATAAGACCAATGCATCTTCTGATGAGCAGGCGAACACTGTTCATAGCTCAGAAAATATCAGGGGATAATTGAACCACTTACATATTTGACAGTGACGCAGCTAAGAACATACAAAACCCAGCGAGTGAGTGAACCGAAGACCCGTAAAACCCAATGGCAAGTAAGGAATAACTTACCGTCCGCACGCCTTGAGATTAGTCTGAACATGACAGCTAGGTAAGCCACATTCACCCAGCCCTTTCCATCGCCTTCGCATCGGCTGAACTTCCGTGAGGGCCTCTTTGTCCTCCATCAACAACATGACCGTGCGCGTCACCGTGTGCCCAATGAACACGGTAGACGGGTACCGCGACGACCACCGGCGCAAATGAGGCAAAAGCCTTCTCTTTGTCTCCCGATTCACAAGGCCCGTGCGATCTTTATCCCGACTATAATTCACCAAGAGGCCGCTAAGAACTTGACATACATCTGCAACAAGACTCTCGTAGTATTCTTTGATGTATTGCACTGGAGATTGAAGCATCTGGGGCGAATCGAGTTGGGGAGCGAGTTCTGTTAAGCGGGTCGAAAACGATATCAGGAAGGCGTTTCCCGTTTGTTGCGGTGGGACGGGTAGAACGGAGGTACTTCAAAAAGTAAGGAATGTGCTGAACTTGGACAATAATGTTGAAATAGGGGTTCTTGAGTGGTTGTATCTTATCGTAGAGTGGTCCGTCGCGATGCGGAGTGTATCCCGAAGGAAGCGCAGGAAGGTTGATGAAATGGTCGACAATCGTAGGGAGGTATGTTGCACACAGACGACTATAGATTATATCCTGCTGGAAATCATGTTCGATTCCAATTCGTCGTGTCTGTTGAGATTATGAGTTAATATAGACATTCCTTATGTTTCGTTAAAAGACCGACAAGGTCGCAAATATAATCGAGCTTTTCAACTTCGTTTAACTGAATATCCGCATGCACACTCTTCACAAGACCTGGATCAGAAGAGTCAGAGGAATAAATCATCAGCAATATGGTAATTAACGCACCTAAGCCGACTGCAATGTCCTGGGAGAAGGGAAGCGGCATCAGTCTCATCCTTGCCAACTCCTCGGGGGAAATTTCTTGAATGTTAGTATCATTAAAATGACCATCCGCATCTACACTTGGGGGGGCCTACGACGTACGGGGCTCCTGAATGTACGGGACGTCTACTGAAGGCAAACTCTGCCCTGCCGCCATGCTATTCATCAACATCTCAAGCGTAGCCATTTCTGCCTGAGTCAATTCGCGATGGTTATTCATCTCCATGTGAGGATAGGCTATCTTCAGCTGATCGTCAAAGAGAGGTAGATTTGGGGGACAAGGGAAGTCGAGCACAAGGAGAGTACTTAGGATTAAGCTTTGAGGCTTGAAGTGGGCGTAAAAGACCTGCAGCAATACAAATTTTTGCGTCCGAGGGTTCTAGAGCGGATCAGCTTTAGGAAGTTTTTCAAAACCTCAGATGTAATATGTGGAAGAATTAGCGGATCTATAGAGGGGATGGGTCTCACAGGATTTATCCTGTCACTGCCTGGGGTATAGTAGTCGACGAGCACCTACCTGACCCGTCAAAAGGCATTCTCACCTGTCCAGTTCGTCTGAGTGTCAGTACCCCTATCCCGGAACTAAATTAGCCGTCAACGAGCTGTATGATACGGCAAGTATTTATTGAAGCAAGCTCGAGAGTCCATGGCGACACGACGCGTTGTAACAGTTGATAAAGTTGATTGTTTACGTTAGAGAGCCC
This sequence comes from Coprinopsis strossmayeri, assembly GCA_900156845.1. Classification (NCBI taxonomy): domain Eukaryota; kingdom Fungi; phylum Basidiomycota; class Agaricomycetes; order Agaricales; family Psathyrellaceae; genus Coprinopsis; species Coprinopsis strossmayeri. The sequence goes on from FTPT01000081.1 coordinate 262,196, forward strand.
CACCTACATGTTACAATTATTGTTATGTGCAATATGACACCAGCGGGGTCACGACATCCATGATCATGATTCCATCGTCACCAACTTTCATTGCGGTCATCCTGGGTACCAATGGACGTCTCGGAATCTTCGAAGGTATACGCGGCAAGAATTTCCCTTTGCAACTCTGCGTCTTTAGGAAGACGCACGAACGCAAAAAGAATGAGAGAAATAATCATCAAAGTTGCCGATACCAAGAAGATTGCGCGAGGGAAACACGCGACTGTCTTCGTGTAAACAAGGCCATATACGAAGGGGCCTAAGATATTCGAACTACCCATGGAACAGAAAAAAATGTCAACTCATATCCGAAAGAGGTAGATTTGGAAGGAGGGCACTACCTTAAAGCCTGAACCACACTTAATGCACCAAACAGTCTGCCTGTCTCAATTCCGCCTTTCCTGGCGTACATCGCCAGAGCACAGGTCTGGACTGCCGGAGTGAAGCCCACACCCATTGCCGTAACTATACCGACAGCTGCGAATGCAGGGCCGGTGGGGGCTAGCGCCATGAGAACAGAGGAGAGGAGAAGGACAAACATTGAGACACGAGCAACACCAAGCTCGAACCTAGGGGAATGCAATTCCTTCCTGATGGGAGATCTCGGTGATCGAGGCTGAGTGCCATCCGCAGAAAGATCGTCATTGGTCAAGAGTAGATCGCGTTCCGATGGCAATGTGGCAGGGATGTCAATTATCAACGGTTTTGGTTTGAACAGTTTAATGATGGCTATAGATTCATTAAGACAAATTTGAGCGGAGTACATGTCCGACGGGACGCACTTGGCAAAATAACAGTGAGGAACACCATTTCGCCTACCCCAATAATAGTCAGATAGTAGCCCACCTTGGGGGAATCAACGCCAGAGATTGAGCAGCAGTTGATCGGTTAAGGCAAAGATACATACCTGGACTGAAGTCCATGAGAACGTTGCTGCCGCATATTGAAAGATATAGTTGTATGCTGCCTGTTTGGAATTAATCAGAACAGTGCAATTGTCAACTGGGCAAGAGCATACCACGGGCGAGCAAGTAAAGCCATAGCTCAGAGACAACAAGGCCAAACTCCAATCTCGCTTCGGTTTCTTCAGCGGGTTGGGATTTGCCCTTAAGTCCGGAAAGAAGATATCCAGGGGCCTCATGAATTGGAAGGCTGTTTTTAGTCTTTTTAAGACTTGCAGTTTAAGTCCAGCACCAGTAGAACCTAAATTGGAGACAACTGGACCTTCGTTCGACTCCTGTTCGTATTTCAATGCGGCGATCCTCATCTTCTTTCGTGAAAGTGACTCAGGAAGAATCAGCCAAATAAAAGCAGAGCACACGATGTGGACTAGGGCGCTAGCATAGAAGACAGAAATTGTCTTTCCGGTCAGCTTTACGACTAAGGAGCCTATGGTTGGTCCCAAGGCCATGCCCATCGATAGAAGCCCGAGGTTCAAGGAGAAGATTTCCGCTCTTGGGTTAGACTGTCAGAAGCAGTATGTAGCCGCGTGATGTGCACTCACCGAGTGGCTTCAGTTGTGGTATCGGTCAGATAAGCAAGAATGGCAGCAAGAGTAGTTGTGAACCCTTGAACATTTCGTCAGAAGGGCTGGGTATAATATGCCCGAGAAGTGTTTCGAACCTCCTAGAGCGCCTTCGATAACTGGGCCTACGAGGAGGAACCAGTAGCCACCAGGTAGATACTTCGAGAATTGGTAGACATTGATATAGTTGAGCTCGGAGACCAACTGGCCAATGAGGGATACGCCCATGACAAGCACGCGTCCTTTCCTGTCGGAGAGCTGATTATTTAAAAAGAGTGTCAAGTATTGAGGAACGAAGAGCCAACAAAAACGTACAGAACCCCACCAGGCTGTTGTCAATAATGAAACGACGCCCATGGTGGCCGTGATTACTGAGGAGACACATGTGGGCTGAGCGAGAGCGTCAAACCGCATAAACGGCGTCGCTTACTTGCGGAAATCTCTGCGACGGCGGCCTGTACAGCTGGGTCCGTGGCACAGGAACCAGGATCACGGTCATTTCCAACCGTCTGCACCAGGCTGTGTAGAAGCGAAGGGGCGGTAGGTGTCATAGGGATCTGGGAAGCCCCAAATGTCACGCTTCCTCCTTCAAGCACGTCTGGTCTTTGCGCGTGGCAAACCAGCATAGTATAGAGCTCAATCTTAGGCGCCACAGTGGCCACCTGCCCCGTCGATGCGATTAATGCCACACACAACACGCTGAAGGGCGATGCGTCAGTGATGCAACTCGCTAAATGGATTGGGGGACACCATACAACAAGGGGGACGGTTTTTTCCACCAAGGAGGGTCCTTCTGTCGGTTTCCCTCGTCCTCGTCATCCCCCCTTTCCAAGATTTCGCGGTGGCCATCAGCAAATTCAGACAAAAGTTCGGCCGCATCTCCGCTTCCTATGCCATCTTCTGGGTAATGTGGGGCATCGCGTAGCTGTGGAGACGAGCGGTGTTGAGCCGCCATTTGTTGTTCTGCAGTCGGACACGACTCTGGTAGGCGGTATGGTCTAGAGATGATAAAGTCAGGGGGTGAGCTAGCCGCAGTACCATATAGCGCCCTTGGACTTATATCGGTGGGTATATGGAGCACACACGCGATACAGGAATGATATCTCATCACCATGGACGACTGTCGGTTTCACTACGCCTTCCTAAGTTCCTTTTGCCTCGTACCCGATTGTAGGGGGTGGGTGTTGAGTTGATTAACCTCGCGGACCTTTGCCAATGGCAACACAAAAAGCGAATTCTCTTCAATGTACACAATCCGCCACGGCAATTATCTGCCAGTGTTACTGAACCCGGTCCTTGCCTTGTGGTCGCATGTGAAGAATTGGGTTCAGAAATCAAAGGCTTGTTGTCGGAGTTTGGCGGGGGCAACATGTCGCACGAACACAGTGGGTAGATGCCCTGCAAACTATCATGCATAGTGTATAGTGAGCGATATTGAGTTCACGTTTTCACCGTTGAGGGAAGAAGTCCAAGCTCAAGATCCCCGGCCGACAAATTTGAGTCTATGATGTTCAGGAGCCAGAATGGCCGCCCGACGGCACGGATCATACAAGTCCGATCAGCGTGCGCCAGACTTTACCCCTATTTGAATTGGCAATTGTTCATTACGAATGCTTTAGTCCTGGAGGAAAAAGAGCTGAAACCTGACCTCAAAACGCGCTCCTTACTACCCATCTACTACTAGTGTAGACTACACCATTGTTTAACTTGAAGACTATGTGTTGATTTCAAGAAGCGCGACGCGACGCGTCGTAGTTTACACTGACTGCTTGGATAACGACAAGAAATTGGAAATTGCAAGGGTGGACATCTCTATTAGTATTCTGTCGTGTAACAGATTTCTTTGTGAGGCTCTGAAGCAAATTTCCAATGGTCTTTCTGGTGCTTCGGAGAGCACTGCCGCGAAAAGTGAGGACCACAGATGTCGGTGAGAAGCGGTAGGCAACTTACATATCTAACAGTCACACACCTACAAAGAAAGACCAAGTTATCTTATAAGTTAAGAAATGCTCAAGACGCCAACGTACCTCCCGCAAGCCTTCAAATCCTTCTTACTGGTGCATCCGGGGTACGCACACTCTCCAAGATTCTTCAATTCCTTCCTCATGTCTTGAACATCACTGATCATCCTGGTGTTCTCTTCCAAAAGCGGGATTGTCCTTTTCGTCGTGTCTCCTGCAAGATGGTTTGTATACCTCCTCGACCATCGTCGAAGATACGGTAAAAGCCTCCCTTTAGTCTCGGAAGAAACGAGTCCGACACGGTCCTTATCTCTGCTATAGTTCACAAGTAAAGTGCTGAGGACCTGACAGACGTCTCCTATAATATCTTTGCAGATGTCTTGTGTATCTGGAGATGGCGAATGAAGCATCCTCGTTGATTCGAGGTCGGGTCCTAGATCCGCCAAACGGCGAGCAAGGGTTTCCGTGAGATCCTTTCCGCTCGCCGCTGTCGGATGGCTCGAGCGAAGGTACTTCGCGAAGTAAGGCAAATGTTGAAGTTGAACTATAACATTGAAGTAAGGGTTTCTGAGAGTATAGGTATCTCGGAGCGAGACTCCGGGAGGAGGAGGACCGGAGGGCGGTAGGATGGGTAGGTTGAGAAAGGTATTTACTGTCTTGGGGAGGTACTGAGAGGCAAAATGGCTGTAGACAATGTCTCGCTGGAATTGTGGGAATTGGCTCAATCGAATTATCTGCGGTCTTTAGCCCTGTCCCTTCCTGTCCTGTTAAGAGTGGAACTCACGTAGTCGTATATAGCGTTAATCTTCTGAAACTCGTTCAAGGGAGGTCTGATGCCGTGGCCACTTTCAAAACCTACCACCACAGCAAAATCATCATTTGTCTGTGCTTATGCGATTGTCATGAGTACGCACCAAGGATAGTCACGAGCTCTTCGTAAGAAGGCGGAGGGCCTAAAGCCTGAGGAGCCAGAGCATTCGCACCAGCCATCATCTGCATTATCACCGCCAGCTGCGCAGGGGAAAGGGCTTGGTTGTTGTTCGCCATTGAAAGGAAATAGCGGGAGGTCGAGTCGCAAAGCCTGCGGTGCTAGCACAGTTGGGGTGGGTTCAGATTATTGTCGAGCACTCTCAATCACAACTATGAAAGCAAATGGGAAAGTGGCGGTACATCGATAACAGAAATGAACATGCCTTTTATTAAGAGAATCCTGGGCTAAGGTCTATCACCTAATCCTCGATTCCAAGAGCGGCAGAACCCGTTATTGAAGCCTATTGAACCTCTTCGTCGCTTCTTTCCGTACCTTCTGACCACGCTGGAGGGAATAGTGTTAAGAGTATGCGAGCTTCAGATCTAGACTTTTCTTGATGTTCATCGTGTACAAAAAGGTAGCGCTGAAAAGACATATGTCAGCCCCTATTTGATTCACCACGACTCCTTCCAAGGTCACATTAAAAGAAAGCATTGCGTTTAGAGTTCGGTTGTCCAAGGTTAGTACACGGTCGTAAAAGAATCCAGATTTATATGTTACAAGTGATATTCATGGAAGCCTTCCATCGCCTCGTTCCTTGTCTCGTCTTGAAGACGTCCCCCTTCTCACTCCAGTCTACTTCCCTTCCCGGTCCAACCCCGCTCTCTCCTCGATCCACCCTCTAATAAAGGTACTACTCAACTTCATCTTGGCCAACCATGCCACGTCTTCGTGTTCCAAACTCTCTTCAGTGGCGCTTATAACGTCTATCGTGAATTGCTGAAGAGGTGGGAAGTTCTTTGATTCCCGATGGGCTGCGACTGTTGGAATCAAGAAATATTAATGGGGTTGGTATATAAAGAGAGACCGGATACCCACTCATTTCTCCGCCCTTAATAGTCTCTCTGCTGACAACCAAGGCTTGAACGTCCGGGTCCCATCCCGTCGGACCATACACATCCGTGATCTCTGTTATATCATACTCCAAGTCTCGCTTAAAGAGTGTCAAAAAATCGCGAACGTGTTGAAATCGAGTTTGCAGAGGTTCGATGTGCTGTGCATGGGGCTTCTTCGTAAGAAGTGTATCAGCTGGCGAGGCAAGTTAGTCGTTTGTTGTAATAATGGTGTCATTCACGACGCACATGTTACACCGACGATGAGTTTCCGACGCGCAATCCATGCTCCCATCGATAGCAGAATCTTGTGTCCGGCATGTAGATGGTCGAATGTCCCACCCAGAGCAACGACAGGGTAAAAAGGGGGTCTAAGTCTCGCTTTACTTCCAGGTGGCTCAGGAAGGGGAGCATTAGGTGACTTTGGAGTCGAACTTGGATTAACAAGAGACCCAGGAACGTCCGAAGGTTGAGCTTGTATTTGTGCAAGTTGTGCTTCAGCCTCTTCATGTGCTTCGTTCGCGGCATTGACTTGGGCTTGGGTTGCATATGGGGATAGGGGCGTTGTGGGGAGAAGGGTTGGAGGCGACTTGGGACTAGCACCGGTTATTACGTGTGTTTCAGAGCCGGAGACAGGTAAACCGATGGGTTTCACTGACGGGTCGCTGGGGGTTTCGGTCCTATTTTCTGCGCCTGCGTATGAGCTGTTCTCTTGGGGGATGTCGGGTTGCGCCTCGCCTAGAGGGATATACGAAGTCCGGAGTAGCCCAATTGACGTTGGGAGGGGAGTCGGGATAGAGTCTCCGCTGACTCTGAAGACGATATCTGGGTTGATACCGTCTAGATCTAGCTGTTCATTGTACCCTTTCAATAGAACAGTAACGTCCATCAAGATCCTGTTGTGTTCCTGGGCAGTCTTTGTAGCCTGGACGTATACGAACGTCAGAAGACGCTGCACGGCTGCCCAGTTTGCCTGATCAGTATGCGAGATTGCTTGCGTTTCTGGATACGAGAGCCTTCTATCCCGCTTGGTAACATCCTGAGAAGTGGTCGAGGATGTTGGCCCGGTGTTGAAGAAGCGGGAGAAGAGTACGATGACGAGCTGTTGCCTTGTGAGTGTCGTCGCTGTGTGTATTACTGAGCTCAGGAAATGGGGCGGCGAGAGGGTTGGCAGCGTCGCCAGCAACACAGACCGGTCGACGACTTGGATGGAGAAAGCCATGACGAAGCAGTGGAGAAGCTGAATCTAATCTAATCTAGGCGTGGGAAAGGGTGAGTGTATAGAGGCTGCCAGCAACAACGATTGAATGATTCATTAGAAAACTAATAATATGGCGCACGCCAAACGCAATTCATTAGGCCAACTGCCGCTGCCTACGACGCTCGTTTCAAGTCCACAGTCACCCACATCCTCGCATCCGCTCCCAATCACTGCCTCCAACATCCAGCTCCATAACGCCCAGTATCCTGCCTCCGCCTCAGCTTACCCAATGCACGTCGCCGCCTATACCTCTGGAGGCACTATAACCTCCCCCGTGTCGCCTAGCTCAATGCGAAGCACACATGCGGGCGGCATACAGCCCAGTGCCAGCTTTTTCAGGCCAGCAAGACCAGGAGGAAATTCAAATTACGGCATTAGACTGCCTCTGGGTCCCATCGTCATCCCACCACATCTCAAGGATTCTGAAGACGAGCCCAGTGACCAGGAAGAGCCTGTATCGAAAGACAGGGTACAGAGTCCCACCTCCCTCTATCCCCACCCGCTCACAATATCCTTATCACATTCGTCTTCGTTGTCGGCCCATCAGCATCACCATTCCAACCATTCTAGTGAACTCGTTCGAGAGCACGAAGAGGGCCAGTCTCCCAGTCGTGTTAACGACGATTCTGTCAACAGGAGTTCAGGCGAGGGCGAGAACCAGACAGCTGGTCCTCAAACAACCCAAAAAGGTGTCGTTGGGAAGTTGAGCATGGAACCTCTTTTACCAATCGGCGTTGGAACAGGATCTACCCAGGCCACATCGAAACGGGTCAGCATAGATGCGAAAGCCTCAAATGCGGGCGTCGTTCTTCTGCCTTCAGAAGCTCACAACCCCTCGGCGTCTACGAACACGAATAAACGCAACTCGACATCATACAAACCTAGGCTTACATTCGAGTCTTTACGAAGGAGTATGGACAGCACAGGGGGCTCTGCCGCTGGTCATGCATCCACATCGATGCTCAAACGATTCAGCTTCGGAAGAGGGGACCTAGTGCGGAATAAAGACAGCTTGGTTCTGGAGAGCGGGAGTGAAGGGGAGGGTGAGAAGAAACATATCAGGAAATGGAGTAAGGGAGGGGATATTCCGTTGACAACCCGCAAAGGTGAGACGAACAAAGAGAAAGAGAAGGAGAGGAAGGGAAAGCTTTACCGCCCAAATTCGACTTCGTCTATCCGTTCAGTCAGAAGTGGTCTTTCCAATACCTCTAATCATACTCTTACTACCGAGGAAGTCCACCGTTCCCGCCGACCAAGGTCTTCAGCTTCAAGCATATCCTCAACACCAGATGACGACCCTACATCATTTAATCCCGAGCCCCCACAACTGAAGAAAGGGGAATGGCCATTGATGAAAATGCCATTGAGATACCCTCTAGATCCTAGTCTTCTACCGGAGAGCAAGTTGGAGGAGAAGATGGGCAGGAGATGGAGGGGCGGGGAAAAGGGTAAAGGAGCAGGAGTTGGGCCTTTCCCTACGGCAGAAAATGGGCGTACAAAGGCAGGAAGTGAAGGGAGCTTGGGGTTGCCCTTACCCACCGCTAGCGAAACGAGAGGGAGAGGGAGAAGTTTCTTGACGTTCCTCTTCCCGTCTGCTCCTCAAAAACCTACTCAAGACAACTCCGTTTTCCCTTTCTCGTTCCTTTCCTCCCCATTGGAAAAGAAAGATGGCAGCTTAGTCCATCGATACGTCCTCCATCCCTCTCGTAATGCATTCTTCTTAGGTGGGAGGTGCATAACAGGTGGAGACTCGCCCTACGCGTTTATTTTGACGCTGTTGATTGAATGCGGGATCGCTGGGGTGTGGCTTGCTTGTGTTGGCAGGTGGTGGTGGGTTGAAGGTGGCTTGGGTATAAATGAAGGAGGCCAGATGGTCCTTGTTAACGGTGCAGCGAGAAAAGCGGGTCGTGCAATTGTGATCTTATGCGCGTACGCTGCCGGATTGGTGCTAAGTTGTATGTTGGTTACGGTGCGTTTTTATTCATCAACTTGTAGGGGTCCTGCTATTGACTTTTGTTGCTCGTCTTCCTTCTGCTTCCGGCTATTGCCATCATATATACTCAACGTATCGATCGATGACACAGGCCTTCAGCGATCCGGGGATTTTACCTCGCAACCTTGATCCCGACCCTCCTTACCCTGCTAGTTCCCCGTCCGATGGAGGGTTGAGGGCACCTATGCCTAGGGATCTGAAAGTGCGGAACGATGTTGTTAGGGTCAAATATTGTCCAACATGTAGGATCTATAGGCCTCCGAGAGCTAGTCACTGTAAGATGGTGAGTTATTCGTCCAACTTTGTGAACTGAATCATGGTTATTGATAATTTCGGGCACCAGTGCGACAATTGCGTTGATGCATGCGACCACCATTGTCAATGGGTTAACAACTGCGTTGGGAGAAGGAATTATACGAGTTTCTTTGTGTTGCTTTTGACCGGGGTTCGTATTTTCCTTCGAATGTATACGATTTGAGAAGGTCTCCTAATTTTGTTCCTATTCATACCAGACTCTCACCTGTGTGCTAGTCATTGTCACTTCAGCCCTACAGCTCTACTTCCTCACCCGCTGGCAACACCTTTCGTTCGGAGGTGCTCTAAGAAGAACGCCTGGGACTGCCGTCGTATTTTGTCTTGCTCTGGCCATCATTTGGCCTGTTGGTGCATTGCTGAGCTATCATCTGAGGGTGAGCAAACCTTTTGTTCTGTCTAGCCTTCAAGTATGGGATATCATGAGCTGTTTTGCTGACAATTTCTCACCCCTTTCTTTGTTCATTTGTATGCTTGCTATCTCGTGGGATGCTCTCAAATCCGTCTCGACTTCCATCCTCCCGCCTTGCTTTTCGTATCAATCCGGACGATCGTCTCTATTCAACCTAACCTATACGACCCCAACCGCAAATTACCTATTCATATCTCAATCTTATGTCTTGCTGCGTCTTGCTGCGGACGGGCACGCCTCCCCGATGATCTACGACGGTATTCCTATATGCGCGATGATCGCGTATTGTATTTTCGTTCGGTGGTTCTACTCGTCTTGACGACTTTGGGATCTTCTCATCGTTCTTGGGATTAAATGATGATGATGCGTCCTCTCCCTCTGGTGTGCTGGTGTGCTGGCTATGGCTCCGCGGATCCTCGGGTTCAATCGACTCTGTATGATATCACCGCCGTTTGGACTTTGGACGGCGTTTACCCTGTTTCTTTTGGCATCTTACATGGATTTCGAACCCGAAACCACTACCCGGTGACAATCGCCATGGGCTCGCATTGGGTTTGTGATCTGGAATGGCAACCTTTCTGGAAATGGTCTGATTGTCTTGCTGGTGTTGGACGTTGGTTCGGTTGGTCTGGTTGTGTCGACATCTCCCCCTTCTGTCAATCGTCTGTCGACTGTTGATTCTTCTGTGGACGGACCCTGGTCTTGGTCATCTCCCATCATCCTCTCGTCATCGCCCATCTTCATTTTCCCGCTGATGATCGTTATGGGGATCCGTCGTTTAGCTCCTGTTTTTGAACGTAACGACCATTGAACAAGTGAGTGTCGTTTTCCCTTCTCTTTCTTATGTATTCGTTCTATCACGTTTGCTTGTTCGTTCCCATCTGCTTCGCTCTATTTTTACCTTTGATCTGGTTTATATTTGGATGCGCTGGCAGTCTTTATTTTTGTTCTCTGTGCTCGGCGTTATTTTACTCTCTGGGAAGGATGTTTCCTTTTTGTTTGGTTGGATGCTTTATTTGTATTTGGGCGAGTGCTGTGGATGTTGCATCGAGTCGGAGAGCATTTTTTACCTTCGATTCTCTACGTCTTTTCGTTGAGCTTAAATCTGCGGTAGTGTGCTCGAAACCACACATACGTCGATTTGAGTTTAAGTTTTAACTTCGCGTTTCGTGTTTGCACCCTCATGGCAAACCATATCTGACATCTTTGTGATGTGAGCGCCCCCCTTTGCATTCTTTCCCTTATCTATTCTGTGCCGCCTTCGGCAACGGCGAACCAGCAGAACGTTCCTCCAGCCCGATGTTGCGTTCCCTATTCTTATCTTTTATCTTATCATCACTGTCCGTTGATTCTTCGGAGGGCTGTCACATTTCCACTCGAGTTATGGCTCCTTCGACTTTCTATTGGCTCTCTCCGTGGTTCTATTCCTTATGTTTCTAAATTTTGTGTCTCCGACTCTTCGGTTTGTGCCTTGTGTTGTCATTCGGGAAGGTTAGGGCACTCTTCTTGGGTGATTTCGGAGCGATTGGCTGCTCGAGTGGGGCTATTCGTGGTGCTTTGTGATGTTGTGGCGGTTCTGGGGTATGGGGTTCGACGATTCCCGAGAATCGCAGAATGACGTGGAGAGGAGGGAAGGAGTTAGAGGGTCTCCCTTCATCACGATACGTGCTTGGCGTTGGGACTTTTAGTCCCTCGGGGGCGAGATCAGGGATCCAGGACGATGCCTCGAAGTTGGGAGTTCTGGGAACGCAGGGAAACGCAGGAAATCTAATATGAAGGATAAGAAGTTTCCATTGCTGGAATTGTTAACGTTTTACTTTTCGTTCCCCGTTGATTTCGATTTTCGTCATTTCTTGGTTTCCATTCCGAAACTCCGCAGTAATCTCAGATCTCTATTTACTGATTCCCTTGTTAGATTCGCAACCAAGCACACAAGTCGCTTGTACCAGGCCCTGCCCCTCCTAACCCATTTTCACACGGCAATTGGCGTAGAAATGCTATTGCAGTCGTATGTCGGCCTCAGCCCCCATCGTGGCTAGATGCAGCTGGTGTTGCAACCGAGGATAGGAGAGAGATTAATCCTGGGATGGTTCTTGATAATGTGGCTCTGAAGAGGGAGGCTAGTGTCGCTGCCTTAAGGGAAAGGGAGAGGCTCGGTGGGCTAAGAAGTGCAAGAGGGATTGATAATGCTGATGAATATGAGAGGTGGGAAGATGTGGATGTCGTTTTGGGTGGAGCGAGAAGGGAGGAGGATGACTGAGCGTCCATGTGGCCCGGCTATTAGCGGTTCGTGGATCTGTCGTAGGCCTGATCCCGTCTTCTTAAGGACGTGGTATTTTCGTCTGTGTTAAATGTTTTGCGTTTTGGCAGCCCGTTTTTTTATTCTTTGGCTTCCCCGCTTCATTCACTTTCCTTCTCCATAATGCCATTGCGAGCCTTATACCCTTCGCGATAGCCCTTATAATTTGCGATTCGTTCTATCGTAATACCTGAGTGCGGTACTCTGGATTATAGCGTATTCTTGATACCGCACCACAGGGTTCACATTGGCTAGATGTTTCCTCTCATCATTACCCGTTCCTAGCTATAGGCCCCTTACGCTCCTTTACGCACTCCTATCTCTCTTTTTCTCTGCCCTTTTTCCCTTCTCTCTCCCTTTCCGTGCAACACAACCTATATCCATGCATTCCAAATGTTCAGTTAGAAATAAAGGGTAGTCAGCCCAGATCAATCTGTAGAAAGCTTACAACGCCCTCACGAGTTCGGAAGGACAGAAATGTTCCTTGCTTACTCTGGTATATGTATCACGCCTCGAGTATATGATCTCGAGACGTCCGACGTCCTTCACTGGGTACATGCCACATAACGGGTCAATCAGGGGTAGATAAATACGGTCCACTCCATTTGCCATCCGAGTCTGTTGACATAAAGGGGACTAATACCGTCTGCAACGGAGGGTCCCTCGAACAAGCCAGAAGCACTTGGGGAACGAGGTAAAAGCTGGTAAAAATTAACTTCATTCTATCTGTGAAACGTTGGGAAAGTTCGATACTACTGATGCCCATTGCATTTCCATGTGCTCGAAGCTGGATCTTCAGGGTCACTTGCGAGCTTTCGCATGCTAACCGGTGAGGCTGTGACTGGTGAGCCTCATGGTTAGCGTGCTGGCAGCTGGCGGAATTGACACTATATTTTCTATTTTTGGGCCAGGGTTTCATTTCACCGCTTCAAAGTTAAGGCAAAGCCTTGGAGTCTAAATTGATAACTCACATGTGGTTCATCTGAGCCCAGATACCTGTATACTCACTCTGTTGGTGCTTTGCTATAGAGATCAGTTTTGAAAATATTATACGCGTAAATCTTGATTTAAAATTTCGTGCTTATAATTTTGTGGAGATGACAAAACATCGTAAAAAAGGAGTCGATCGGAGCAATTCGGACCAGTTCGATTCGATGTTTTACCAAGGTAAAAACAAGCAAAGCTCCCCACCACCCCCCCAATCGAACGAGTGGCTGATGGACTCTGATGGTCAGGATCGAAATCGTCACCACAAGTCCGTGCGCCGGTTGGATTGCTATGATCGGATCATTGATGCGCATGTGCGGATGCAGAAGATTCGACGTGACGCGTGACGGTTGGACCCTGAGATGTGCTCTCGTGCTCTCAGCGAGTGGCACCGGGGTTTCGAGAATCAGAAAGTTCTGTGTCAAAATGAAGGTTTGTACATAAAGTAACGTGGATTTAATTCTGTTTGATATGTTTAGGCGCTTAATTTGATTGGTCAGATTGAGTCAGGGGTTGTCAGCGTACTCTGGGTGAGGAGGGAATTCTAAGGAGACTTTACGTCCTCGAGAGGTGGATGCGGAAAGCGGCCGGTCAAGGCCGACTCGATAAGGCGGGTCGGACAGGAAATGTCAGCGTATATGTAAATCGAAGATGGTCCTCTTGCAATTGGAAGCAATCTTAAAAATTCAATTCAATTCGGTACTCAACTGCGATATTCCTACGCCACAGGCGAGTCAGAAGCCACAATCGTCCTGGGCACTCCTTGCAACAGCTCGCAAAATGCGTTTCAGCCTTGTTCTCGAAGCTGATAGAGTCCGGGCTATTAATGGTGTGATATAGCGCAGTCCGGATAATAATATACTATACATACCCAATTGATACACATGACGATGGTTCTTGTTCTTTCTTGTTCTTCCTTGTTCCTTCTTCAGAATTCAAACTCCGCATCCTTCGCGACAGATGTCGTATGCCATTGTCAGTGAATGTAGTAGATGCTTCTCACCGCATGTCTTTTCGAAATTGGTAAGATTAATACTGATAATTTAGGAGGGTCCTATTTGGGTTTGCAACTTCGAGGACCAGAATTACTGAGTACATAAGACGGCTGGAGGGCCGCATGGGATCTCATGGGATGCCCTTTGATCATAATTCGTCGAGGATCGAGGATCTCCTATTCTATACGGGGTGGAGGTGTAGTTCCTGAACCGAGCTCAAGGAGACTGCTTTATCTGATACAGGGACTGTGGAAAGCGACTCCGGTCCAGTCGAGCGTCACACACCAATATTATGCTTATTCCTTACCTTCTGTTCAACCGAGTACAAAAGCTACCTGATTGTGCAGGACTGACGAAACATGACGAGAGAATCATGAAGGGGCAGTCTGAATTCTACAACATATAACTACGCAACAAAAGATCGTGGACTTGACCCAACCCACGGTTCAAATGCCGGCATTTCAGGAACTCGGTCCGTTATCTGCGAGGAAGACACTGATAACTAAATATTAGAATGCTACCCCTACAATTCGAAGAACTCGAACCTTACTCAAGTCTTTCTCAAGTCTTAGCCTCCAGGCTCCCATCCGAGTCGATGCGATGCAACGGGCAGGAAGGCGGCAGAATTGCATACTACAGTGTAATACACCAGAAATCGTATGTATCTCAGTCCCATGAGAACGGAAAGTTCAGTTCCGAAGAAGAATTTGAATCCCGATTCTTGGTAAGTATGCAGCGTAGAGTCGGTCGGTTGCCATCATCCAATCTCTTCCCAGAGCTAGAGTTGGGGCCGTGCGCAGCGGTCGCCGGTCGCTAACTACAATTGTTAACGTTAGTTAACCACGTACGGGAATCACTCACCCATGCTCTTATCCAACTCTGGAAATGTTATGTGGGCTGATGGATCTCCGGAGTCTGAATATCCCCGAAGTCGAGAAATATTGATATCTTGTAATAGAAATTCTAGATGTTTAAGCAGGCTTGGGGTCACCGCAATTGCGCATGTTATCGTACGTCAGTCCTTGCTGACGTAGACATCCCATCGAGTATGTAGCGAGTTTAATTATTAATGGTTTGACAATCGGGGGCCGAGAAAGGGTAGGAGTAAGCAGGCGAGAGTCCGATGTACTTGGGAATATTTTTGAGCCCAAGGGTCAACGGTCGGTCGGTTACTTGGGGTGGTGTGGGCTGAAGTGAGCCAATTTTGTTACTCTCGAACGGCGAATTTCATCACTATTATGGTAGTTCTTGTCGACGGTATTGCAAATCAGGACGTAACCCCCAGGATTTCTGAAGGGCTTCTAAAGGCAGCGAAGGGGGGAGACTGGGATGTATGTATCAGCAAGAAGTTTAAGGTAAATATATACTGCTAGATGAACTGAAAGAATCCTACTAGGACGCCCAGGTCGTCTGTGGCTCCTTGGCTCAATCTTGGCTTAGGGCTGTACCCTAAGTGTACAATCAAGAGCCCAGCGAGAATCATACGTATATTACGAACCCTTTGGTCTGGCCTTGGTTCAAGACTTCCTTAGGCCGTGACCGTTTAGACCTCCGTCAAGACAGCTGATGTCACTTGAGCCAAGTATTCCCGATGTCAGGGAAGGTGATTCAGTGGCCATGATGAATGAGATGGACCGCATGAGCGGGGGTAGAAAAGCCGTCATAAATGAAACAGGGCACCTGCCAAAGTAGAAAAGTCGTTTGAGGAGCGCAGGAAAGTTTAATTGATTTCTAATTTTGCCAGGTAGAGGAAGACTTGAGGCGCAGTAACGACCTACGACCTACGACCTAGCCGGTGATACCAGTGTCAAACTTCCCAGTCTGAGAACACTAAATTAAAGGCCCTTGTGGTAGGTGCATTTGTACTAGTGGGTGGGTTAGCAGAAAGGTAGGGTGCACACAGTTGATTGTTGCGAAATGTCTGTCCGGTTTAGAAGCGATGAGATCCGGGCGGGCGTGTAAGCTCAGGACGAGGCTAGAAGCAGCTGGCAAAAAACGAGGGTGCAGCCAATCTGGTAGGGGCGAGAGAGGGTGTCTGCCTTCTGCCCCTATTTCTTGGTCGACCTCGAAGTCAAGCTCGAGAGGGCACAGATGGGGATGGAGATGTACTGATCGTGTCTCGGAACTCCGCATTCATGAGGATGGCATGAGGTTGTGAGAAGAATAGAAAGGAACCCCCCCTTTCTACTTACAATAATGAAATTATCTGTGGAATTGTTATGTAGATGGTAGCACACCAGCATCGTGGCACAAGTTGCGTATCAGTAATCTTGATGTGGTACTATTCGTATACTCGGAGATGATTGGTTGCTGCATTAATAATGCGCCGTGCTTGATGGAACATTGTTTGAGATGAATCTGATTGATTCCTGTAACCTGTAATTTGAGGTATGCGAGGAGGGAGGTGACCCGTGAGGAGACGAGCGGTGAAATAGATCGAAGGGATGTATAGGATAGCGTGGCAAAGATACAGACGGTGACTATAATAATTTAATAATCCGAGGGAAAACATGAGAGTGGGGGACCATATGAGGTCTCTCCTTCGCATGCCAACTGGTAGTGAGCATAACACGAAGATCGGAATTATTAAGACCGCCTGCAAAGCACTATTTTTGCACTAGGGATGAAGAGGACTACGGGGACGAAATATTGGCCGTCGCAGTTGGCTCACTGGCGAGATGGTTTTAGGTTTTTGGAGAGACCCTGAAGCGCCCAGAAGGTGGGAAAGAGGATGGGCCGACGGTGGGGACCGGTTCCTGTGACGCATTCGTAATTTTGGGCCTACAAAGTCCGGGAATGATATGCCAAGGGCCTGGGAAGCGAATATGTATCGCGATAAAACGCGAGGGGGTGTCTGGTGTCTACGACGAAAGGTGCTGCCGAAAGTGGTATGGATCTTAGATTGCGGAATGGACAAATTGAAGCGGAGACTGAAAGTGGAACGGCATCAGGATTCGCACAGTGGGGAGTGACTTGTTCCCGTTCGACGGCAGCGCGATAAACCAGGCAGCACGGACGACGCTCGACCTGTGCAGAGGACGCAAACCCCCGATTTTTTCAGGACGCAGGAGAGGCAGGGAGTATTTTTCGGCAATATTGATTATTATTATTGACTAAGCCTGCTTACATCTGAATCGGCGGACCAGTTCGATATCCCTTATAATTGAAGCGATGCCTGGTGGTTCGCCTCCACTGAGTTCCCGTTCGCAGCCCAGCCAGCCGCTGCCGACCATTCCGACGAAGGAGCCGCCGCCAGCCCCGACCAGGCGCACCCGGCAGCAGAAAAAGCTCTCTACCAGTGCTGAGCCAAAAAATACACAGGAACAGCCGGGCCCAGCAGCTCCCCGTAAGCTCACATCAATTTCCATCCGGTCTTCCTGCTCATGCATGTTCTGCACCAGCCCATACCTATCCTACTCCCCCAGGGCCTATATTTCAGCCCTACCACCACCCATATCCCATTATGAATCCCACATATCCGATCAATGGCCCTCCCTACCCCCAGCACCACCACCCACAGTACCTCCCCCAGCACCCCCAGGTCGCCCAGCCACCTAATCCAGGGCCTCCGGGGCATCCCCAGTATGCCTATTCGATGCACCCGGCAGCCTACTCGCACCACCCGACCTATGCTACATATCCCCAGTACCACCAGCCGATGCTGATGTACCCCCCGACGCCCCGTCCAGGTGCACAGTCGCCAGAGTCTGTCCAGCAGACCGCGTCTCAGCAGCAGCAGCAGCCACAGACCTCCGCGTCTGCATCTGTCTCTGCCTCCGCTTCTGCCGCGACCGGTAGCAAGAGGAAGCGCAAAGGTGGGAACGAGTCCAGCAGGGGTGACAAGGCCTCCGACGACGAAACTGCAGCATCCAACAGCGATGCAGGCCGCACCCAGTCCTCTCGCGTCCAGCAATCGGCCGCTGACATGAAGAAGCGCACAAAGACGGTGTGTTTCACCCTTTTCCGCGCCCCAACTCCCTGATCCTAATCGCTTCTGCTAGCAACGTGCCTGTGACTCGTGTCGCAGTCGAAAAATTCGGTGCGATATTTTGCCTGAGACGGTAGGAAAATTAGACATTCCTTTCCCGTTCTACGCTCAACGTGTTCGTAGGATCCACCCGTCTGCCAGCATTGCAAACAATATTCCTTCGAATGCACCTTCTTCCTACCTATTACGGAGACGCGTTTCAAGAAGAAAAAGATAGAAGAGGAAGCTGCAAACCAGGAGAAGGAGAAGGAAAAGGCAGTCAACGTCTCCAGCCCAGCGACGAATGCTCGGGACTCTCTCGCGAAGCGTGATATAGGGATCATCGGTAAGTGAATATGGTCCAGAGCACCTTCTTCTTCCCTCTCGCCTTTGTTCGGACTCACATGACACCGTAGGGCCTACCTCCCCTGCCTTCCTATTGCACTCTCAAGCTACCGTCTCGTCCAAAGTTTACGAAAGCTATGATCAACGATATCACCACAGTTTCACCGTCGGCGACTCTGGGGACGGTTTAATTCGCATTCAAAAACCAACTATCGAAGAGCAGCAGATTTCCCCTCTGAGACCTATAGCTCAGATCGAACCAGACGTCATCCAATCCCTCGTCAACGCATATTTCACCGACGTTGCCCCCATTCTCCCGATTGTAACCAAGGCTGAATTCCTAGCAACACCGAACCCTCCACCGGTGCTGCTGTATTCCATGTGCCTGGTTGCTGCTGCGCGACGAGAAGTCGACCAGGGGATCTTCGAGGCTATTCGACAGACTGTCAACACTGTCATCAAATCAGAAGATGTCCTTTCCGACGCAAAGCTCGTAAATGTCCAGGCTCTCCTCATCTTGTCGATGTCTGGTGACTGCCATTCGCAATTCGTTCCAACGGCTTTGTCAGCTCTGTGGATCAGATTAGGAACAGCTATTCGAATGGTTTTTTTTTTTTTCTATTGTCCTGAATTGGAAATTTGACATGGCCTTTTTTGACAGGCTCAAGATTTGGGCCTCCATCGCGCTGAATCAGTAAAGCATGACATCGAGCAAAGGAGGCGGCTATGGGCTGCGTGTCTTATCTCTGACCGCTGGTAAGTCTGCCATTTGGCTCTGGGTGAATGCATATTGATGGAGTCGTAGGGCTAGCATTGCTTATGGCCACCCTTACATGATAGACGTACTAGATTGCGATGCACGGCTCCCCTCTTCCGGCGACTTTAACGACCTATACTTGGACGAACTGGTGCGACTAAGTATCATTCTGGGCCGCCTACAAAAAACGATATATACGTGAGTAGTCATCCATCACCCGCAAGAAGGTCGTTGACAGGAGTGAACGCTTCATTAGGCCCTCTGGTCTAAATTTCACTACTGACGACATGTTATACGAATTGCTGGCTGACATCCAGCGCTGGAAGGAAGGTCTTCCGGACCATCTCAGATTCAATGGGCCAGACACCCCCCACCACGCCGGTAAGAATGGGGTTTATGGTGTTGTGATGTAACTTGCTGACGCATTTGTGTTACTATTTTCATTAGGACTTCTCCATCTGCTTTACACATGTGTCTGCATGATGTTTTGGCGTGTTTTCATGCGAATCAGCTATACCGTTCCTGCACACCTCAAGTTTAGCTTGACTGTTGAGCAGTGGACTGAATTGGTGACCATCACAGCGGAGTCTATTGACTGGCTGGACGCCCATGAGCGTCTGTATGATGTGTGGTTAATCGTCGCTTACGCTAGCACTTCGCTCGCCCTCGTTCAGGTATGGTCACTACGGTATCCCCTTCAGTACCATGGTTCTCACATCATCTAGTATCACACTTTCATTCGAAGAAAGGATCCCGAAGCCCAAGGCAAACTGAAAAAACTGCGAGACTGCGTTCGACGATGGGAAAGCGCGATTTCACCTGATCATATGTCGACACGGCGTAAGGTAAGCCTCCTTCATTACCGCCCTTGTACGGAATTTGGATCTAACGTATCCTTTCTGTTCGGTGATCACCAGACCGCGGAAATTATATCGCTGCTATATGAGGCCACTCAAGGTCCCGCGATGCCCATTGAAGCACCAGCCTTGAATCCAACGGGTGGGGTTATTGCTAAAGCACCGGTCACGCTTGATTATCGCAAAGACCCCACTAGGCCTGGGGGTGGTGTCTTCGTAGCACACGGGAACGTCAGTGATAACAGCCAATTCAAGGATATTCCCGAGGGCACTATCATCAGTGCATCTTCCGATGACGACGCTGCTGGATCTGAAGATGGTAGGAGTTTGTGGTTTAGGGTTTTTGATAAATGAAGTTAACTGTTTCACTTAGGGGAGCATGAAGAGCGTCCACGTGGGCAAGAAGGCAATACTGAGATTATCCCTCCATCCACTTCGACGACGTCTGCTCCGATGGTGAACTTTACCCCTCTGAATGTTGGAGGATCTGCAGGAAGGGGATCGCAGAGCTATAATGTTAACCCTGCGATGAATATGCAGGGTTCTCAGCCGGGATCGGTGCAGGTGATGAATATGTTAGATGCTTCACAATCAGGAAGTTCGATCGCGGATTTGGCATTGGCTGATAACGGGTTCTTGGAAGGTTTGCCTGGCGGCATGTTTGATTGGAGTGAGTGTGATACTTCCCTTGGTTCGCGTCGAGTTTCTGATCACTCCCTATCTAGATCAATGGGATGCTTTCTTCTCCCGATTCTCAGGCCAAGGAGGGAACATGGCCGGTGGCTTCCAGCAACCACAGCAAGGCAACGATCTGCAACAGCAGCAAGGTCAACAACTACAGCAGCAGCAGCAACCGCCGTCATCGCCTCACAATTTACCACCTCGATTTGCTACTTAATTTTCCATGTGTTAATGCTCGCGCTTCAGCGTTGGACACTTCCCACAGGACGTTTGTCGATTCCTCTTTTCCATGCTTGGCCTTGGATTAGTTTATTTTAAGCTATGTTCGAGCAACAGTTTCAATGCAGCAACACTCAGTTCTGTAAAATTAACGTACATATCAACTCCTACTTACCCGTTCCGTAGTCTTTAGTTCCGACTCGTCTTGAATGCTACATGTTCCTGGTTGAATTTTTAGTCCGAGTCGTCTGCTCAGGAAGATGACGCGATTGCCTAATCGAGGAATCTGAGGCCCGACGCGACGTCAGTAAAGTTGGCTCCTGACATTCATCGGCAGTCTAGCAGGACGCTGGCTTACGGCTTCTCTCTCATCGCTGCTACCCTCTTGATCGGCGCTGATTGAAACATCGGGGCGTTTCTCTATCCTGTAGAGAGAGGCATGAAACGGTTCTTCGCAAAGGCGAGCAAGCCGTTTGCGATAAACACCAACCTTGGCAAGAACTCGAAATACAGTGATGTGAAGGGTGAAGGATCGAAGGAGTTTGGGAAGGCTGGAGCTACTGCGGAGGCCTTACATGCGACACCTGGGTTGAAGCCTAAATATCTCTTGCCGGCCGTTCCTCAGCCATGTCCGTACGACCATCTTGCGGTTCTGCCAACGCAGGGAGGGCTGCTGATTCGGCCTTATCTTCCCGGGCAGTCCAAACTCAGGAACCCCGCATCCACGCATTTGCGGATCTCGTGGAAGAATGCTGAGATTGTAGAAGTCGATGATTCGAAGGAGGAGGAAGTGGAGGACGAGGATTGGAGTGAAAGTGTGATTGTGTATGGGATTGTTGGTATGCTGGAGCTTTTCTCTTGTGAGTTCTTTGTTAGTTGTCGTGTTGGATACGATTGGTCTAATTGGATGGACAAGGTTCCTATCTTCTTGTCATTAATTCGAGAACTGAAGTCGGAAATGGTGCGTCGGCTACTCTACGAGAGCGTAATGATGGTTAAATGTGCTCTAGTACTCGACCCTGCGAACGTCGTGTACGGTTTGAAAGGCGTTACTGCTATTCCGCTGCTGGAAGATCGAGCTCGAACAGCTATATCTGTTCTTGCGTCCCGGAACGCAGCACTGGCACGACCATCCCTACTCCCTCGTGCTCAGACGGATGACGTTCTCAGCCCAACCCTGATAGAGGATGAAGGGATACCGAGATCATCGTCGCCGAGAGTTCAGTTCGCTTCAGACACGGATGTCAAGATCATGACTCCGACTTTGACGCCAGTTGCAACGAGAGAGGAAGGGGACTTGCCCGATCCGAGCTCTATCGAAAGGCCACCGTCAGCCCAATCTGTTCATTCGGATATCTCCACGCCCTCGTCAGAGAATTCTATGGTCACGTCTCCGGTGTTCAAGACGCTTGCTGCCAGGTTGTCGTTTTGGTCTCGGTTGTCTAAACGGCCAGCGGATGAGGCTCCGGGATCTTTGGCGGATTCCGAGTTTGCGATGACTTTGAACCCTTCGTCTTTAAATGAAGAACGTGAGGTTCTTGATAAGCTTATTGAAAAGGAGGAAGAACCTGCCAAGGTGGTCGAAGCGATTGTACAGGCCACTGCACCTCCGCCTGCGACCAGCGAAGAGAAACACAAGGAGCTGGAAGAGAAGGTCGTGCGAGAATGTGTCAGGGAGCTAACGAAGGGTGTAATGTACTGGGCTTATACCTTCGGTGAGCAGCGACGTTTCCCACCCTCAAGCTTCTAGCGCTCAACGGTGGTGTTTAGACATTACAAGGTCATTACAGCACAAGCAAGAGCAAATAGCTAAATCACAAAAGCAACATGAGCTGCTGGAAGGTCTTGGCGCGCTTCCAGTCAACGGTTCAGACGCTTGGTCCCCAAAAACACACGATGGAGAGAAGGTGTCGCCTTTGGCGGAGCCCTATCCCACGTTGCCGCTCTGGAGGCGCGTTGACAAGCAGTTCTGGTGGAACGAATGGATGGCTAAGCCCTTTGTCGATGCAGGGGTGCGTAAATCTTTGTCATTTAGGTCTATGCGAATTTGACTGTGTTCAATCACTGCAGCTACATCCATATGTCTTGCCTATAATGCAAGGGTATTTCCAGCCTGCTGTTATGACGATCCCTCCTGGTCTGGATGACTCTGAGGGGGAAGATGTCGCTGTGGATTATATTCTCATTTCGAGGCGGTCGCGACATCGAGTTGGGCTGCGGTATCAACGACGAGGTATCGACGATGAAGCCCAAGTCGCTAACTTTGTGGAGACTGAAACCATCGTGAGAGTCGAGGTATGAAAATACTCTGCTTGATTTTGGCTATTGCTGATCATCAACGTCGGTTTCCAGCGCGAAAAGCGACAAAATATCTTTAGCTATGTTCAAATTCGGGGTTCAAGTTAGTTCCAGTTTTCTTTGTCGAGCCCGGAGTTGTGCTTACGTCTGTGCAGTTCCGTTATTCTGGACGCAGTCTGGCTATAGCTTGAAGCCTCCACCTGTATTGTCAGCCGATAGGACTCATCAACAGAACCTCGAAGCACTTTCGAGACATTTCAAGAGGACGGTTCCGGTATATGGACCTCATGTTAGTGGTACCCTCTGACATTTCGATCCGACTGATTAGGGTTCACATAGACTGTTGTGAACCTTGCAGAAACGGGCGGAAAAGAAGGATCCATCACCCAAGCTTATCGTGAATACGTGGTCGAATTTGATAATAAAGACGTTCAGTGAGGTTCTCTGATAAATTTGTTGGAACCATGGACTAACTCTGTTCGATTAGGTATTGCGAGTACGACTTCCACCACGAGACAAAAGGGATGAAGTAGGTTGCTTGCAGTGATGAAGATCGATTACCTTGTGCTAAAGCTGTGAAGGTATGAGAAGATCAATACATTGGTCGAGTCCATGCAACGGGTCTTTGAATCCCAAGGGTATGCACTCGTCCTTGTCCGGTCTTCAACTGTGCTTAATTGGAATAATAGGTATTTTTGGATTTCGGATGATACTGTGCTTTCCCATCAGAAAGGCGTCTTCCGAGTGAACTGTATAGACTGTTTGGATCGTACCAACGTAGTTCAGGTAAAACTGTCTATTACTTGCACCCGTTTCTCATTGACGTTTGGTCACCCCTTTAGTCTGCTTTTGCAAGATTTGTTTTAAATCAACAACTTAGTGCTGTTGCGCTTTTGACCCCTTCAGCCACTGGAGAGATTGTTACTGATCTAATTTTCAATGACGGTGTGTCTCTGGTTCTATCAACTCATTTGTTTTATTAACTATGGTTGCCTAGTGTGGGCTAATAATGGCGATGCTATCAGTCGTGCTTAGTGAGATTATACTAGTGGCTAGCTACAG
This sequence comes from Coprinopsis strossmayeri, assembly GCA_900156845.1. Classification (NCBI taxonomy): domain Eukaryota; kingdom Fungi; phylum Basidiomycota; class Agaricomycetes; order Agaricales; family Psathyrellaceae; genus Coprinopsis; species Coprinopsis strossmayeri. The sequence goes on from FTPT01000081.1 coordinate 286,029, forward strand.
CTTGACTAACATAGCAATCGTTTCTAGCGCTGGAACTTCGGCCTTAAAGGTAAGCTCAATTGTTTCGTCACCTTGGTTGCCATTGTATTTAAACTGGCGTTACAGGGAGATTTCACTCGGTAGGTGATAAAGAAATTGTTATGAAGGCTATGCTTAATTTTCTTGTCCTACAGAACCGGCAAACGCGATCTCAGCGGAATGCTTAACGACGGTGTTAATTCGCTGGCACGGTAGATACAGTCGTAACCCATCCTGTCACCGTCTGACTGATGCTGGATCTATTATAGGATGTATACATCGACATTCAGTGACTGGTTCTCTCAAGCTGTGATTGATTTCATGCTTGGGTCTCGAACGAAGAGTGTATTCTCCGAGTTTTTGCTTAAGCTGCAATCTACAGATCCCCGAGACCTTATCCGATTATCAAAGATTCGGGCTGAAGCGATTGCGACGGCGACTTCTCGTGTGCTTCCTGAAGGAGAGAGGTTGATTTCTGGGTGGACGTTGTTCGCGCCTGAGGAACTTAATACTCGTGTTGGAATGAAGTTTGAAGAGAAGGTGTTGTTACTAGTACGTCTTTCTTATCTATTCCTTACGTACGATTGGTCGACGTCCCTTGTTGTAGACCATGAAGGCATTATATATTGTCGTAAGTATCTCGTTTCCGCTCTAGTTGCATTATTTGATGATCTTGTCCAGAGCTACGATTATACCCTTGAAAAGGTGAAACTGTATACCCGCGTCCCATTAGGAGAAATTACCAGCATTACCAAAGGTAGTCGTTATCACAAATTAAAGAGTCCGTCGCATTTGCTGACGTTTTCCAGGCGCGTACATCTTGTCCCCTCTAGAAGAAGCCAGCCGGGATCCAGAACAGAATTACGGTTTTGTTATAACATGGCTGACCACGCACCAAGAATCCCGAGCGACGAGCTATTCTGTTCGAAATGACCTTGATTTGGGATCGATCTCTAATCCTTCATCGCCTACGACGACAACTGGATCTACGAGCCCGCAGTACCCGATTCCTATAAAGTCGCCTACAGGACCCAGCCGTTCGTCTTCGATGTCACTTGCTGAGCGGATCCAGGTGTTGAAGAGAAACAATACGTTGCCGCTTAAAGGGAGCTCAGGTGCGACGGCGTTGGCGCTCAGCACCGCTTTGAACAACAGTAACACGGAAAAGTCGTTTGCCACGTTCAAGGTTCTACCGATTGATCCTGCGCGGGTGAGGAGGTCGAGCAGTGCGTATTCGGAGCTTTCGGATGAGTTGCAGGGTGCTTCGACGTGTAGGGAGGCTGGGGATATGATTGTGGAGACGATTCAGAGGGCTTGTGCAGATGTTGGGAGTGGAGGGGGTCTTGGGTTTGTGAGTGAAGAGGATATAGTTAGGTGCGTCATGGAAAGTTGTATCGTTGTGTTTTGTGGGCTGATGAACTACTTTTAGTCTGGCTGAGGCGCAGAGGATGACGAGTGTGTATGCGAAGATGGAGTATGGGGTTAAGCGGCTACTTTGGTTGGGTGGTTAATCTTGCATAGACCTTTCTCATGATCTAGGAGAAGTAATGTACTGTAGTACATAGATGTAATGCTTTATTTATGGCAGCTCTGACTATTATTGGATTTGCATCTGTCAAACGGGACCGAGATAAGGGTGACAGTTCCGTGGAGAGGGAGAGCTTCCCTCTACTATACCTCTTTTAGTGTGCGATGCCCCTGAGTTGGGGAGGTTTCCACTGCAAATAGCAACGAAGGTGGTAATAGACTTGTATGGGAATGCTACGACTTCTGGAAGGTACAGGTTCGACCTACTTTTAACGGTGCCGTAATGACACTTCATATTCATTTCAGTTAAAAGATTACACATTTGTCACTGATGGCTTACTGTGCTTGCAGACGATTGGATCAGTCAAAAGTCGGGACAGAAGGGAGCATCCAGCCAGTAGCAGTGTTGGATTGCCTAAGCAACAGAAGCTATGAGGATGACAGTGACAGAGTAAAAGCTGAAATGTTTGTTTTGTTTGACCGAATTCGGGGACAATAGCGCGCAGGGAAGGGTTTGCTGGTTGCTCTCGTCCACAATGCGCGCCTAGCTGCATCGATACCCTGCCATTCAACCCAGCCCAGGCTGCCAGAATCCCACACCCTACGCTGGTCGTTTTGCACGGGGACCCTCACTGTCCTTCACAGTTCTTTAAATCCACATGGCTTCTACCACAATGCTCGCACCGCCCAAGGCTGATCCTGCCAGAATCTCCCAGCTGCTGCCAACCGTCAAATGCTCAAATTGCAACCAACCGGTGCCTCTTGCTGAGCTGGGCGAGCATATCTGTGCCTCGCCCCCACCCGTGCCAAGTCTGCCAAAGCCCTCGTTTTCGCCCCAAGGCGTTAACGCTCTTTTGCCCGATCGCTTGAAGGGGCGCGTGGCCTCGCCCGGACTCGCTCCCCAGGGGCCTATACCACCGGTACCACACCAGCAGCATCAGCGTCTGGGATCGGCCGCTTCAGGTCGACTCAGAATAAACTCCAACGTCAGCGGAACGAATGGCCCACCGCCTCGATCGAGCCCTCTTGCACGTTCAGAGTCGCTCGAAGGTGCTGGCAACCCTGGGTACCCGAACATGCAGCCCCCGCCAAGAATGGATCCCAGGATAAGAAACAACTCGATGCCTTCGCCCAGTGGTCTATCGCCAAGGGATACCTACAACGCTCCTTCTCGTACTGGAACACCTCTTGCGCCAAATTCACCTCCCATCGGTCTGCCTGGCAATCCTAGAAGCCCGGCTTCTGCGTCGACCAGTCCTCGACTACCGTTCAACAGCCCTCCTCCTGTAAATCGAAGCGGTCCCTCGCCTGCTCCATCGTTCGCGTCGATGAATCGCAATGTTCCTTCGCCTGGCCCTTCGGTGCTCCCGCCTGGTGGGCTGGGTCCAAGGCCGGGTATCCAGCGAGGTCCTCCCCCGCCAGTCCGACCCGGCATGCCTCCCCAGGGTCCTCCTCCCCCGGTGCGACCTGGTATGCCTCCCCAGGGTCCTCCGCCAGTCCGACCGGGTATGCCATCCAAGCAAGGGCCCTCACTGGGCCCTCTCCCACAGCGACCCGGTCCACCTCCGGCTTCAGCACCCGTGCGAACGGGAAGCCCGTTCATTAACGATCCCAGGATGTCACCAGCACCATTCAACGGACCGCAGCGCTCCTACACCCCTGGAATCCCCCCTGGACAGGTAATGGCGCCTCCACCTCCACCTGGAACCATAATCTCTGAGAGTGGCATTGATACGAAGACTGGAGGCGAGGCAGGGATGGCAGGGGTTGGACGGAGAGGTTTTGCGGCAGCCGCTCGTGCTGCTATGTTTGCAGCGGCTCCCAGGCCTATGCCGAGCCAAGCGCCCAGCTACCCGGGAGCAGATGCGTCATATACAAATGGTAAATGTGAGCTTTGAGTTTGATCTCGATATATCTCATCAGCTAATGAGTCCTTTTATAACAGCTATTGATGGCCCCCCGAAGTCTCCAAATCTCCCTTCACTCCCTGACACAACACGCTATCCTGAAAACAATATGGCCAGACTACCCACACCTCCTACCAAGATTGATACTTCAATCGTTAATCCTTCAGTAACACAAGAGAAGACGCCCATTGACCGTGAAAAGACACCCCTTGCTGGCCCTCAAACTCCAGCCTCACCCTCGCCTTTCGGTATTCGTCTTCCCTTCTTCGAAAAGTTGAGAAATATGGTCCCAGGTGCAACATCACCGAGCGAGACGACAACACCTACCACGGCAACGCCAGCTAACGCTGGATCCAATGGTCCTCCATCCGAACCCTCTGGTATCGCTCACATCCGTTCCGTAAGCACTAGCAGCAAGGCCTCTAGTAGGCCTCGCGAAGATAGACGAAAATCCCCAGCAGAGTCGGAGTACAGTGGTCTAGCTTATGCAGCCTCCGAAGACGACGATGATTCGAGGAGCAGGGGGAGCACACGAAGTACCCGGAGTTTCAAGCGGTCATCGCCTCCACCACCACTGCCTCGCAATGCCGCATCTCGGGCGCGCGCTGGATCTGCAGCGACGCCAACGGGGCGAGTCCCCCTTAGTACATCTCCTGATACCATTGATGCAGGAGACCAACGGTCTGGAATTCCAATGGGGAAACCGGGTAACGGCAGACCAAGTCTTTCACGCAACAACTCGCTATCATCTTCCTATTCATCAGCCTCTAGTGTTGGAAATGGGAGGAAAAGAACTAACTCTTCTGCTGCTATCGCACAAGCTCTTGGATTATCTCAGACGCCGCCTAGCGATTACGCCAAATTGGGTGGCCCCGGCGTGCCCAGCCGTGGATCGCGACCTCTTGGGAGGAGCATCAGTAACAGTAGTAGCCATAGCGCTTATTCTCGCACGGGGAGCATGGCACCCGCTAACGGCACGAATGCCTTTGATGCTTTGGAGAGATCGTTGATGAAGATAGATCAAAACAAGGTCACCGATTTGGCCAAGAGCAAGTCCACAGAGACCCAGAATGGCAGGGCGAGAACGGGGAACGGATCGAGCATCAGTGGAAGTGTCAGAGGAACGGAATATACTGCGTCTGAAGCTGATACGACACTGCTCGGTTACGCCAAGAGAAGCAAGACGGTTCAAGGTGTGACCTCGCCGGAAAACAAACCTGTCAAATTGCCTACCCGCGCAAAGACAACTACCGCAGAAGATCGCAATTCGACGGCTGCTGATGGCACTCGAGTGAAGAAGAAGCGAGAGAAGGTTTGCGTCAAGTGCAGGAAGAAGATTGATGATGGAAGATGGATCCAAGTCGACAGTGGCAGTATTCTTTGCGAGCAGTGTTGGAAGAATATGTACCTGCCCAAGGTAAGCCCATTTATGTCCGGTCGAGCGATTTCCGCGAGGTAACCAATGCTATTTTAGTGTCGACGGTGTAATCTGCCCATTGAAAAGCAAGCGGTTTCGTCATCGGACGGTCAACTCAAGGGCAAGTACCACAAGGAGTGTTTCAACTGTCATACTTGCAAGGTACGTTCCGCGAATTTTGATTTCCGTTGCAGTAATTTATCTGATGGAGCGCTTCTGTAGAAACCTTTCCCCGATAAGACGTTCTACGTGTTCGACGGGAAACCGTTCTGTGCCTATCATTACCACGAGGCGAATGATTCTCTATGTGCAGCCGCTCGTTGTGGGCAACCTATTGAAGGTCCCTGTGCGGTGTCTCATGCTGGGGACAGATACCATCCGGAATGCATGACGTGCGAATATCCTGGGTATCCTGAATGTCGAGAGCGGTTAGAAGAGTATTGGGAAGTGGATGGCAGGATGCTGTGCGAGAATCATGCTACTATGACCAACGAAGACGACTATGATTCGCAATGGGCTGCAAATTCGAAGGCGATGAAACGGGTTACCCGTTTCATCGATTTGACGGGCGGCGCTGGTGGGAACAACAACGATCCGGCAGCGCAGGAGAGTGACAGCGGTTTACGATAAACTTTTTCATTTCAGGGACGGTTCTATGTTGAGCTTCATTTTGACTATTTACGTTCATTTCTCCCCCTTTTTTGAGTTTGCAATATTCACACTCACTATTCTTCTACTGCGACACCCTCCTCCTCCTGACATTGGGTAGAGTTTCTGACGACGTTATCCATTATATCATTGATACCATACAGATACTATGTTCGTTCATTCACATTGACTTTTTTATCGGGTTTCCTTTTTTTTTTTAAGTTATTCATCCGGTTTCTGCTACGTCTGATTTTATGTATTCTATGGAATCTCATGATCAATTTGCCTCGGAACACCTTTTTTTTCGCGAATCTCATTCATCTTATTGGTCTTTTCTTTTTTGTATCTAGTGTGGCCCCCCTTTCTTTTTCTACTACCCCTTGAAATTATAATTACTTTAGGTCGATGAGGACGGAGAGAGCTAAGGACATAGTGGATAGTGGCCCTTGTGAGTGCTATTCGCTTTCTTGTTTGGCGTTGACGGTGGATCTAGTCCGGTTACGGTATACTGGCGTGCTCTAGGTATCAGGAGTTTTTTCGCCATTGGGATTTTGCCGCTCGAAGAGAGTCGAGTGTGAAAGAACTGTTTAACGTTTAAGGGCTGCGGAACAGATCTGCTATTATGCGGTTTGACAGATGGGCTGGTTGAGGAGCAAGTAACCTGACGATTATGGTCTAATGAACCAACACCTACACAGGCTACTTCCACCCTCATGATCATTACAAACTGGACGGTTTCAATGGTGATCCTCAGGCGCCGGCAAGAGGTCGAGAACGATATGGGGTACGTTTATAAAAGGCGAGGGATTTGCCCGTCTTATGATGTGTCCCAACTCCGAGGCTCTTTGTCCCCCTCCTTCTTCAAGTAGATAGGAGCATTCGAAGCGCTTGAAAGACTCTCTTCGGGTATCCCGATGCTCGCTGCTATGCGCTCGCCTGCTTCTCTCTTTCTTGTCGCGGTTCGTTGTCGATTTGTGGTTTCGAACTGTCAGGCTGACTTTGTTTTGTGCGTAGGTTTTTTTGATCGGAGAGGTTTATGCTGCTAGTGTTGTTGAGTCGTACGGACTGTGGAGGTCAATAGGGTGTCTTAGGTGAGGACAATGTCTTGTTTACATAGCTAGAACATTCGGCTGACTTTTGCAAACTTGTACTATCTAGGGATGGTGTTCCCCGTAGACTCCATTATATTGGGGGGAGCTCGGGTAATAGGACTGTTGAGAAATGCCTCGATGTATGTGCTGCTGGGCGATTCCCGCTTGGTGGGGTAGAATTTGGGTCTGAATGTTGTAAGTGCTGACAGGTTTCTCTACCCCATGAATCGGTAAACTGATTGATTAACTCTAGTCTGTGGCCATTCGATTCTGTACGACTATGGGTACCTCCCTGCTACCAAGTGTGGGACGCCTTGTACTGGGAATGGGGACACGGCTTGTGGAGGGCCGGATGCGATTCAGATTTACGTTTATGATAATGCACCGTACAAGACTGGCCCTGGGTCTATTGTGAGATCTATTAGGAACTGGGCTGTAGCGGGGTGTTGGAAGTAAGTTGTTGATATACCGGTCGTTTCGATTTGATCTATTTTAATCGTTTACTGAACGGTTTTGTAGGGATGATACTTGGGTGTGAGTAACATCTGACAACGACTTACTGTATGGTATGCGAAAACTGCTGACTCTGTCGCTATCGCGTTCGTCTAGGCAAGGATTATCCCGGCTGTTGCCTCGTTGGCCTATTGACAGAACTCCTGGAGAAGAAATGACAGTTGGAAAGTGTATTAATGGCTGTGAAGCGTCTGGGTATACCAGCGCGGGTCTCGAATACGGACAGTGAGTGTTACGTTTATTCAAGCTCGAGTTTCATCCTGATGTGGTTCTGGCCTTCAGGGAATGTTGTAAGTTGTCGAGTCTCAAAGATTTGTGTGCGAAGCCATTCTCAAATTTGTTCAAGGGTGTGGAAATGCTACTTATCCACTTGGACCAACAGCACCTAATGACGAGTGCAATATGCCTTGCCTAGGGGATGGATCAGAGCTGTGTGGCGGTTCTCTTCGACTCCTTGCATACACGAAGTTGTGATATCATCGATTCCGAGGGGCCCAGCCTAGTAGTTTGCTTATCTACATGCGTATATTGATCAAAGAATAGTTTCGATTCGTGTTGTCATGTAAATAATCGTCCGTTCGAAATGCCCGAGAGAAGAGAGAACAAGGGGGAAAAAGAAGGGTTATTACGCGAATTTCGCATCAATCAACTCTTTGGTCAGACCTTCTGGGCCGTCCCTCACTTCTACCACTTTACTTACATCTGCCTAAAGGAGGAGATCGGGTGAATCAGTTGTGCTGATTATAGACTAGCGAAGGTGGTCCGCGGGCACGTACCGTGTGTTGGAAGTTCAAGAGGGCGCTTGCATGCAGTGTCAGCAGTCCGATTTCACTAGACACGGGCGCCCAGTTGATGAGTACCAAGGGGAAAGACTTTCTTCCGTCCTTGTGCTCCAGTTCATACGAGAGGACGACATAACGAGGGGAGTTCTCCGGTAACTCTGTGGTAGTTATGATTATTTAGTAACCCGGGTCGACCCTCAGGAACAGAGAATGCGTACCCTCGGCGAGCTCCTCAATGCTTATTTCGTCGAATTGCTCGACTTCTTCCAGGACGAGCTTCGCTTTGTTGATTTTAATGACGATTGCTGCGCTTCCCGCGTTCCTCCTTGCGAACCTGAATTTCCTGAGGGTATCTTTGATGGATTGGGGGATATCGACTGTTTGAGACTGTGTAGAAGGTGATGCAGAATGATTAGAGGGTTGTATTTGTGGAATATGTGGGAGAGCGTACCATGATGAGACTCGATGGATGTGGTCTGTGGACAAGCTGAGCTCAGACTCTGAGGCAGGACAGGGGTGACATGAGATAAGATAAGATCTTGATCCTATTTAGGGGCAGTTGAATGTCAAGCTCATACCTAGCCTGAGCACTGAACTTGAACAGCAATCCCAACTTGCCTTCCTTTGCGCATCATATCTGTAATTATATCTTGCTACCATTCGTCCCCGTCTTAGCTGGCAGTGTCTGGATGAAGACTTGGAGATACTCAAGGCACAACCGGAAAGATATGACGAAGAAATAGAGCAATTGGCCCTCTCAGGAGTGCATACCTCAATTCGAGAGGTGAAAGGAAGCGCATGAAAATAGATTGGAGCCAACCTTAGAGGAGTGCGAAGCCTCACCTCCCTTTTGTGCAAAGAGTTTTGCACTTTTGCTTTCCATCTCACCCAAAGCCCTTCGTTGCCCAGTCTCGACAAACATTACCATTATACAGGCGTTCAAGTTGGTGAATGTCACGATTCCCAAAGCATACGCCTCCATTGACGCCTCGGGATACAATGTCGAGGATCATCGGACCTAGCTGACTCGTCAACTGGCGGAATTGCTGGAACGAATTCCAAGTCTTATCTCCTTGAAGGTAAGACAACCTTATAGGCTAGATGGCTCTTTCTTGAATCCGTTCACGTCCCAGTCGGGAAAGGCACACTCTTGACTCGAACATATTGAACTGAAAAACATGGGCTAGACAATATTCGATGCGGACCTTTTTCTAGAGTCCATCGATAATAGAAGACCTGCTATAAACATCAGTTCTGAAGAGGAAAAGGATTCCACGCCCGCTTTATAATAACCTTGGTGGAGAAGGTCGTATTGCGGTATTGACACTTCCATAACGCGAATTGTAGACACATAAACAGGGTGTAGTGCTGGATCTCAGCACTCGAACGATGGCTTAAGTCGCTTTTCACGCGTGGCTACCGAATGCAATGCCAATTGCGATCCGCCGGGAACGTGAAACTGGATTCGCCTTAGTCGTGGCTTGGTATTTGCCCATTAAACAACGTTTTATTCCACCTCAATACGATCACAAATAAAACAACGTCTCACACAACCCATGCCGTGCGAAGCTCGGGACCACGTTGCTGCCAGGTGGTGTTGGGAATATATTCTGATAGCGAAGAAGCGGGTGCGATCAAGGAGACGCAGTTCTCCTGGACAGTGATTTACATATGTGACATAACTACTGGTCTTGTGTCGAGCCCTTTAAGGTCTAATCACGTCTTCACAGCTCGATGTCATTTGCGATGTCATCCGCTTAAATTAGCGCCCAAGACTAAGCCTTATCAGTTGATATGATGATCTGATAAGATGCAGGGATCGGTACCTATCGCTAATTGGCACGCGGAGGTTGTGTGGTTGTGTACATAATCTCTACCCGGATATATACCCGTCTAGGACCTTTAGCCTGCGGATACCCCTACAAATAAAGGTCTGCTTATAGGAGACTACCCCCACCGTCTCTGCGCCTCCGTAAGCCTTGCAGGATACCTGTCCAATCGTGGGAGCGCCAATGGCGAGCAACTCGGCTCGACGTTCGTCTTCGCGTTCCAGTACGAAGCTAGGGATGGCCTCGACTTCGCAGCCGTACGTCACCCAAGATAACAGTCTCCTTCTGCAAGACGGCCCCGTGAACGAGGATGCAGCAGAGCGCTTGGAAGAGTTTGTTGGAACTCACGACCATCACGGAACGCGGTTGATAGGTACGGAACGCGAAGACGACGAGGACGATAAGGGAGACGAATGGAAGAATCTTCCCTGGTGGAAGAAACCCTCACCCTTATGGTATGCCGTCGGTCGATGCGTCTAGAGGGCTGCATTCCTAACCCATCGTCTTCCAGGATGCTCTCCGTAGTACCAATATCGGCAATGGCGCAGTCCGCTACCTTGGCACCTAAGATTGAACTGTATACAATGCTGGCTTGCCGTGTTCATAAACCAGACATCTTTGAAGGCGGAACTATACCACTGGGAGACTCCCCGCTTTCTATGATACCAGCTATTATACCTTCTATCCTAGCCAGCGCGGGGCAAGGCTCAAGGAATGACTGGGCACCCAGTTCTTGCGTAACCGATCCAACCGTACAGGCGGCCGTTGCAGAGCTTTCTGCAGGTACGTTGTATTGTTGTCTGGCTTTCAGGCTCGCCCAGCTTACATGCATCATGAGCTATCACCACTACCATGGGCGTCCTCTCGCTATTAACAACGGCGTGGTGGGGTTCTGTAAGTTGGTCTTTGGGGACTCCTCACTCCATATTATTGACGCCCTTTTCATTCAGTTCTCGGACAGGAAAGGGCGTGTTCCTGTGATGGGAATCTCCCTCATCGGCCTGCTGTTCTCCGATTTTAACCATATCAATGTCTACCACTTCTCTAAGTATCTGCCTGGTGGCTACTGGTTCCTCCTCGTGGGACCCGTTATTGAAGGCATTCTTGGAGGTTTGAAGTGATTTCCCTGCTTTCTATCTGCGCCTCTCTGACTAAATGAACTAGGATTTTCAACTGGTGTTGCTGCCATTCACGCCTACTTGGCTGATACTACCACTGAAAACACGCGGTAAGTGATTAATGCGCAGTACCAGTGCATTTAATGGTCCTGACCATGTGTTCCCAGCGCGAGGATCTTCTCCATGAATCTTGGTCTTCTGTTTTTAGGTATGGCTTTTGGTCCGACTTTGGGTTCCGTAGTCGTAGGATGGACGGGGAAAACCATCTCCATCTTCTACGCTGCTGCCTTTGTCCATGTCCTCTATGCCATCTTCATCTGGGTAATTCTACCCGAGTCGCTCTCGCAGAAAAAGATGAGGCAGGCTAGGTTGTTATACGAACAAGAGTCAAATGAAGCCCCCATAAACGGCGATTCGAATCCCACGAGCCTTCAATTCCGGCTGTCGAGAATGTCAAAGAAAGTCTTCCAATTCATGAAGCCGCTTGCTATCTTCTTGCCCGACTTAAGGCCAAACCCCAACCCTTTGAAGAAGCCAAAGAGGGATTGGAGCCTAACCCTACTGGGCATTGGCTATGGATTCACTATATCACTCATGGTGCGACCTGTCGATGAATATAACGCTTGATTCTAACGTTTCTCAAAAGGCATCGTATAACTATATTTTCCAATATGCCGCGGCAGCATTTTCGTGGTCTTCGGTCCAAGTGCGTATCATCGGCATTTCTGCTACTTGGACTGAGATGGAATATCATCCCAGCTGGGCTACTACCTGAGTATTGTCGGGATTGGTCGAGCGTTTTTCCTGGCTGTCATTTTACCTAGTACGTATCCGCAAATACCTTCTCCGTCAATATCTGGATTAACGCCTTGGCAGTCATCATCAAGCTCTTCAAACCGAAGCCGTTGGTGATTGACATCCCTGCGGCACCATCGGAACAGGACCCTCTCTTAGGACCGTCTCAATCAGCGAAACCACCAGTGAGGAAGGAGTTGCATTCTCCTAGTTTCGAGCTTGGTATCGCTCGTGTATCCCTTGTCATCGAGTTCTTCGCCTATGGTCTGATGGGGGTTGCTCCTACTGGCGCTGCATTTGCAGGGCTCGGTTTAATCGCGGCAACGGGCGTGGGATTCAGCCCTGCAGTCCAGACGTGTGCCCTGGCAATGTATGCTAGGAGGGGTGGAACTGAGACCGGCAGGCTGTTCGGCGCAATCAGTGTTGTTCAGGCTTTGAGGTAAGTTGGCTTCAATCGATCTATGTTCTCCATCTGTTGAGTTCTCACTGCTCTTGCACATGCGCAGTGCACAAGTCTTAGGCCCCTCTGTGTACGGTCTCGTCTACATGAAGACAGTCGCCTTTTTCCCTCGCGCCATCTTTTTCGTAGCTGTCGCTAGTGTGGCGATCTCTTTGATTCTTTTCACATTTGTGCGTCTTCCTGAAGATGCAGAGTTGCGAAGGGAGATCCTTGCTGCATATAGACATTCTGAAGACGATGAAACAGGAGATTTGGGGTCCGTCGATGCGCCCAATAACCAGAACTTTTCGTAATGACAGAGAATCATTCTGCGATCATCGATTTTCAGAAGTGGCAACTATGCAGTGATCATATTGTATTATAGGTAGCGACCACGTACACGCGTTCTAATGATGTACATATTCACATTCTTCGGATCTCTGAAGGATGTATGTTTCTGGGCTGCAATCAATGGATCGACTTCCAGGCGATGTAGGCCATGCGCACATACGAGATAATTGGGATCTCTAGCGAGCTGCATAGACGAGTTTGGAAACCAAGCATATTGACAAATAGACGAAAGAATCGGGAGACGAGAGTTAAATACTCGCACGGTGCATATGAAGCTAATGAGGTAGCAACGGTCCCGGAAGTTTATTGATTCTGTGCGAAGGTTTTCATAAACTGTAAAATGAATGAATCTATAATAAGGGGAAGGAAGAGGTATAAAGACCCTTAAGACACTTCCCTCATACTCAGAACGACCTCGTTTAGAAGGCTCTTGGACATCGTTATGATATCCCTCCTCCAGTTCTTCGTCCTTTGCCTTGGTGCTACTACTGTAACTGCCGTGACAAACTTTGTCGGTGTCACAGTCTCCAACAGTCCCAGTACCTCGTCATACACCTGTAGAACACAACAGCAGGTCAGTAGCCATCGCTTGCACCCCTCATGAACCATAACTAACTTTCGAACTCGTCGGCTTGTTCGTGGTTATCTTTCACACTCTAACCTAATTATAACTCGATGATGATGCGCGGCGACGTTGTGGCGTCCACTTGGATGCTTGAAAGTGGAACGATGTGGCGAATAACGCGAAGAACAACGGGTTCAAATCGATCCGGATTTTAGGCTTCGACTGTGATGCGCTCAATCAAGCTTCGACTGCAGCAGCTTCGGCCGGTTTGACGGTCATTGCTGGTATTTGGATTGATGTAAGTATTTGTTGGTTATGCCCGAGGATCCCTTGGAATATGAATCTTGGGCTTGCCGTAGGGTACCGTTGCTTCCGCTGCGACTTCTATAAGGTATGGAAAGTCCTGTTACGGAGGTTTGAATGCTTCTGAACTGGTTGTTGTTATTGCTTGTTAGAAACGACGTTGAAGTCTTCCGAGCTGCGCATAGCAAATTTGGCTCCAGTCGTTTCGCGGCCTTAACAATCGGAAATGAGGTTAGCGGGAACAAGCAAATACGTTAACCTTCGAAGAGTTGGACTCACCAAATGGACAGGTGAGAGATTCCGCAGCGAGCATCATCAACAAAGTTAGCGAAGTTCGAAGTGAGTGGCGTCATCCCATGCATCTACTGGTCAGGGTTTATGCGAAGAGTAGGCTATCTTCGTTCGGTCGGAATAAACACACCTGTTTCGACGGTGCATAACTGGGTACAAATTCGTGACAACCGCGTTTTGTGTAATGGCGACTTTGTGGGTGCCAACGCGCAGTACGTGATTGGTATTTCGGTTGCTGAGAGCTGGTTCTCATGTTTCAAAACTATGTAGCACCTTCTACGATGGCAACTTCGTAGCATCTCAAGCGGGGGATTTCGTCTTCAAGACAGTTGTACCTAGCTTGAAAGCGGCTTGCCCTGGGAAAACCATCTTCATCACGGAGTGAGCTATCCCTCCGACGTGTCCTTCCCATTCAGAAGGTGCTGATGCTTTGATCAAGGTCTGGATGGCCATCCAGAGGCAGTTCAAACGGAAAAGCCGTCGCCTCACTGACGGAGGCGCGGTCCGCGCTGCTTAGCCTCAATTGCGCGAGTAGGGACGACCGAAGCGTCTCTGTTTATGCGTTCGAAGCTGATGACCAGAACTGGAAAGGCAACGACGCTGAACGCAGTTTCGGCATCTTTGGGAAGCACAACTTGAATGGTGAAGTGTTTGCAGGGTGCTAAAAATGTCTAGATGGGATTCATAGAGATTTGCGTATTTCTGTGAAAGGTTTCAATCGACGTTAGTTTCTATCATCGCCGACTGACTGTATCGAAAGACCAACCAAATATTTGATATTGGATAGTCATCGACATATACCTTTTATATTGTTTGATATATCGTGTAAATTGGAAACTACGATGCCTCTACAGACACTGTGGAGGAAGATTTGGGAGTTGGGGTACCACGCGAGCTTGACTGCGCGCTGTCCACATATTCGAATTTCCGAGAATCCAGAGTAAATGTTACAGGGCCCTATGGAAGCGAGATGAAGTCGCGAATCCTTGATGCTAATTGTTCACGAACCTCGTTGGTCAAGCTGACATTCATCATCGCACCAAATCGGCCATCTATAAGCAGAAAGAGGGTTGGTAAGGCCATTCGTATATGTGTTGGCAGTGAGAAATCTTGCCTTTGATTTTCTCGCCATGGTATTGTTGCTTCAGTTTCTCAAGGAAACGAGCATACATCGCCCGGGAGCTCTCCGAAGGCTACAACAGATTTATCGGGTGGTGTCTGAAACGTATCTCGGTTATACGTACCATTGCACGATGAAAGTCGGGCTTGTTTCCCTTGCTCGTGTTCCCGAACAGCGTGAACTGGGAGACGCAAAGAATTTCTCCGCCGATATCTTTCACGCTGGATTTCCACATCTTTTCGGGATCGTTAACGTCAGAGAATATTCGCAGGGTTAGGCTGCATGAAACAGGTCAATCCTTCGACCGCCATCGTAGAAGTAATGACAACTACATTTTCTTGGTCAGTGTCGCGACATCGCTGTCGTTATCATCTATCCATATAATCAGTGCTTGTGCAATAGTGGAAGGAATAGACAAACCTACTCCAATTCCTACTAGCACCATTATCCCTCTGCCTATCTGTGATACTGTCTCCCCATCGACTGAGAGTATTGCCAAGGTCGACTAAGAGGTCACAGTCTAAGGCCAGTAGCATTGGAGCTCACCAGTCACCGCAGCGGAGGTTACGCGTTGAACAACTGCTCGCATTCAAACAAAACGTCAATAGCCAAACCGAGGGCAACAATATGGCAGAAACAGTCGGGACTCGGGAAACGCGTCCAACGATGATGGTTCACGAAGAAAAGCCTTGGAAATGGAATATCGCGCTCCATGTTCCTTTACGTAAAGGGCCACCTCTTTACTCACCTCCCTCAATATCCAGTTTCCTGGCAGCTCTAATGGAGGGTGTCGTCCTCGAAACCAGCTTGGGGGATATCCAGTTTGAATTGTACTGGAACCATGCGCCAAAGGTAAGCCTGACAGCCCAACCAACCAGAATCCATAGCCATAACTGATTCATAGTCGATCACTCAGACTTGCAAAAACTTTGCTGAATTAGTGAAACGAGGATATTATAATAGCGTTATTTTTCACAGAATCATAGCTGTGAGCTCATAGCACTCCATTTGGCTGAGTAGAATGGACTCACAGGCGCCCTTTCCCGTAGGACTTCATGATTCAAGGTGGAGATCCCACCGGAACTGGAAGAGGGGGAACAAGCATCTATGGACAGAAATTGTATGCACATCGTCATCTATGCTCGCTCTCAAGTTGACCCCCACTGGTAGCGAAGACGAGATCGCAGGTGACCTGAGATTCACCGGCGCCGGCATTCTGGCGATGGCCAACTCAGGACCTAATACCAACGGTGTGCCCCACCCCGATACAAACACTACCTGATCCATTTCTCATTTTTACTGTATAGGTTCCCAGTTCTTTATTACCCTTGGTCCTACTCCTTACCTTGACGGCAAACACACCATCTTTGGCCGAGTTAGCTCAGGAATGCGCGTCGTACAACGTCTGGGAGCTGTGGCCGTGGATGCTCAGGACCGGTGAGCGGGCACCAGAACTAGATCTTTGGAAATCGTTGACCCTATTTCCACAGCCCAAGAGAGGATGTTAAGATCCACAAGGCCCGAGTTGTCTAGATACGGGTGCCCGCGCTTCGCACAGTGAATACCCGTCTACCAGGATCTTCATCAATGTTTAGAAGCCTCACCATTCGGTCGAAAAACTACAATTCACTCATACACCTCTTTACAGACCCGGTTTGCATCGCAATCGCGTAACTCATAAGTCGTGGCGATGCTTCATGGGGGATTGCGCCGATGAACACCGTTCGCCTCGTTGGTTTTCAACTTCACTCCGATGGCATTACTACGCGATTCTACGTATAATACAATATTACAGACAATGAGGAAAGAGCCTGAGGTATGACGGATCCCGGGGAAACCATGAGGAAGGAAAGAAACCGACGATAATGTTTAAAGCAATAATACAGAGCCACAGCCATAGAGCAGGAGAGACGGAAGGAAAACGTCAATATATGTCGCTTGATGGGAGATTCATAATAAGTCCAGGGTAATGCAGATGAACTGGAGGGGAAGGTTCCTTGGAGGTAGGTAGTTCGTGCCATAAAACTCGGGGAATTTTAAACTCTATCTTCTCCGAGTATGGGTTCGTATCCGGGGCCGTGTTGGTGTTTCGTCAAGAGGGGGCAGGGTAGGAATGGTAGTCGATGGCCCTGCCACAGTTCCAATTCGCCGAAAGGGATTGTTAGCAGGCGCAGCGATACGCGTTGTTATCCGATTCCGTATTTGAGAAGAAGCTGAGGTGGTACGCGATTGGCTTGTCGAAGCAGCAGAAGTCGAAGCACCCGTCGTCCACCGCTGCCTGCCTCTAGCTTCCGACTGTGTGGTAGCAGCCTCTGTGTCTGTATCAATCTCCTGTTCGTATTCAACATCACTGTCGGTGTTTTCCGTTCCTTTCTGTTGGCTTGCAGGAGGCATTTCTTCATCCACGTCGATCTCCAAGATCTCAAGAGAATCTGCCTCTGAGGGAACAAGATCCTGGTCCATGGCATCGATATCAGCTTGCTCATCGTCATCGTCGTCCTCCATAGTCATAAACCGCCTGATTCGCTGATTTGCCTCTTCGTCGTCGTCTCCATCGTCGATAAAGTCCTCGTCGTCATAATCGCCGTGAGGCGGCTCCCCAACCCAATCTTCATCTTCATCCTTCCCAAAGTCCCAAATGTCGATCACAGTGGTGTCCTGCCGGTTGCTCGCAGCCACACACCATCGACCTTCAAATACGACCTGCCAAACACCCGTGATCCCTGTCAAAAGATCGCGCACAACAGTACCATCTCTAATATTCCACATTTTCAGGTTCCCGTCAGAACCGCTGAGAACCTTGAATTCGTCATGCTGGAAGCATGTAATTGCGCCAGTGTGAGCAGCAAGGGTATGCTGTAGCTCGCCTGTCTCTGGATGCCAAATTCGGAGTGTCGAGTCCGCAGCAGCAGAAACCAAGTGCGAAGAAGATAACCCAAGGAGACCGACCAAGGAAGTATGACCTGTTAAGGTATGGGTACAAGCTCCGGTTTGCAGGTTCCACACTCGGACAGTTCCATCCATAGAGCCCGAGCATGCCTGATTACGAGGTAGATCAAGCACAACGCTATAAACTATTAGTGGGCAGGATTGATTAGAATGCTAAGACGGATGACGAATGAAGTGGAGCAACGAACCTTTTTGCGTGTGGCCCTGTAGCGCCCATTTGCACGTCCCATCGATGATGTCCCAGATGCGAACAGAGCAGTCGTAGCTTCCGGAGACTAAGGTCCTACCCCTGGCAGCTAGTGCTCGTACAGCATGGTCATGTCCTTCGAGGAGCAGCCGATGGTAGGGATTATTTTTCGTATCCTCAAGCTTAGAATCTAAAGTCAGCGAAACCGGAAGGCATAATCAATGGAAAAAAACTTACAGCATTATCTCCTCCATCCGCTTCGCGATCCTCTGTACTAAAGGATCGATATTCAGGTTCATCAGGCTTAGGAAGCGTCCACACTCGAAGGGAGTGGTCGCGACTTCCTGTCACAATCAAGGGGCGTTTCGGCCATTTCTCTTTCCTAATTATGCCATCCTCCCCTTCGACATCGACTATCTCAGGTTTGACAATCGCCAGACACCGGACAGTGCTTGTATGCCCTCCGAATATATGCGTGCATTTGCCAGTATTGAGGTCCCAGATTCGGACTGTCCGGTCCGTAGATCCGCTCACCAAGGTATCCTTCGTAGCGGCGAGAGCCCAAACGCCTCCATCGTGTCCTTTCAGGTGTCGTAGCAGTTCTCCTGTCTCTGGCGAGTAGACGTGAATAGAATGGTCATCAGAAGCTGAGATGATGCGCCCGTGTGAGAAAATGAGGCATGTGACGACGGACGATCCGTGAGCTGGTACGGAAATATGTTTCGGGTCCTGGTTGTTGACCCAGCGGGTCCACGTTAGGTGTCTAGATTTGAAAAGAATTTTATAAGGATGAGGAAGGGGAAGCGATTTGGGAACTGAGGGATTCTGCTGCAGCAACCGCTTCCGCCTGGCGAAAATAGAATTTGCGAATGCCTGCTCCGATTCCCCACCAAACCATATCTTTGTGCTTTGGAGGAGATCGCGCCATAGTACGGGATCAGAATCAATGATTGCACGCCAGGCTCTGGACACCCGAGATGCTCGAGCCAGAGTGGAGAAAGGAAGGAAGCTTAGGATATGGGATACAAGTTCTGGAGGAAGGAGAGTGAGGAAGTCGCGAGCGAGTGTCGGCGTTAACACGGAATGTAAAGTACGAAGCACGGAGAGTGGAGAGTGCCGCAATAAAGTCAATAGAAAATGTGATTGTAATTGCGGAGGCAAATTTGCAAATTGGTTGACCAGGCTTGGAAGAGCAAGCAGAGTCGTCATCGCGAGGTCAGGTTGCAGAGGGGCCTGCGGTGCCGGAGAGCCAGCTCCGCTGGGTGGCGCAGACGGCCAGATAGTTTCAGGAGGTGGTGAGCCGTGCGGCGACGGCAGTGGCGATGGCGGCGCCGCGGCGTTGAGTGTAGAGATCAGTGGCAGAGGGGTGGCCCTCGCCTTCTTCCTTGGTGGGGGAATGGTGACGCCAGATTCACCGGTGAGCTCGATGTCCATCATACTGTCCGATGTATGGGCTCGTTTCTTGCTGAATCGCTCGACGGCCTCAGCGAGCCCAACAGTCGAAGAGGAATCTTGTCCCTCTTCCTTCTTCAGCATCCTCCAGCCGATCCCTCCGACGACTTCGTCCTGGCTCTCCTCCTCTGAGCCCTCTCCCTCGCGAAAAGTCGCGCGTGCGCCATTCGGGAACACGAGCGGGAAGCTACGCAAAGCTGATGGTAAGGTCGCATTGAGCAACGGGTAAAGCTTTGGATCTTGAGGTACTGTAGGCGGGGGCAGTGGTGGCAGGGGAATAGGCGCGTATGTTGTTGTCGTTGTCGTTGTCGTTATTACCCTGCGCATATATCAGTGGGTACAACGCTGCCATCGAGCTCAGGTACATACTTTGTCGTGCTCACTGAGGGCTGGAGAACAAGATACGGTCTCTGGTGGGCACTCATGGTGCTTGGAGGGAAGGAAGGAGGTGACTGCCTCTGCGGCCTGTGTAGTGGTAAGCTAAGGAACCATTCCTCACGCGTGCACGATAATTCAGTCGGAGCTTGAATTTCACTGTCTCGATATCAGAGTCATCGTCACATTTAGCTTCTTGTTCTCAGTTGCCACTGGAACTCCCTTTGTTCGGTAACCCGCTTTTCGAGGTCGCTACAATCATTCACTCAAACCGAACCTGAGGTCGCTGGGCTAGATTCTGTGGTTAGTTCATATGCTCCCGATGGGCTCCACTGGGCCAAGCGCAATCCATGCTGTAGCGCAACCGATACTCCCTGTCACACCGGATGGCCCGAAAGGGTGAAGACTGAACGAAGCCAGGGTACAGTCTCACTTAGCAAAGGCTAAGGGGTTCCCGTGGGCGTTCTTCACCCCGATCCCTGCCACTGTCACTCATCTTCGACCCTTGGTTGTTGCCCCTCGTTGTCACATATGTTCAAATCGTGTATTTGTGAACCCGTCGATTGTCTTTCCTTGTGATCACGGACTGGCCATCGATCCCTTTCATCCGATGGGCCATTACTTCCTGATCTGGGTATCATGGCTCGATATCGGGATGCATTCGACGGATATACGATCCGTGGAAGGTTTAACTATAACTAGTCGTGTCCTTTTGAACAGTGTCGACTAAACTTCACTATATCAGAAACAGGTAGATGCTAACCATCCCTACTGATCCAAGGATATCCCGGGCGCCGTCATTCATGACGATGTTTCACAGTTTCTTACGGTGATCCTTCCACTCGATATATTTCTCTCAGCGAAGATCATCACTAACGAAGCAGATATTCCTTTCATTTTGAAACTGGTTTGGCCTCTTCAGCATCAAATAAGGCCATTGACATTGTACGTTCTACTTGCCCGATGCCACCTGAATCCGGGAGAGTTCAAGGCATGCGATATGATCCATCTACAAACTCTATAGTGACGACTGCTCCACGGTGCCTCGAAGAACGGTCAGTTGGTTAATCAATCCAATTAGCTTTTCAATATATTCCTCTGGTCTCAGATTGATGCTGAAGAACATTAAGCCTTCGATTTCCTCATCTCAAGAATCCTATGTATCATGATTCCCGAGGTTTGATGCAGATTAACATCCCCCCTTCGCGGGATCTTTCCTCGGTCATAAACGACTGTGATACTCCCGTATCAGGAATCACCTATCCCAATTACAAGAGGACGTGACGTTCAAAAACGCGTCGTAACCTACCCATCGGAGCAGTAACTCTTAATCTTCCGGCCTCATCTTAAAAACGGGAACTTGAAGACTTGGATGTTGGAAACCATGGGATCGAGCGCGGGGATGGTCATTGGGACTCGTGAGGAAGTATTTCTCTCTATGGGTCCAATGTGACCGCAGAGGCTTGGTCCCTGTGTGTTACTGTGCGACTTGGGAACAAGAGCGACCCTGTGATATACCATCGACTTCTCGAAACCAGAGACCATTTACAAAAGAGGCGGTTTGCACTCAAGATCGGAATCTACTGTAGGTGTTTGCAACCCCAAGTATCCCGAAACCTCACCGCGCTTTATAAATCTGCGTTGCCAGTGCATGCTCCATCACCTTGGTACGTACACAATTGAAACCTTGGTCTCGCGACATGCAGGCTGCTTAGCACTGGATGGGAAGACCTTGCTAAGCTCGGAAGTGTTCTTCAAATGTATGAGAACGCATGAGAAGTAATTTCCTTCCGAGTCGAGAAGGTCGAATAGAGATGTCACACTCGCCTTATTGAGATGAAGAAATGAAAGGTTCGCGAGGCCATCAACTTACCTCACAGGGATGGTCTAGGTAAGGAATCAAGGGAACGTACGACTGAGAATGGTATACAAGGTGATGGTAGGTGACAAAACATATCACAGAAGGTAGGGAAGATATACCATCTTTACCTTCTTGAGACGAAGCGTTTAGTAAACACTGTAGCCTGCCGTGGAATAGATGGACAACCAACAGAACTCAGGAACTGAGATAGGCGCGAGGGATCCCTCAAGATCCATCTATGGTCACTCGAAGAAAGACCCACCTAATCAAGGATAAAGAGGGACGGGTGTTAATCCGATAATTTTCAGCGTCCTGGAAGTGATGTGCTCTGAATGGCGATTCGTCTACACCAGGAATACGGCAACGATTCGACATTCGGTGTTCTTTTTCGTCGTTCCACTACAATACCACAATCTTCACTTTCACCACCTACTAGGTGGAGTGGTAGTCAGCTGATTTGACAGTTCAGCGCAATAAATCAGCATAAATGCCAGCAATTCCAGCTCGGGTCGATGCTTCCAGTAGCGTCAGCGGGCATTACGACGAGTGCTTCCAGCAGTTTCTGTAGTCGTAATGCATATGACAGGAAGTGACAGGAGCGGGACATCTCGAAAAAGGATCGCGACGGACTATTCTGGGCCTAGCCGCGCTCCGAGCGCTCGGCGGATGGATCCGCCAAGATCCACCTTACCCATTCAGCTCAGGGTTACTCAGGCCTCAGGGGGTTACTGAACGATAATGGGTGCATCGTGTACACTCGTGTACAATGGTGAGAGTGAAATGCTCCTACTCAAAAATGATCACATTGGGGTTTTTATATTTCAAAGCTAGACAATGTCACATGAAAAGGGTCAACGTTCCGTCGGCGTCTTGATAGGCTCTTGGAGGTCTCAAGAAAAGCTTGGACCGCCTCGGGCCCCCACAGCACCCCAGAGCACCCCACAATCGAATTTTAAATGCCGTCGGCAACGTTGCATTACAAACATCGGCTTGGCTGGGGTCCTCCGTGCCTGACGATCGAGCTCGACAAATAGGAGGCCTCGTATACCTCAACTACGCGTAGCTTCCATTGGTGTGAATGGTATGTTCGAAATGGGCATATTTTCGGAGTAGTGCATCGTCTTTCATGGCTTCAGCCGCGTCTTTCTCCACAGAAATCACGATGAGATAGGTGTGCGTATCGTGCTTTTGCATGATTCTGAAGAAACCACCAGGAAGCGAGCCACCTCCCGAGGTTGTTTCGAAGGGTTTCCCCCATCCGAACGACATGTCTTCGCCCTCGAAATCGATGGCAGACCAGTTTGTCGCGATCGTGTCTGCCGACCATAGGATGTGGCCAGGAGGCTTCGTCTTTGCGGCTTCTTCGAAGAAACGGACGCGGTCGGGTATGGCCTCCGGGCTGAGCTGCTCTGCAAGCGCCTTGCGTATGGCTAAAGCTACGCGCGACGCGTCGTCCGTGTCTGTTTCGAGCAAGTCAGCGCGGGAACAGGTGGTTTGGAAAAGCAAGTTGAGGTTGCCGAAATAACCTGGTCGCGACTTGAATCGGGCAGAGTCTCTGTTGCGTCCATCTGCAGCCATTGCGAGAGTCTCGACCCCGGATTCCTCTGACGAGCGCCCCACGCCCCCCGTCCTAGGGATGTTAGCACTCTGTCTTGCGCGAGTTATGACACCCCACAACAAGGCGCTGAGTGCGTCTGAGGACGAGATCCATTCCGATCCAGATTTCGGAGACAAGTCATTCTTCAAATTTGTCAAATTCTCCAAAGACACCGTCCATGTCTGAGCTTCAGCCTCCGAAAAGAAAGGTGCTTCGGTAGGTGGAGCTGGTAGTACTCTGTACCCTGGGGGAGGTGGTGCTGGAGACGACGTTGTAGGGGTTCCGAATAGTTTAGCGGGATCGTGAGTCCAGTCCTTGGGTATTTTGGAGAAGTCAATCGGTTTCGAGCGGGAGATACGCGACCAGATATGCAGGAAATCGACGGATCCTGCTAGATCGGTAGCCAAGTGATGCATGGAGGTGGCGACGGCGATGGTCCCGCACGAAAACCGCGTCACCTTGACTGCGAACACGGGAGCAGGGGTCTCCAGGAAAGGTTGGGGTCGGGCCGACACGATGGCGTCGTCATCCTCAGCGAACGGAATGCCAACCTGCTGGGAAGTGAACGGAGCACCGGAATTGTCACAGACGATGATCCATTCCGAGTTATCGTTGAACTGGACTGTTCCTGCCACTGGAGGATAGAGCTCCAAAGCTTCTGCGAGCGATGACTGGAGGTGTTCAACCAAGTCTTCAAAGGATTTGTCCTCGGCAAGTGGCTTGAAAAAGCGATGGTTGGCGATGTGTACCGGGCCACTAATCGTGTCAAGTTTATGTAAATCGAGGACTGGATTTTGAAGTGCTGGCTGGTCGTGCTTGTTGGATGGTTTCACGATCGTGGTCTTGCTATTCAATGTAGACATGTTGTAGAAAAAACCACCGAGTCAGTAGAAAAGGTTAAATATATACAACAGCCTGCAATATTCTAGGAACCGTATTGCTCGGAACCGAGAAGTAAGTATGACTCTTAGGCAAATTCAGTGATTAGTCGTTATGTCGGTGCTATCGGTGATGGGTGTTCAGGAACAAGGGAAACAGTATCCAGTTCGATTGTCGACAGTCTCGTAACTTTGAAATATGTAGGAGAGAATGGAAAGCTGGTTATGGGTCTTTTCTGATTGGAGGTTCTGACACGGTCTTTTGGATCGATGAACTTTCGTTCGATCTCGGGGATAAATGACGGGGTGTTGGAAGCAAGAAGCAGCTTTATATGTACCTCAACTCTTGTTTCGTGGACCTGACATTTGAGCGCCGAGTCGGAGAATGATCAGGAGTGGACAGGGGCGGGAGGGAGGACGGAGACTCCACCGTCACGGTGTAGACTGTGAGTCCTGACTAAGCACCATTAGTAAAAGAATCTGCTAGAATTAAGCAGCCGACCCCAGCCGACCCCTCTTATTATGGGCCATCTGGGGGATCTGCATCCGGGGATGCAAAGGTACGGTGTGTGGGCGGGCACCAGCCTAGCAACAACGTCTCTCCGGACATAAAATCAAGGAGAATGCAGTGGACCCCTCTCCTCTGCCTCAGGCCATGAAAAACTGTGGAATACCTTGGTAGGACCGAGAATTTGCGGTCTTGGCGGTGAACGCGGGGGTGCCGGAAAAGGCAGTCTGGGCGACATTAGAAAGCTTGGCGCTTATGGGTGCAGTGATGTGACAATTTGCGTGACCAAGGACCTCGTGACTGAAATCTGTGCCCCAGATTCGTGCGGAGAATCCTGAGTCGAGGCTGGTTGCATCCCTTGTCTTCATTTCGCCTGTCTGCAAACGGTCTAAATCCCAGTGGGCTCTGAATCAGCCTCTGAAACACCTTCTGTGACTTCTGTCCCCCGTGTACTAACCACCGCCAACTACGGAAGCTCAGTATCTCTATTACCGAGCTTCGAACGCGTTTGTTCGCAGGTCAGAGTTCTTCGAAGGCCCGTGTTGCGATAACGGAAAGGAATTGTAGCCCAATCTTGTCTTCAGCCATGTGAGTCTTGTCTTTTAAATAGACGGATGGCAGCTGTCGTTCAGTGCAGTAAAAGAGTCGGACAATGGCGCTCGGGATTCCCGTGATGTCTGAGCGCTATTTCTACCATTCGCCGTCCTCCGAGGCTTCCCTGGTCTCTTCTTACTCGATGTCGCCGTATTCTGACCGTTCTCTGCAGTGGCGGCACTACCACAACTACAGTATGTCTCACCAGGATCAGCAGGCACCGCAGCCAGGTCACAATCCGACGTCGCCTCCAATTACCATAGATCCGGCACTTGGATTGTTCCCCTCGTATTACTCCGGATACCAAGGTCAGGATCACCAACAACATCAGCAACTCTCGCCCGACCAGCACCATCTTCTCCCTCCTCACCTTAGCTACTCTTCACCGTCGTCTCAAGCCTCAGATCCCATCAGCACGCCGCCCATGGACAACATGTACGCATCAACCGCCTCCGCATCCCTAAACGGGAAACGTCCCGCAAGCAGCGCTCTGGCTAACGACAGTCGGAAAAAAGCGAAAAGGAGTGACGAATCTGATGCTCAGAGTCCCTCAGGCGAAAAGGAAGAGCCGAAGCCTAAACCCACTCGCGGTTCTCGGTACGTCAGATGCTTCATTTATTCGACCTTGTATCCTTAACTTCTCGTACAGAGCTTGCACAGTATGCCGTCGCCTCAAGATGAAATGCGTTGGAGCCGAGCACGGGCCTCCATGCAAACGCTGCATATCCGGGAACCACGAATGTATCTTCGAAGAGTCGAACCGAGGGAAACGTTCTTCCAAGTAAGCTTTTCGCTCTGGCGTGTTTTCCATCGAAGTTGATAGAGCTCTCCAGGAAACATGAATTGCTCTCCAGATCTCTTCGTAAGATGGAGAAGACTCTGGATACTGTGCTTCGGTCTATCGGCAATCCAAGCATCGTGTCCGGCATGGTATCCCGCTCGCCTTCACCGTCGGCGCCAGGTCGCTCTATTCTGCTTACTGGGTCACCGACGCCTCCTCCCCAAAACCCGCCTCCATTCCCTGCCCATGCGAACCATCAAAACCCGCCCGGCTCTCCTAAACTGCACTCTCTCCCTGATAACGCCCTGAATCCCCTAGGTCTCCTTGCAGAAGCCAGCCTCGCCAACCGACGCTCACATGCTTCCAATTTGAATGGTGCCGCTACAGGGGAAAATGACATGGAGAACCCGAAGGTTGGGGTTGCCAGCGACAATTACTTCAAACCCGGTGAGATTTCTTCGCTGTTTTCCTTGACATGAGACTTACCAGCTATTCAGGTCCTATGACCATTCTGCCCTTAAGACGGTTGTATATTGAGCGACAGGTACAGCCTGAAATGCTAAGTTTTGTGACCACGGAGGAAGTCGTTGCTTTATTCAACATGTAAGTTCGTATCTTACATGACATGTGTCTTGCTTTTCTGACTGCTTTTATTAATAGTTACTTTAACCATATCCACGTTCGTATAACGTTCGATAACGCCAATTATTCCACTCGCTGAATTCACCATCAGATGCACTGTAACCTTTTGGATCGCAATTTCCACACTCCCTCCCTCGTCTGCTCCCGTTCACCATTCCTTTTGACAACAAGTGCGTTATTTTTTCACTGATGTGGAAGTCAATTCTCACCCGCCCGTCAGTCTGCTCTATTGCAAGCAAGTTTTATGCTGCCAAGCCTGAATTGCACCCTCGCCTGACAGAATTGGCCAAGAAGCTGGCATTTAGTGTGCCTGCGAAAGGCTACAAGTCTGTTGAGATTGTTCAGGCCTATCTTCTTCTCTCCTTATGGGGTTGCGGGGCTGTAGAACGGTATGAGCAAGACAAGACTTGGTTGCTCTTGGGTATGGCTATTCGGTAAGTGTTTTGGCATGTGTTATCGAAGTGCAGAGGCTGAGAAATATCTCTATGATAGAATGGCCACAGATCTCAATCTGCACAGGAAAACAGCCGTTACTAGTGCGGATAGCTCAGAGGGCAAGGCAAGGGATATGGAAGTCCGCAATCGGGAAAGAACTTGGATCTTGTGTTTCTGCCTTGATCGCAGCTTCAGCGCCCAGATGGGCAAGCCAAGCTCTATCAAGGAGGAGTGCGTCCCTTCTATTTGTTGTGGTTGGAGAGTGAGCTTACCTTTGTCTCTAGTTACATTATTCGACATGCGATGTCATGGTATCATTCCCCAGTTGCCAGTCCGTCTGATGCATCGTTGGTGGCTTATGCCGTACGTCCGTTTTCCCTTCTGTTTCCTTCATTTCCTGAACTTTGTCTAGGAACTACAACGGATATTGTCCAGAAGTCTGGATTTCCTCTACAGCGGAACAGATACTATCAATGGTCTACAGACTCATTGCGACTATCTTCTCGTTATCAAGACTTTTGAAACCCAATTGTATGCCTGGCGACAGCAGTGGTATTCTGAACGGACCTGGGAAGGTGCGTTCATGTTTCTTCTCTGTAGATCATTTGCTCATTGCCTTCCAGGAGAATCGACGACCACGATGGGGTATAAACGTATGATCTCTCTATTCTACTTCAACTACGCCATGCTGGTGCTCAACTCCTTTGGATTGCAAAATGCCTTGGAGCGTGCTCCATTGAACGTCGGCCACTTCTTTGCGAGATGCCATACGTCTGCGATCGCTTGTGCAAATCTTGTGCGGGACGAGCTTGGTCCCAGCGGATTTATCAAATATTCCCCCGACTCCCACTTCGTCCAGATTTCATATGCTGTATTAAGCTTGCTGAAGGTGAGGACTATCGTGTTCTATTTTTGTAACCGTCTCTAACATCTTGGAAGCTCATCCGGCCTGAATTCCAAGCTTTCCTCGATAATGAGCAGGCGACACTTCAGCTAGTCAAGGACGTCGCTGATGTTCTTGACAATATTGCAGCAAACCCACTACATACTCCCGCCCTGTACAGTGGTTTCCTGCGCGCCTTAATATCTGCGAAACTGGAGCCCCAGACAACGCCTACCGAGGGACAAGATCTAAATGGCAGCTCTCCAGGCGAGGACGAGTCCACCAATAATGGAAATGGCACTTCTTCTGGGAACAATGGCATACCACCTCCGAGTGCGCTCCCGCAACATCCTGCTCCGTTCAATGAACCGAATCCATTCTTGCAAAATGAGTTCCAGTTCGAGAGTGAAATGGGACCAGTGGCTGACATTTCGACCTTCCCGCCCACGATGGCACCACTTCCTTCGGAGGAAACTATGGGTGCTGTGACGATGGAGAATATCTTGAGTAGTGGGTTCTGGGATAGTATGCTCGTACCAGGTAAGCAGGCAACCTGGACCTATCAAGGGACGTCCCACTGACATTTGTAATGTAGGCTATAACAGCCTTGATGGGTTTAGCGGCGGTTTCGTATTCGGAACCGGTGGAAGTGGTCTTATCACCCCTAGATTTGGGATGTCACCTATGCAGTCTGGCGCCAATACCCCTGCACGGAGCATGGCACATATACAATTGACGCAGAATAGCATCAATGCTGCTTTCAGCAAAAACCAACACATGAAGGACGGTATTAAAATTGATACGCCTTCATAGGACTCTGTTTTTCCTCGATTTTGTTCTACTGTTTCGTTCGACCAGCCTTGAAAATGAATTTCTAAAAGTGTATTACAATATGTATGTTTTATTTGTTTCCCACCTTTCCTATCTCTTCAAGGATCTGATGTCTTTCCTTGCCTTGGATCGCTCTTTCTCTTTCTGACCGTTCATTTGAAATGATCTGGGTGGTTGTGGCTTTTGCGTCTACACGTTTTATATCGTTTCGAGCTATTTTACTTTATGCTATAACTCCAGTATTGTACCAGCGATGGGATACCATGTATATGTTTAATTAGTTACAGCGGTATTGGATACCAATGTCGTCATGAACTGACATTTTTCTAGAAGTTTTGGGGGACTTCACTGTAGCGCAAGGTACGAGGAGGTGAGGGACCGGGATCAGTGGCAGATCGCGGATGCGGACCGGAGATCCGTCGTCAATTCCCGTGCCGGCCGGCCATACATGACGGTAGTGTTTCACACGGTGACTCTCCCTCCACAACCTGCCAGGCTAAGTCATCAGTGAGCTGCGGACCTCTTGCATACAATTACGATTCTGGTACCCTTTTCTGAAATATAACTGGGCACCTAGCCCTCAAACACACCAGGATATCCTTCAATATGGTCCGTATAACACTTCTATTGCAAGGATTGTGCCTCGCCATTGGTATGTTTCCCCGAATATGTGCATGGATGCTCCCTGTTGGCACATGCTAAGCCAACTCGCTGCTCATTAAACTTAAAGGCGTTTTTGGCCAGACATCGCTCTATATTCCTGGCTTTGAGACTCAACCAGTTAGCGCCGACATGGCGGGCATCGATGACAATGGTCGCACTACTTGGCTGCTGCATAAAGGGTCACCCATGTCCGGCTTATCGGCTAGGGGAGACTTTATAGGTACTGGTGAGTTTTAACAACTAAAGGGCAGCAACTTCAGAAGACATGGACCTTATGAATTTGGCTTTGGATTCAGCCACGTTGGTTGAAGGACCTGAAGATTTATGGTTCACCTATCACAACTCGGAAGCCCGACTTGCGATTGGCCAGGAGTGTACTTTCTCGGACCAGTACGCTGTGTGCACTATCGTCGCTCAAGGCGGTACTGTTACGCAGACGGAACTTGTATCTTTGATTGAAATTCAAGGAGGTGAAGCTGCTTCGACTTCGACTTCGGATTTGAACGTTTCGACGACTGGTTCGACTGTCTCACCGTCTCCCACTTCCTCTGTTGCGGAGTCCACATCTTTTTCGGGTGTTGGTAGTTCTGATGTCCCTACGACTAGTCTTCCCTCTTCGACGTTCGAACAAAATGATTCGCTGAACTCGGAGGCCTTGGTAGTTGTGACACCTCAAATTTTGACCCTTTTCGCGGTCCTTTGTGGATTGGCATCAAACCTCTTTTGAAGAGGTTCCTTTAGTTGTGGGACGGGCTTCAAGGCAGCACTACCTTCTCGGCTGTCTCAGTGTGGACAGGTTCACGCTCCGGACGCCTTTTACACCAATAAACCTGGAGAATAATTGTTAATTACCCGGAACGATGTTGTAATTCTATATCCAACTGTAAACTAGAGAGAATGCAAAATAATACGACGCTATTCTGGCTGACTGCGAATTGTCTTCTTCCCCGAGTCCGATTCGGACAAGCGCCCGGCAGGCGGCACAACCGTGCACTTCGACCGGTCTAATCCTTCTCAATGCTCAACAAAGAATATAGCAGCGGCTACATAGTGAGAGTAGCTTAACAACCTTCAGGAGCCTTAGAGCATGACCTCCTTTAGATTATATACAATTCCCATTTCAACGGATCGCGAAGGGCATCCGTATCAAGGAATTTGACTGGCCCGCCTTTATTATGTCCTTTAAATAGGCGGGTCCTTCAGTACACAGAACCTGCCTTTATCTCTGGGAAAGGCCTTTTCAATTTCTCTTTGATAAGGAGACACGGACCATCATATGCTCTAATGATTAACACTCTGCTATACTCGGTCAGCCTACAGGTTATCGAGAAAGGGCGCTTTTCGCTCCCTTACGGTGGAAGTAAACTTATAACCTTACTCATGCTAGAGATTTCAATGACCCCTTTCATTGGTTTAAATAACCCCCGATGATTCCAATAATAACACTTCAGTTCCGATATAGTATGTCATGCGCGTTTGTTCCCCAACCTCTACTCTTGATGGACTACTTCGCTGAAAGAAGTGGTAAAGCGCTTTTTTGAAAGTATGAATTTGCCGTTCCTCACCAACCGCGACTTCCTCAAGGTCTTTCTACTCTCAAGTTACTTCTCAAGTGCTTCATTTATGCAGGTATTTCGTACCGAGACTCATCTCTGTAGCAATAGAGCGTGGTGGTTATGCCTAGAATTTGTAGGTGTATCTTATACTTCTGCGCATCCCTCACTATGTCTGCTGCTTTATCCTCTGCTCTCTGCCCATTGTATTCCGAGGCAATTTCGCTCCTGTCAAACCGCGTGGGTCCCTATTAGTTTGCCAAATAAATGACTAATCCATCGAACTTTGACGCGTCGGCGCGTGCACGCGACGTTCATAGTTTGACATTCGACTTCCTCCTTGACCTTGGCACGCAGTTCTCGAGGATTCAGCTTATTAAGCGATATATATCCTTCGATCTTGAAGCTTGGTCTATGTGTCACCCTCGCAGCCCTGAACTTGCTTCATATGCGATGGAACTCTCCGATTATCTCCAATACCATCTAGCTATGGCGGTCGTTCAGGGGCACCCTTTTTTGGCCTGCAACGGTTTCGTCAGGCTGCTACAAGTTGATCTCATACTCCATCTGAAGCGAAGAAGGATGCTCAGTTCCCCCTTAGCTGATGTGACGCTCTAGGACGCGTTCCAGACATATGGACGCGTTCACGTTTAGTTCACGTTCCAACCTTCCTCGCAAAAGCTTCCGTTTATCTTCTAATCTCTTGCGAACATCTTGCATGTCGCCCATGCTTCAGTGTTCTGTAATTAAACCTCCGGCTAAGCTTCCAAGAAGCTCGTTCTCAGGAGAAGTGTTTCACCACGCCACCAACATCATAGGTACTAGCAAGCTGGACTAT
This sequence comes from Coprinopsis strossmayeri, assembly GCA_900156845.1. Taxonomy (NCBI): domain Eukaryota; kingdom Fungi; phylum Basidiomycota; class Agaricomycetes; order Agaricales; family Psathyrellaceae; genus Coprinopsis; species Coprinopsis strossmayeri. The sequence goes on from FTPT01000081.1 coordinate 317,770, forward strand.
ATGGTACATCCATTTCCGCTCTACTTCAAACACCCATCTCCTGACCCTGTGGTAGATTAAAAATGATATGCCCATCGAACGAGAATTTGTCTACCTCAGGTGAGTCCGCGCGACAATCGCTATCACCACCATCGTCTTCATTTGGGTGTTATGGATCGCAGCAGCTCAATGCTTCGACTCTTATCGTTATCCCGACTAACATGCGATCGTTCCATGTGTCTAGAAGTCTGTGGACATCTATCTAATAAGTCTGACGACCAATTCAGCTTCGCAAATATCCGTACGAGCTCATCGAAGGTTCCCTACCCGGCGGCCGTTCCTTCTATTTTCAAAAAAAATGATTTGGTGTTCATCACTAGTCTAAATGACTGAAAATGGCCGCCACAAGCCGCCACACATTGAATAAACTACTTAAATATGCCGTAATTTACGGCATTTCACGAGACGATCGCAGTCGACTCAAGTCACAACGGGGTTCGTCAACAGTGTAGCTTCGAGGTGTGTACCCAAATCTTTTACAAGGTGGGTGACTTAATTCTTCTTTTAGTAAACTTGATATACATTGGGTTACTCTTGAAAGTTGCGGACGTGTGAATCCACCGGATTGCTGGTTATTGTGCCGTAATGTCCATCCATCTCGCGAGCAGCCTGCTCGGTCTTGCAGATGGTGCGTACCCGGATATCTGGCGGGAGAATAGTAAAACTTTCAAACGTTTGTCCTATAATTACCCGCGTGAGTTGCAACCCTACGAGCTTATCGTTTTCTTTTAGTTAGTTCTTTATAACGCTAGGGATCTTCTCTCAAGCATAGGGCGGCCAATTTGCTGTTCAAGGCTCTCACCGACCTTGCCTTGGCTATCGAAGGCAATCTCAAAAGGGTATACACTCACTTTACGACCTATTGCTTCCTTTGCTGTGCGTTTTAATTTCGGCTCTTTTACTTCGTTCTGACCTTCTTCGGCGGTCAGTACAACGAACCACGAGGGCAAGCTAAAGGTCATGCAGGCATCCTAATTTTGACGCAAGAACAGTTCCTCTAGCACTGCTACAGGTTATTCCGGGAGCAGAAGCTGTCTCTCCAAAGCACAACTACAAGGACTCTGAATGTGGAGTGTCCGAATCCACGGGCCCAACTATCTGGTGCATTCGTGAACCATGATGCCCGCCAATGATAAAAAACAGGTCTCGCTCATCAGACCACAATCGTTGTTAAGCAAATGGACGTAAGTAGGGACCTAAATGTTCACGTCCTTTGGCAGCTAAGGATTTCATTTGCGCAGTTACCCATGAGATAGCGTCTTGGATTGTCGGGCCCGGGTTCGGCACTTAAAATGGCAATTGTTCGGTCCGTCCCCGGTCTTGGACTAGGTCATACCCAACCTTGGAAGCAATCCGCGAAGAGAAACTCGGTGATTTGGTTTGTAACTTCCTCTTTGCGTGCTTCAGGAAGCTAGTTATCTCCTCTAAACAAAGAACACGGGGTGTGGCTAATGAAGGAAGGTGGAGTCAGCAACTTATTACGGCCCTGGGCCCAGGGCTTTCTCTCGTTATCCAGATTCAGCGGCTGGAATTCGGGCGGAGGGGACTGAGATTGGCCTCGAGGCAGACCACGTTCTGATCTTATCCAGGTAATTCCTGTCGATAATCTTGGATACCTCTCATGGCCTGCGTCTTGCTGAATCTAAGATTTTACATCTGTCACCGAACCCTCGTCGTTTGGGACGTCAATCCCAGAGAGAAAACTTCTTCTCCCAGGTGCTCTCTCGAGTATAAAGACTTGCGCCTCCCGTAATCGACCCTTTTTCCCTTGGACGAGTATAACCCATTCGCCCCCGCGTCACTATCCAGCGTTAAACTTTCTGATGACCGAATACGCCCGCCCCCCTCATATGCTCCCCGACTACATGTCGCCGAGGGAACGAACTGCGCACTGGGTCAGCCACTACTCTCCCAATGAAGTCTATTCGCCTTCTATTCCTCCGACACCTATTGAAGGATTCAACGGTCCTCCTTCCCCAGCAGTCAGCACACACTCCTTACCCCCGAAGATGATTCTGCGCTACAACGATGGGCGGGGTGATGTACCCATCCCACATCCCAACCCAGACTATCACGGCCGCTCAGGCGGGCGGCACCGAATGCATCACTCTAATTCAGGATCTCATACGAGTTCCCCATTGTCTCCGCGACCCCATGACGCCCCTCCCCCACCTCCTACTCCAGAGGAGATTCGCGTCTTGCCGTCACGGCCGATCAATAACTCCTCGTCTACCTCATCCTCGAATAAGAGTCACACTCGCTCGAAATCTATTCCTCGGAATCACTCTTCCTATTCACCCCAGCAAGTACCTGCTGTGCCTCATTCTCGACCGGCTCTTGCTATCAATCCGACTGGTGCCCAAGCTGCATATTCACCCTGGATTCATCCGGCGAACCCGGCTCATCATTCGAGACATGGCTCCCTCGGATATCATGCCACACAACAACACCGATCACCCTACGACCCTCATCTTTTCCAACACCCTCACCACGTAGGTCCCGATGGAATGATCTATAGTCATTCCGCACCGCCCGTAATGAGCCCTCATTACTCTCCGCAATACCCTGGAATGTACCCTGCAGTTAGCGGAGACGAGCGAATGGGAAGAACCCGAGAGCGCGAGATGGCAAGAAAGTATACTCGAGGTAAAAGGTCAGATTCGCCTGTCAGCGACGAGAGCGAGGACACGTACTATATGTCTCCTACCGGCCAGAAAGTACATGTTATTGTGAGTCGCTAGTTCTTCACTGCTACTACGGTATGCTTATAGAGGACGGCAGGCTCATAGTCCCGAGCGTTCTGTTGATACGGAGAGCTCAACGACCAAGGTTGCTTCGCATTGGTCTCATAATTCCGTCAAGAAACCTTTCCTCAGCCGCCTCTTCGGTATTGGTGGCAGCAAGGCACCAGTTTCAGCCTCTCACAAGGCTGGCTCGATGCCCAATGGCCGAAAACTCCATCGTCGGCATTCCGTTGACGAAGCCCATCGTCGACCTCGTGTTCCCATAGAGTGAGCAAACCCAAAGTGGAAAGAAGAAAAAGGCATCCATAGCCCCTGCTGTTTCAAGTGCTACTTCATGTTCGACTAATTCGCCAAACCAAATTATTACCATCTTGTACTATTTCTCGCACATCACACGATATCACGACTGCATCACCAGCTCAACAGTTCGCTCAAGATTGTCCGAATAATCAAAATCAGCATCCAGCATCCCCCAGAATCCAATACTGTACCCCATCAATACACGAACCGTCTTCTTGCTTCAAGTCGGAAAGGCTTGATTTTAATTGACCATCCATTGCCGTCCAAATCGTCACCTATCTGTCCACTCGTATGGCACAATTCAGAGTTGCCGGGTTGGACATTTCATTACGGTCTCAGCGGTCCGCCCTCTGCTGGCCACATGTCCAGCTTCATATTCGAGAACGCGCCAGAAGTGGCATCGTCGTGCTCTACACTCATGCAGCTTACATTGCATGAGAACGTCGGGTGCTACTGCCACTGATTTGGGTGAGGTATGCCCTTCACAGAGCGCCACTCCCCAAAGTCGCGTGAGTTCCGCTCCAATTTTGTTCACGCAACGTTTTCGATATCCATACTCGGACGCGTCTCCTGAGGAGATACGGCGGATTGGGAGTCTACGCAGAAATCATTTCCCGGGTGGGAACTCGTCTGGAAACAACGTTGTATGGCTGTGGCAATATTGTGCTGGACATGGTGCTATCGTCAGAATCATCATCATATGACACTGTCTTGACTTCCTTTATCGATTCATTTTACTGTGGTATGTCCACCCAGTCTCCTCCCGTCTTCTGCTGTATGGTTTTTTCCGTGACGTACCTGCCAAATGTTCGCCTATTTGTCTTATTCTTATCTTAACCTCTGATTTCTTGACGATAACGAAGAAAATCAATTACAAAAACAGGAACAGACAGACTGGTAGCAATCAAAGTGTACTTCTAATCAAAGACGCACGAATAAGCATAACATCAATCAATCGTACTCTACATGGATTTTGACATCGCTAATATCTGTCAGTCTCTCTTGCCGTCCATCTTTTGCCTCCTGAGTGTAACGTACACGTATTCCAATCTCGCCAAACCGCGCCGGAACTGGTCACCTGGATGAATAGAAGATGGAACGAGCCGATGTCAAATAAATTGGAACAGATCTGCATTATCGAATTCGTCCTTCAAGCAGTAGAAACTGCCGTTGTCGTCTGTCAGGTGGCATCTGAAATCCCTCAATTGTGAAAACAATGGGATATTTCCTTCGCCGTTTCCACTATCAGTCGATGGGTTGAAAAGTGCTGGAATGCGATCTGTGAACTTGGTGGGCCTTCGAGGGGCCGGAGGGGTTCACGTTCAGACTCGAAATCAGGATCAGAGTCGTACTCGGGTCCTGAGTCTGATTCGGGATATCTGTACTCGGGCTTGTCCCGATACTGCGCATAGATGTTGAGCTTTGTCACATTGGAACCAGGACCTCCGATCAGAGTTAAAATGTCCTCGAACTCTTGAGGTCGAAGTCTGGTATATGAGAATGAGATATGTGTCAGGTGTGATAGGTTCGCCCTACCGGTCTGCATGAAGGCGGGTAAGGGGTTAAAGCCGGGTTTTTCTTGAAGTTGTATATATAATACTGGGCTAGAATGATCCACCCACTGAAGCGAAGTAAGAGAAGGAGTTATTATTGCAGACGTGTATTTTTGCAACTTGCAAACGCCATCGCCCCTGTAATTCCACTAGCATAGATCGAGAACCTTGAAGTTTGGGAAGATGATAGGTTGAACAATGGGGTCAGCTTCGAGATTGAGTAGCCCCAGTCGAAGGCTACGTAATGACGCTGCGCATCGAGGGAGTACGGCGAAAATCTCTGAAGCAAGCGTCATCTCGCGGTCTTCCATGTTCCTGAATTCTGGCGTAGCCAAGTTGGTAATCCCAGCACACAGGAAGGTCATTGAAATTTCCAATTGACCCTCACATCTTCTGCAAAGGTTAGAAATGCGGTGCGGCGAGAAGACCATCCTTGTTCGGGGGTACTTCGGGAGTGAAACCACGAGGAGCTTGCCATCTCTCAATTTGATGGGGGCTTCAGTAAATGAAAGCCTTTCCAATGAACCGAGATCCTTCCGAGGCACATTTAGAATGCGCCTGAGGAATTGGTCGTGAATTACGGACACGAGCAAATCCTGTCTAGGATACAGTCATTACTCCTTGGTCGATTTCCGTCTGCTTCTCCGGTGGAAGGCATTAGAAATCGGACCAGGTTTGTGTTACAATCGTGATCGACGTCTTTGCGTTTCTGGCATTGGTGAGCCAACGGACGAAATTTCCCTCCCCCCCTTTCGTTATAGCCATCTTTCCAAGGCAGCCAATTGCTCCGAAGAACCGTTTACTGTTCCTTCAACTTCAATTTCGATATGTGCTGTTGACCACAGCTCTGGAGTATACCTGGTCGTTTAGTGCCATCTACGGCAGACCCTCCCTAAAACAAGTGGGACAGACTCGGTGAATATCTTTTGAGGACGTGTTGGGTTCCAATGCACGAAGATCATGCCCAGAGTTTCAGGTGCCAGTCGATGAATGGAGGTGTTGGGGATCATGGTAGGAATTGCAGGAATTTTTGAATGGTCGAAGTTCAACATTTTGGCCCGTGGCCTTAAGACTAAACGCTGCCAACCAAGTCCACCTCCCACTGGCGCTTATCAAATACCCAACTCCGAATTAGGCAGCTTCTGACCCCTAATTAAGTTGCTTAACGGCATGCTAACATTGTGCTTCTGCCATGATTGTATCGGATACAAGCGGATCCCGTGGAGTTCTCTGGAGTTCTTGGTGAATCTTGTAAATACCCCGAAAGCATACAGTTGACTACCATTACCCCGGTCGAAAAGCACCTCAAAAGCAACTCTCGGAGCCGCGTTCAGCATCGCTGACGACGCCGAAATTCCGAAGTCCGTCGTAAAGTTAATGCTTCCGCCAATCCATCGTATAAAACTTAAGGTACGGTGGTTTAGCTAATTCGCTTATCGTAGCACTGGTCTGAGCTCTGATACCTGTAAATGACGATCGATTGGAGACCTGTCGACTATTATATAAAGGTACTTTTACACCCTCTAACAAGAACACCGAGCCAGCCAAGGTGATATATATATGCTGCGTTCCCAGGAGATCCTCCGCCAAGAGAAAGGAGGGGTGTTTCTGAATGGAAAAGATGTTGTGTATAGCTCCCCCCAGGTTTATAGGTCCGATTCCCTCAATAACATAATTTCAGGTTAACGGTTGATGTACATACTTATGTACTGGCATCCCCCCTGCTCGTGTGCGTCTATGATGACGATGAACAGGATCCTTCTTGCTGTTGAAGCGGATTAACAGAAATCTGAGCTTGTTTCCATGGATGTCTGCATTCCAGGCTGAGGCTCCAGCTCGAATGTGACCAGGGGGCCGGGGCTAAGGTCTTTTGCCTTCTTTTGCATGTTGGAAGTCGTGAACTTCAATTGATGGGGTCCCACCTGGTCCCACTTTGTCACGCCGAATATCATAACTTGTGACACTATCGTGCAGGAGGTGGTCTCCTGCTGTGAGAGTCAGTGCCCAACGTCTAAAGGGCATCTAGTTTTTGGTAATGTGTTAGGTATACATAATCAAAGCGCGCAAAGTTAACATATTGCTGCGATTCAACCTGGTGGTACCAATATGTTTATCTTCATCGGCCGTGTTGGCCAACTTCCGAGGATTCAGGCAGTCTAATTATTTATCCAGTTTCAAGTTTGTTGGTAATATAGAGTGCTAAGGAGTAGCGTAGCTGGCCCTGAGGTAAGTACTTAAATTGCCAATTGTTTGTGCTCGTTAACGTTCTTATTCATTAACCTCAGGTATGTTGAAGCTTTGGGTTTGCTCTGGATGGCTCGTCAGCTTGCCAAGGGCCATATACGACTTTTTTCGACCCTTGACCATTCAGAGCTGTAAATCAGTGATTTAGTAAATGATCACTGCGCATGCGTAGACTAAACACTCTCCAGTTCATCTGTACAGGATTATTAGTATACCTTTCCTTAAATCTGAGGTTAGCACCGGAGTTCCAAACTTCCAACTTTCTATTTGCTAAGGATTACATTGAAGCGCCGGGCATTTGTTGGCCGTATACGCTGTTGAAGCCTCAGAGAATGATAACCAATGGCCTATATGCCAACTATAGAGGAGAAGACAACTCATACAATCTCACTGTGACAATCTGTGACAAGGGTGCCAGGCTTTGATGGAGACCCCTGGTACCGGCGCTAAATCTATGTACCAAAAACAGACCTTAGTCCTCTCCTCTGGCCAAAGGTACCGAAAGCGGGAAGAGCGAGCTACCCCGTGCTGTGGGATCACCGAATCATCCATACGACAATCATCAAGTCCCGTTCCGACTTCATGAGATCCGGCAATTGACCGGGGCTGGGGGGAATGAGTAGATGAGGGTACAAGCTGTCGATGATTGCAATGGCAAAGGCCGCAGAGCCCAATAAAGTACTGCAAATATCAAGGGATCCGGATGGATACTCGAGGCGCGTACTGTGTGGCTCAAGGATGCTTCGGATGTCGTCCGACACAGAGCGTCATCGAGAAATCGCAGTTTAACAATTTGAAGGCCGATAGGCACCGACGCTGATATGCGAAAACCATATGCATGAGATCTATCCAGAATTCAAATGTATCTCTATCCTGTCGGATATTCGACCATAGATCTGGACGGTTCAGGCTTTCCGCTCCCATGGCTTCCCATGGCCAGTAACAACAGGGCTGGTTGAGTTTCCAGAACATGCACCTTCTTCTGATGTCTTTTTTCATGGAGCACCCTCTTCTAATCAGAGAGGATGTTGGAGGGGATGCATTTCATCTGGAACCTGTCCTCGGCATTGCGTTCTTCAAGAGAACAAAGCTCGAATTCCATTATACCGCTTCCTTCTATCTGAGGTTGCATGGTTATGGCTACTATGTATGTCGCCCCTGCAGTAGTTTACCACGGTTGCAGCGGGAAGAGAGGCCAGTACGTACCTGTACGTACCGGTTAGAATGATAAATGATAAATGACACGGGCCCAAAGGGAACGACTTATGTACATTAAGTACGGGTGGTCACCTTGTGAGCCAATGATAGCGATGCAACAACCATGCTGCGATGTCCTTAAAACAGAAGGAAATGCGGGGGTAGGGGCGTTTGTCTGGGAAATTTTCGGCAAATGGCCACACGTCTGCTATAGGACGAAGGAGAACGAACGACAGTCTATGGGATATGATTGGTAAGGTAGCAGCGCGGGATTGGACCAACGTTTGTAGCTCACTGGTGGAGGCTGTATCCCGGGTCGCAGCCACCGATCCTTTGTACTTCAAGTTTGCCCTAAGAATAAATCTTGTTTTCCTTTCTACACATCGGACGCGAGGAAGGTAATCCCAATGGCCTGATTCGAGAAGAGACAATTCAAACACAAACTATAACCAAGTAAATCATGCCGGTTAAATCGCACTCGCCATAACGTCTGCGCCGGAGTCTGTTAAACATCTGAGAAGTCAACGTATGAATTTGGGATATGTGATTTGAATCGCAATACTACTGCTACCCGCCGATAGCCTTCGCACTTCTTCCAAGACGTCGACCGTCCTGGAGTTGACAAAATCAACTGAGACACGGTCTAGCTTCGCAAAGGGCCTCCGAGCTTGATAACGATCCGAGTGGTGTATCGGAAGTCGATGTCGGATGAATAGTAGCAAATCCTTATCGTTGAATTCGTCTGGCCGAGCTAAACTGCATTTGAACTCCTCCAACCGCGGGAATAAGACTTGACTTTGGTCATCTGAGCATGGCATGAACCTATGTAGAACCCGACTCGAGAATACAGCGCGTTGCGTGCTCATCACCGCACCCCAGCCTTGTTTTTCGGGATACATCTCCAAGTTGGTGACATTGCTTCCAGACCATCCGATGATGCCCAAGAAGTCGTTGAGCTCGTCTGGCTTGAGAATGTTGTATTCGAACTTGACGTGGGTGAGATACGAAATGTTCGAGCAGCTGGTGCGAATGAAGGCGAGGAGTGGGTGAGTAATAGCTCCGGAACGAAGATCGGGTCCGGAATATGCTGCATATTCCAGCGAAGAAAGGGAGGGTGTGTGCATCGAGCACAAGTATCCCCCGAGGTATGAAGCTCCGTTTTTGTTGCACCCGCCTTGAGTAATGGCCAATGTGCGAAGATTCGGGAAGGATATGGGAAGGAGGTGCGACGGTCGGTGACTTGGGGTGGGGATGTGCACTCGAAGGCTATGGAGCGATCTTGTGCATCGAGAGAGAATGGCAAAAATCTCCTCGTTACCCCACATTTCGAGTCTTGTGTTCGGATCTAAACAGACTACATCCGTGAGGACGAGATCGGTAAGCCCGCTCCAGTTTGCCAATCGGAAGTCAGCAAGACTGCCCCAAGCCAGGACTTTCTGGAATGCCAATGACTTGATGCGTGATGCGCCAATCATACCGCTTTGTGCTACCGAGGGACTGGGAACGAGGCCTCCTTCCTCAGACGCCAAAGCCATGTTGCTGAACGACAGCTGCTCCAGGCATGGAAGATCTTCCGAAGCAATGGTTGTGAAAGGCGAGAGATACTCCCAAGGGATACCGGTAAGGGAGAGATTCTCCCAGTGCCTCGAAAAGCGCGGGGAGCAGAGTTGGCCCAGAACGGAGTGAACAGCCTGAACCACGAGTGCTTTTTGGTCGGAGGGTATGTTGTACCACGCACCCTCGCTGTTGATCTCCATGAGAACCGTCGTTTTGCTGGACCCTGCATATGTAAACCATCTAACGAAGGTGGAAGCCATACGTTGCAGCCTCCGTTCTAAAGCAGCGACCTGTGTTGAACTATTCAGTTCTTTCTGATTGATCGTGATTTTGACGTGTGCTGGTGACCAGAGCTGTGGAATACTCTGAGCGATGGCACGCCATTTGCGACAAACATTTGCGAGAGTCAAGGAGGTCGACATGCACGATATGGGAGTGGGAGCCTCTGGAAGGCATTCGATGAATATTAAGCCCAAAAGCTCGGGGGCTAGTCTCTGGATCGGGGGTTCCATTTTTGGCGGTGCAGGAGGAGGGTAGATGGGAAGCTGAAGAGGAGGATACCCGAGTCGTGGCTTTATACATGGAGACTGTCAATCTCGACGCCACGAACAGGACTAATGGGAACTCCAAAAATGGGCTCATTTTCCGTTCCCCCGTCAATTTCAGCATCGGGAGAAGAGGACATGATTGTAAGCACTCAGCCGGTGGTATTATGAGACCTCCGTCACAAAACCGCGACAAATTCGCAGAAAAGATAAGAAGCGGCTGATTGATAGCGGTGTAGATCTGGCCGAGAGAAGAGCAAGTCCTAGCCTGTCAGGGCTAGCCCTGAACATGGTCCTCTGAATCCAGGTGCCTGAGATCTGGCTTCAATGGCGATTCGGAATTTTTACGGTAGAGGAAAACTTGAAATTTGCCGTCGCAGCACCCGGTTCTGTAAGGAGTCAACAAATAATATCTAAGCGAGCACATTGCGTGAGGAACAGCCAAAACTCCAATCAGATCATCCAAAGTGAAATGTGCATTAGTACATATAAGAGTATGGGGAGGACCACATAAAGGACCCAGTTGTGCGAGATAATGTAAACGTCAATAAATACCTATAGATATACGCCGTAAGTTAGGAATGAGAACTGAAAAGAAAGTTAAAAACCCATTCGCCATGTGCACAATTTAGAACGTGAAGGGTATACCGGTGAATAAGAGGTCTCAGCACGTAAAGGGGGGTAAGAAAAATGCTAGAAGAGCGAATTGACAGCGAGGGAAACAATGAATAAAGGACACGCGGAAGAAAGTGTCTCGGCTTCTAAACACTTGGATCCGTGTTTCGAAACATACATATTGAAGCCTTGCGGGGATGCGGGGAACGCGTCTCGGGATTTCTGGTGAGCGCCAGGTTATGGTGCCTTATTACAAGTGCCCGAGGTATCCAGAGCAGATGATAGGCTCGGGGATGAAGTGGGTCCTATAGGTGTCGGAATCGAATCCAGTTTCTCGATATCGCGATCAGTCGATCCATCAGCGCGCGGAAGATCTTTCTCGTGCGTTGCCTTAAAATCGTCGCTCGTGTTTTCGATAGTGGCCTGCTTAATGCTGAGTAAAAGGTCTCGATCGAGCTCTTCTTCCCAGACTCGACCCTCTTCAGTGTTCACATCCTCCGAGAATGTCGTCGAATGGCCGGGGATGGAGCCCAAACGAGGAGGGGATCCCGGGGAATGCTCAAGGCGAAACCTTGGATCATTTTCAGCGTCGACAGCAGTCGGATTTTGCTCGTCTTGCAAGATGGTGGCAGACGACGGCGTGGAGATGTTCTCACTCTCTTGCGGAGGCTCATTTGGATCTGTTGCTGTCTCTCCTTCGGCGCTCGTATTTTGATCGTTCTCTTCATGTCCATTTCCCTCTTTCTTGTCCTTCTTCGCCATTATCTTCCAGAAATGCTTCCCTGCGTCCTTCACCAACCGCCCAAAGACCATGAACGGATCTTCCTCGTGAGGATCATTCTCCCGCTGTGATCTCCTCTGCCTTTCTCTCTCCACTGCAACAGCCACCTGCCGCATCCTCGCCTCTGCAAGTTCTTCCTCTGTCCACATGGGATTGTCGCCGATCTTATAGCGCGGTCCTGGATCAGGATCATAGTAGTTGTGCTGATGATTCCTCCTTTTACGAACAAGCTGTGCTCGAGCCGCCATCCCCAATGGCGCCGTCGAGCGGCGCTTGCGAGGCGCCAGTTCAGGCAAAGGAGCAAACTTGACGTTCAGCGATTGCCCCTGCGACTGGATAGGTAGAGAAGAACACGACACAGAAGTCGTCGCTGCTACATGTTCCGGCGTAGATGTCATCGTAGTCGTAGTCGTATCAGTCGGGGTCGTCGCTGAGGAATCCAAGATTTCGGTGGGGGAGGAGGTCTGCGATGAGTGGAGAGAGGAAAGAGCAGAACCGGGGGGTGGAATCTCGAGAGTGAGTTTTGGGAAAGCGACGGCGCTCTGGTATGATTCTTCTGACATTCCGGTTAACTGTGCTTTGGTGATCCTTCAGAACCGATATTAGGCTGTACAAAAGGAGATCCGGTGGGCTGAAGACTTGCTGTCAGTTCGAGTTAACGAGTTGCAAGCGAAAGACGCTACTTGCTTGTTAGATTGTTCGTAGTAATCTTGAGCGTCGTCTAGATAGGCACCACGTAGACCGGTGCTTCCTGGGTTCCGTCCGTCTAGCTGGCAGGCGACAGCAGGGTTATTGTGCTTCTCAGACTTCGTGTAGCAGCGAAGTCGAATATAAAATTATAGCGAGACGTCAAGCTCTGCTTGTTCTCGCCTGTAGAAACGTAAGATAAAAGGATCGTGCGCCAGACTTTGTAGGTGGGACTTGGAAGGAGATCGGAGGGTTATAAGAGCTGCTGACGGTGCGCTGATGACGAGCAGTTCGCTGGGCGGCGTCCCAGTAAGGTGCGACGTCGAGAGGTGGTCCGAGCAGTGACCAGGTCGTATAAATCGTGAAGAAGAAGGAAATGGTAGAGAAAGAAAAGGACAAATGGCGGCCAGAATACAAAAACCGGGTTTGAATCACTCAAAATGATGATCAGACCTTGGCACGCACATGGGTCCTCTATTCCCCCCGTGCCTTAACCGTCCCAGCCGCCCCCTCTCGCGCCGCCAGAGCTCCTCGTCGCAGTTCCTTGTTGCCAGTCCTTGTCCACCACCGAAAGACCAGGAGCGTCTCGATAAGGTGGCGCAACTTTCAGGTAGAGCAGCAGTAGGCCATCGCAATCATATCTCCGCGAAAGATATCGCTCTGTCACCTCCTGTTACGACGACAATGGCATCGGGGGGTATATCCTCTATGTAGGGTAAAGGCTGGCAAGGGTGAATACCGTCATGCGGCATGGGTTCAACTGCTGACCTCCTATACGTCTCTTCCTATTGTCCGCGACGGCGAATATTGAAGAAATCGTGGTCCAATCAATGTACGCCAGGGATACAAGTCGAACCCGGTCAAGATGCTGAATAGCCCAACTGCCTTCGGGAACGCTGTTTGCGGGACACATGAGCCTTGTACCAGCTAGTGTCAGGTGAGACTGCAAACCTGTTGATACTCGATCCGCCGCAGCCAGTGGCGGCATCGCACATACATGATCCCAGCCTCGCCGTTCTCACAGGGACTTGCGTTCTCCTAGCGACGAGGGTGGTTATCTGGGATCGTGGCAACTTGCGGCTCTCTGTTTCCAAGGGCAGGAACACCAACAACCATATACCCTCAAGCGGGCGACTCATACCTTGCCCACGAAAAGACAAGGCACTGGCATGTATTACACTGTTCCAGGTCGGAATATTTTTGCCTAATTCAAATTGGCTAGCTAATATCCATGTTGAACGTTCCTGACACGCAATATCGATGGCCTGTTTCAAACTCAACCATTTCAACTGATAGTTTCTATTTCTATGTTTCTCGAGGGAGCTTTGGCTTTCCGATACTGTCCCCCGAGCCTCCATACTCGCAACCGTTGCTAACTTTGATTCCCATCTTCAAGTCAGTAACCCACAGTTCGATCGGCCGCAAGGGGGTACATATTGCTAATAATGACTTGCCTCCCAGATGGGTTTCCCTCTACCAGATTTGATTTGACAATACATACGCCAACCAACAAGATCGCACGCAGTCAATTGTACCCCCCTAATTAATCCAGGGAAAATATGATATACCCTTATAACACTCACGATTTAATATGAGGATCGGATGGCGTTGTATTGGATTATGCTCCTATGCGATTCTCATATAAGGTTGTTCGATGCCTCACGACACTTCTATAATCTTATAACCCTGGCTTCCTCTTCGAATTCCAAGTGTGTATTAACCACCCAGACTCTACTATGTACAATTTCGAACCTCGCAGAAGCTTCAGATCGAGCATATCCAAAGACTCCCAGCTGAGACCGGGGCTATAGAAGTCTGGGGCCATATATAGCCGAGCAGCAAATCTGAAACAGATTCAACCGGGATCCAGGAAGAGTTAGCACAACATCTTGAGCTACAGTGTGAAATAGACAAGGCAGTCGTAAGATCATCCAAGTATGACAGCAAAGTGATCATTCTATACCATACCAGCAATAAATTCGCACTGTTCTCCTGTAACCACACTATAATTGCTAAGATATGTATAACTTTTCGCCGCTATACGATCTCGGGTAGTGTCTCCGAGTCTCTGGTGTATTTTAACAACACTTGTCTTGACAACTGATAAGCGCCTTTTGGCCTTGGACTCCGTGTGGGCGGTACACAAATACCGGCAATCCTCGCGTTCAAGACCTCTGAATACTCCCTGGTCTATCCAAGCCAGATCACCTGTCCGCCCCCAAATCCCTCATCTGTCACAACAAAACGACTAAAAATCCACACAACAATATACGCCAAACACAACTACTTAATATAAAGATACATCGAGATAACAATGTTCGAATCGAAAACCTAAGCTTTATAACAAAAGCTAGAAGAAAAAGAAAACAGAGAGAGAGAGACATGAGATAGCGATGTACATAACTTTAAGAATTGCAAGTCCTGTTATGAATCAATATTGAATCATGTCAGGAGGGTGAAAGAAAGAAAAAGCGAATCAACACTCACAAAAACAACCGTCGATTCGGAAAATATCAAAGAACGAAGATCATCGCCTCCGATCCCAATAATACCTAACAGGTTTCGGTATAGGCATCTGAACATCCTCTTCATCATCCTCTCCCTCTTCATCCCCTCTCTCATCCTCATCCTCGTCCTCACGCCTACCCGGCTTCTCCCTCCCATCCCTCTCACCACCACCACCATCCCCACCCTTCCTCCTGCCCCTATTCCGCTTTTCTCTACTACTATCTCTGGAATCGTCTTCCCGATCCGAGTCGCCTCCATCCCCATCCCCATCCCCACCCACACCCACACTCTGCCTCTCCCTACTCCTACCCCGACTCCGACTCTTACTCCGACTTCGACCTAAACAAGCCTCGTTTGGCTTATAATTCTTCCCCTCGTACAAATTATACCCCTTCCTCTCATCTCCCCGTCGATCATGTTCACGTTCACGTTCTTGTTCATCAACATATCCCTTCTCCAAATCCATATCCAAATTCTCCTTCCTAGCACTCCTCCTGCCACTTCGCGTTTTCTTTCCCTTCTCTCTTCCCCTCTCCTTTTCCCTTTCCTTTTCTTTCCGACGCTGAAACCGCTTCAGAGGATGTAACCTCCTGCTTTTCCTCTCGCCCTCTGCATCCCCAAAGTCACTCCCTTCCTCCCCATCTACATCCCCATCTCCACTAAACCCAGCCTCACTACCCATCCGCCGCGTACGGCCCCTCACCGTCACCCGCGTGCGCCTCCTCTTCCGGACTTGAGAAACCACCACGCCTATCACCGCTGCGAAGACTGCGACTATATACATGTATCAGCAATAGTTTAGGTAGCAGCCAAGTTAAACAACGAAAAAGAAGATGCGCGAAGGAGAACGAGAACGAACGAACGAAAAAAAAGTCAATCTCGAAGCAAAAGTCGGTTCATCAATCAACGCTTGGTAAAAGTGAAGTGGAGGGGGAAGTCGGGAAGAGGAACCAGTGGATGCCGTAACGAACCAAAGCTCGAAACAAAGCTCGAAAAAAAAAAAGCCGGACACTCACTGAAAACAACAACCAACGCAGCCTCCCATGCCGTTCCCAAATGTCCCGATCGAGGACTGGTAGGCGGTGGAATTCCCCCCATCGGTTACCAATATCAGGTTAGGTAAAGTCGAATAAGTAGAAATAGAGGGTCGAGTTGAAGTCGTTGCAGAATTACAGTTCGTCGTTGGGATCGCGAGAAATAAAAAGTCAATCACAATGTCGTCGAAGAGGTAAAAAAAAAAGTCGTCGGCGTCCGTCGTATAGGCCCCAATCCCAAATCAAGTCGGTACGTCGGTACGTCGGTACGCCCACGAAGGGGTATATCAGCAACACGAACCACCCAATGCCGTTTATCCCAACCAAGGGGACAAGACGTTAGGATATGTAGATATACAAGATTCGCGGTCGATTAATCCGCCCGCCCAAGAAAATGTGTGGACGAGGGAGGGGGTGGGGGTCCGCCGGCCGTCAAGGTTGTTATCCAATGGGGAAAAAATTCCGAATTCCGATTGTGATGAACCGCCGGCGACGGAGGAGTTTGGGGTAAGGGTTATTAAGAGGTTGGTTATGTTCCCGTTCCGGGACCAGAGTTGAGTCCAGTCCAGTCGAGTTGGTTGGGTGTGGGAGGTGGTTGTGTGTGCGGGCAAGTGAATTAAGAGTCGTTGTCCAGGAGTTGTGCGTGGGGATGTACAAGTGGAGATAGGTGGTCGAGAAAGTCGTCAAGTACAGAGCCAAAGTCAAAGGTAGCAGAAATCGATCAAGGGTAGAGAAGAGAAGAGTTGCAGTCAGTAATTTCGTTTGATTAGAAATACGAAATCAAATCAAGTAAGATGTACATAACGCATGTCGTCATGTTTCAAGAAGCACTGATTGTGACAGCTCTTTTGAAGAACTTCGCATGAACAAGGAAGGAGGGGACGGAAAATCTGAACACCCATATAGCCAAGTTGGTACAGCGCACTAGGGCTTGGGGAACCAAGTTCTTTCCGCCGACGATTCAAAGGGTCCCTCCCGAGCCTTGGAAGTACTTTGGTACAAGTCCCATGCCATGCCGTGTCAATGATAAGGGACGCGAGCCGAAAGCGGGGCCCGTTCGTCGACAACGTCACTAGTCACTAAGCCCCAAGAAGACGAGCGGATATGGAAAGCATTTGAGAACTGCACCCTAGGCTTGATACATATCCTGCACCCTCGCCCGCAACGCATCGTGACGGTGGCGGGTTGGATGTGACATAGCAAGAAACATAGAAACAAGGGGGGGGGAAGTTGAAAACGAAACGGAGGCAATTGGACGAAAAGGAAATGAAAGGCAAAAAGGTACCGTTACTCACCCTTCAGCCATTCGCTCAATCCAGCCCCAATCTCGTCAAAGTGCTGAATCCAATATACAACGACCAGTTGAGTGCAATCCGGAGTTTATGCGGAGGGTGGTATTAGCACGGTTCTTCAGTTCTTCCTGTAAGGACTGTTAGTATAACCTCGTCGAGTCTATATTCTGCAAGTTCGCAGAGTTCAAGAGGTGGTGGTGGTGGTGGTGTTGTGACCTGCCTTGTCAAATACGAAGAGCACGTTGAACCTTGAAGTTGATGCACGGAATATTCGAACGCGTTGGAGTATAGAACCTTGAGGTGACTTGTATCCCCTAGGATTAAGACACCCCGGGAATAAATATCTTGAAGGACCTTGTAACCGGAAGGATATCAATTAACTGGAAGAGTTGCGGTCCTCCTGTCTTTCCGAGGATGTCTTCGAGTGGAAGGAAGAGGGAGGTTGACAGTGAGGAGCCAAGAGGATACCCACCCATGTCCGTTCTGTGATCAAGAGGGCTAAGCCTCCTTGCATGTCCGTAACACCTCCAAGTGCCAAGGCCACAACCAACTGTCCTGGGTTTAGACGAGATGCCAAGTCCAACACAGAGTCCTGCCAAGACTTTGTTTGTCGTAGGGATGCCGAGATGCCGACTGTCGCACATATTGGCTTGAGCTGGTATATTGAGGGACATGTAACAAGAAAAGGTAAGCAGATCCTATTGATCGCATTTCCTCAGCCATTAGTACATACATATGTACTTTAGCTCGGAATATCATGCCCCACAAAAGAAGATCCCACAGTTGCAGTTCTATGATCACCACAGACCTTGGCATACAAACTCTCCTCTTGGTATTCTCTAATTCCATCACCCATACTCAACACCCATGGCCTCATTCGTGCGCTACGGCAAAAAGGTGGGATAACCATAATTCATACACTCCTAGTCTAATACTCCTCACAGATCGTAGCAATAGGCCGCAACTACGTTGCACACGCCAAAGAACTCGGCAATGCCACTCCCAAAGAACCCTTCTTCTTTCTCAAACCAACAACAAGCTACCTCCCCCCTGGCGGCAATGTTGAGATCCCCAAGGGCGTCGTCGCCCATCACGAAGGTCAGTTCCCATCTCCTATCGCCTTCACCGACTTTTGAGAGACTTTTTGAACAGTGGAACTAGGCCTCGTCATCGGCAAACGAGGTCGCAACATCTCACAGTCCAATGCAGAGTCATACATCTCAGGGTACACACTCGCAGTAGACATGACAGCCCGCAACGTCCAAGACAAGGTCAAAAAAGCTGGGTTGCCCTGGTCAGCTGCAAAGGGTTTCGACACTTTTACTCCAATAGGGTGAGTCTCTGCTCTGGCTCTTCCCTACGTCGAAATTTACACTCTACACACCAGTCCCTTCATTCCCAAATCAACAATATCAAACCCACACGCCCTAACCCTCCAACTCAAAATAAATGGCAACATCAAACAAAACGGGTCAACAGCCGACATGATGTTCAACATCCCCCGCCTCATCGAGAGCGTGTCTGGGGTTATGACTCTCGAGGTCCGTTCCCTTGAGCCCTTATTTTCTTTTTCTGACACTCTTTCTTAGGAAAACGACCTAATCCTAACCGGCACTCCCTCAGGCGTCGGCCCCATCCAACCAGGCGACCACGTCGAATGCACACTCTCAGACCCCGCAACCGGTAAAGAGCTCGCAAGGCTCGAGTTTGGCGCCGTCCAGCGTGACGGCGGGTACGAGTTTACCGATTAAGTGTAAGAATAGATCTACGCATGTCTACATA
The DNA here is from genome assembly GCA_900156845.1 of Coprinopsis strossmayeri. Classification (NCBI taxonomy): domain Eukaryota; kingdom Fungi; phylum Basidiomycota; class Agaricomycetes; order Agaricales; family Psathyrellaceae; genus Coprinopsis; species Coprinopsis strossmayeri. The sequence continues at coordinate 336,648 of FTPT01000081.1, forward strand.
CATACATACCCAATTCACCGATTCACCTTCACCTTCATCTTTACTCAGACAAAAAAAAAAGTATAATACTAACAGCAAGTCTATCTACGCATATAGTCATAGCTTCTTCCCTCCCTCCGCAAGGAACCAACTCCCCACCAAATCACCCACCTCTCTCTCCCTTCTAGTCTCACTCTCACTTCCTCTTACGGCACTCCCAAACCCACCACCACCACCACTCCCCCACACATCACCCTCATCCCCCTCCTCCGCACTCTGAAAATCTCCAAAATCAAACCCATCCGCATCATCCTCCATCGCCATCGCCATCTCCGCCATATCGTCGCCCGAATTCGAATCAGAACTCTGGCTCGTAAACGAGGACCCCGCGCCGGATGCAAAGGGGTCGTCTGGATCGCTGACATTGGCGTTGGTGCCCGTGGGAACCACTTTAGACGTCCTGGTGGTTGAAGGTAGAGATGCAGTAACAGCATTCGAATCCCCGAATGGTCCAAATCCGTCCTACAAAAAAAATCCGCATAATTAACCACTCTAGATTTCACACAACGTTGAGAGAGGACTCACATCATCGTCTATATCCAACCCACTCCTCAAAAACGGATTAGTCCGTCCACTCGCATTCGCACCGGGATCAAACGAGTCCTGGATAACCAATCGTCAGTCTCATCACCAAACGGGCGAGGAGTAAAAGGGAACCTACATCGAACCCATTCGCTCCAAACCCTCCACTCGCACCAGCAGCCGTCGACGTTGCAGAAGTAGACACAGAAGAGCCAGAGGAAGACCCCAACGATACCTTTGGCACTGCTCCAGGATGCAACGGATCCCGCATCGCAAACGCGCTCTGCGACAACCAGCCCTCGTCATCATCCTCATCCTCATCCGACGAATTAAACTGGTCCGCCGCATGGATCTCTTGTTCCAGGTACCGCGCAAACTATTTCCGTTCGTGTCGAGTCGAGTATGGTAGAGGTCCATTAGAATTGTCACCAATGCAAGAGAGTGAAAACTCACATGCGCAGCACGCGTACTATCCTCATCATCATCGTCATCTCTTCCAGCCCCATCTTCATCATCATCATCAGCACCCAACGGGAAGAAATGGGCCGTATTCCTCGGCGGATGGCCCCTCCTCCCACCCCCACTCTCAACCCTCCTAAACTCAGATCTCATCCCCTCCCTCGCCCCTCCCACACTTGCACTTGCACTCACACTCACACCTCCATCTCCACCCTCCTCCCTCTCATCCTTGAACGAAACCTTCCCATTCACAACTCCCTCACTCGCATTAGCACTTGCACTTGCACTGCTGCTACCATCCCCAGACTTGGAATCCTCCAACTCATCCTCATCAACCTTCCAATGCGCCATACTCCTCGAACTCACAACAGGCTTCCCACCACCAAGCAGCCGACTATCGTTCGCCTTGGTTTCCTTATACCGCCCCTTCACATACTTGTCCCACTCCTCCGGGACATAAGGCATAATCGTCAGCCGCAGATCAGGCGGGAAGTGGTCCAAAGCCGTTATCACATCTTCCGCGATGAGCGTCAGGTGGCCCATATAGCCCAATCTTCCGCCTTTCGTTGCCGAGCTGTATGTAGGAGTAGTTGTAGTTGTCAGAGTAGGAGTTGTAGTTGTAAAAGTAGAATCAGAAGCAGTTCAAACAAATAGGAGAGAGACATACATATCATTATCATTCCTCGCCTGACCCTCCACAATCCGATGCATAATCTTCGCATCCTTAAACAACGAAATCGCAAGCTCCCGATTCCTCCCACTCTCCACATTCCCCGTCAAAACCTGATGCACAAAATCATACACAGTACTATGCAAGAAATTGTTCCATGGGAATTCAAAGAACAGATCCTATACAGGGTGGGTGCATCAGCAAGGAGAGAGTCGGATAAAGAGTGAAAGTGCGGTATAGGGTATGCGACTCACCAGCAACGTCAAAAACAAATTCATCTCCAAAAACTGCTTCTTCAACTGTTCCCCAATCGGCAACATCATCTCCCCAGACCCATCCAACGTCGTCCGCCTCCTCGAGCTTCTCCGCGAACTATAACTCTGCCTCCTCGACACACTCCGCCTCATCGGTATCTCAGATGTAGGCGTAGTCGCAGTCGGCGACGTGCTCAACGTATCCGCCACAACAGGCTCCAGTCCCATCCCCATCCCAGCCCCAGGCGACGTCGACAACGAAATATTCATAACCTGCGTCGGCGACGTCGACACATTCGAGAAATTCGAACCCTGAGATTCGATCGAGGACTGCGACGACGGTGACGACGAAATCTCGACCGACGGCAACGAATCCTGGTCGTACATCGCAATCTCCTCCATCTCCTCGTCGTCAGAGCTCCCCGGCTCGTCCATGTCGTCGTCCGAGTCCAGCGACGGCGAGTCGTGCGTCACCATCCGCACCGGAAAGTCCTCCCGGGTCGGCAAGTCCTCCTCGTCGTCGTCCTCATCCTCGTCCATCGGTGCAGACTCCCGCTCGTTCGAGTTGTTCATCGCTATCACCGCTGCCAGCTCTTCCAGCGCAGCGAGCCCGCCTTGCAGCCGCCCCTCAGAGTCGTACAAGTGGTTGTAGGTCGCTGGTCGGTTGAGCAGGGACATGTTGGAACAGTGCAGCAGCTCAGCGAGGAGTTCGAGGATGCGGTAGCGTTCTAGTGTGAGTGGCGTAATAGATCCTACTGTCGTCGAGATAGGGCCGCGCTGTATAGACAGACATACATCAATGATACGGTACAACCACCATAGATAGCACAAACATACCAAAGACCGAGGATTCTTCAGATACAGGAGAAACTCTTGCATATGCCGACACGCAAGCTCGAGCACAGGTCCCAAATGTACGACCCCCATCCGATTAACCATCTCTTTCATAACTTCCTCCAACGCATGCCGCGTATCCTCCCCTTGCAAATGTATTTGCTGCTGCACCTGAATAAGCCTATTCCTCAATGTATGAAACAGATATGGCTCAAAGTAATCCGAGTTGTTCTTTCGAATCAGTTCAATCACGACCGCGATCGAGTGCACGACTGAGGATGTCGCGCTCTCCCTCGTCGCGGGCGAGGAGTTCATAAGCATACTCGAGCTCGGACTCGGATCGCGCGGGGCGTCTTCTTCGGGAAGTTCGTCAAACTTGTAGAGCATGAACGAGACGAGCTTGGCCATCGTCTCCCGCTTCGCCAGCTCCCGCGCAAAGCGGTTCGACGCAGGGCCGTTCGAGTTGGCGTCTGTAAGACCCGCAGCAGGCGACGGCGTCGCCATCGATATAATCCCCTTGATCAGGTCCGTCACGATGCTATGCACCGCCGTCGATTCCTCTGCCGACAGAAGGTCCACCAAGCGGCCGATGAAATCTTGCGAAGAGAGCCACTGTAAAAGAGAGGGAGAAAGAGGTTATCAGTCCCCCCTCTTAATACGTATTAAAAAGGGGAAACCACCCATCCAACGCACTTCGAGCACTCCATTCCCCTCCGCGTGCTCGTCCAGCTGGATTATCCGAACTAGGATATCAACAAAGGGCGACGTCTCGATGTGCTGCAGGAGCCGCTCGACAATGTTAGGCTGGTGTTGTATGAACACGATCATCTATATTGTTAACAATCCATGAGGCAAGGGGGAATGCATGCCGATCATCATATTATCATTATCGTGGAACGGGGAGGAGGCAGACAGCCACAACGCACCTCAGCCGGCTTCTTCGTCAAAAACGCAGAGCTTATCTTCGCGAAATGTGAGGCCATCACCATCTGCGTTTTCATCTCTTCAGGCGGGCGATCCAGGACGGTCTCCCAGAACGGCACGAGGAGCTGCTCCTGCTCTTCAATGCACGTCTCCACGATGGTCCATATCTCGCTGCACAGCACTTCCGTGGCGATATACGGATACCTGAGTGCAATATATTGCATAAAACACACCCCTCGTAAGAACCAAAGACGGCCGCAAAACGAAAAACAGCAACGACAAACTTGAACCGACCCTTCTCCTCGCTCTCGGTCTGGCCCGTGACATATCCCAACAAAGTCTTCAACACATCCACCCGCCCAAAGTACTCCGTCAACCGCTGATTCTGGGACTTGCACTCTTGCAGCAGATCGTCCTCGTCCAACAGAGCTTCGAGCGAGACGTCGTCCTTGTCCAGCAGGCTGTCGATGGACGATCCATTGTTAAACCCAAATCTAAACACCCCGATTCCATACAACAGGGCAAGGGAGGTCAGAGAGGGCTCGATAAAACAACGGGGCGCGCCGAAACGACTACCTCCAAAACATAAACTTGTGCAGGTGCTGCTGCGGATTGGCTGCTGCCTTGGAGGTCGATGGATGAAGTGAGAAGATAAATCGTAATCAGGTCGAACCTCAGCCGACGCGTCTGCTCAGGCGGAGATCATTCCGCTCAGGTACCAACCACAACTCCTTAAATTTACAGTTCAAGTAACTCATTACTTTTCTCAGAGTAAGATAATACACTGGGTATAGGTAGTTCGAGAGTCAAAACAGCCAGACAGCACAAAAACGGTTAGATACGGAGTATATATAGATAGCCGATAGTCCCATCAAAACTAGGACACAGATTAGACATAAGCCCGGCAAAAAACAACGCTAATAGGCTTACCCTGATCTGATACGTCCCACTAGCCTTGGTAAGGTACCGCACCCATTTGACGCTTGGGTAGTTACTCTTCTCGAACACTTTCAGGAAGCGCACGATCAATCCAGACGCAGTGAACATCAAGACCTGGAAATCAACATCGATAGGCGGCCTTGCCCAAGGCTGCTTGTTCGTAACGCTCGTCAAGGTCGCAGTAGCCGTGAATCCACACTCTTGTCCTCCTTGCATCCTCGGAATCCTGCAAAACAAAAACAAATGATGTCTCAACAACGATGAATTCGACTGGGGGACTCCTGACTCACTTCCAGATAATGACGTTTTCCGCCGGAACGTACTTGGCCTTCCCAGTCCCAACTTTACAATCCACAGTCGTCGTATTCAGCGGCGTAGGTATCCTCAGGACCACGTTCGTCGCCGCAAGCTTGTTATTAAAGTTCGTCTTCACCACAACGTTATACGAAACTTGCATCGTCCCAATCTCAGTGACCGAAGGCATAACTTTGATCGGAAGCTTCACATTCGACGTCGATCGGTATCTGCATAGAACAGTGATAAGGGATCGTTCTTGAGCTTGAAACGTTAAGAGCATATAGGTATAGCGGAACATACCCCATCAGCTCGAATTCACCATCAGGCGGGATGAAGCTAATCGTCCGTGTTGCATCGAACTCGTTGAGACGGACACATTGGTGGAAACGGCAGTCGTCGAGCTCGACAGCATCGCTTCCACCCCCTCCCCCCGACGATTTATCGATCACAAGTTTGTCGTTCAGGCCGAATTTGCATTCAGGTGTTCCGGACAGGTATGCTCTCATCAAGATGTGGCCATCGACATCGGCTCGGAGAATGTTCCCTAAGTACAGCAGACTATTAGAAACGATCCCAGAACAGAATCTAGGGGGAACGCACCTTTGGCGCTCATACTAAGATTGATAGTCTCAATAACATCGACGAAAGCTTCGTTCTTCTTGTACTTGACATCCGCCCGCCTCCAACTGATTGCACCGGTCGCTTGCACTGTAATCTTCGAAGACTCATCCTATAACCAAGTCAATGAGTAAGACCGGTGTTTGAAATCCTTGTAAGAACAGATACAACAGGAATCCCTTGTGACACCACGCTCTCCGTCGTAATATAGCTCTTCAAAGTATCGATTTCACTGTTCTGAGGGAACCCAAAGTCGCAGATTTCTGAATTGAAAGTAAATAAAAACTCTGAACCAAGTCGGTTGGCGTACCGTCAATGAGCTCATAGATAAGTGTGAAGTTGTTCTTGATAGCCTCTTCGTCGATCTTGCCAAAGTAGGACTTGGCGATATTGATAAACCGGTAGCAGAACTCGAATACGAGGGCTGCGTTCGCGTTGGTTCTGGTACATGTCGGTGAGCCATGAATGAATAGGAATTGAAGAACCAAAAACCACTCACTTCGTCACGGCAACAACATACAAATTGTTAATCCGCACATGGAAGAAACTCGTCGACCCAAGCGTTATAATCGGCGACCTTACATCGCTGTTCGAAATAACTTGTATCCGGAAAACATCAGCGATAGACCGTCTGTCGTTTTTCCGTTCAGGTTAAGCGTTGACGGGCACAGGGAGGAAAAGAAGCACACTTGAAGTCTGTCCTGTACAGTCTAGAGATCAATACCTATAAGAGATTAAGTACAAGCCATAATTCAGACCCCAACACATTCATCAAACCAAATCCACTATGAACGCACCTCGCCTTTCTGGTTGAATATAAAGAAGGCCTGGTGTAAGCCAAGACGATAAACGTATAAGTAAGCTTGGAGTTTGGTAGGGATCTGGAGGGGATATGCGTACCGAAATCATAGCAATTGTCCTTCAGCAGTGTATGCAGTCAATATGGCATCTTCTGGTGATACTGAGGGATGGGGTTCGCCGCTTACGACGTTGGCGATGGCTGGATAGCGTTGCCAGTGTTGGCCTGGCAGTCGCGGGCCAAAGCTTCCGGTTTCTGATTCAATCAGCTTAGTCAGCGTTCGCCCCTAACTAATGTCAACTCTCTGGGGGTTCCCATTCAAGTCTCTACCTCGAGCTTGTGGAAAACCAAAGAAAGGTTATGTGACTATGTCCTATGTAATACTAATACCATCCCTGCTGGAGAACTAATACTCCTGTATCTCAACGCGATAGTCGGTTGACTGGACTCAATGATCTTATTCCCTGGCGACATTCAACTGGCATCTGCTATTTGCCCTACTATCTCCCGGCTTTGAACAAGCCATAGAACCATCTATGAGATTAGGGATATCTTCTCTGTGCAAGCTCACCTGTGATCAACTCTAGTGACCAATTCAATCTATACTCCTGGAGCTCGATACTGTTTAAATCGAACCTACAGGCATTAGACACACCAAGTATTGTTGAATACCGTGGAATATGAGTCTGAGCATAGATCGAGCGGAAATGAGGAATCGGAGTTTACTGAGGGGCGCTTAGTATAAGGTAGGAATAAGCGCCATCATCATCAAGGCATCCGATCCGAAGCTCGGGGAGCTGTTAAAGTGTCGACTCCACCTTCCGCTGCCTGGACAAAATAAAAGAATTGGTTTGGTCTTAGTATGGTTTTGTAGATCTTTACCTGGAATGAGTTTTTTAAGGGAATAACCTATCCAACTACCGTTGGGCACTCTCCTACCTGGATGAGTGTTTAGTGCTTCCACTGCAACTCGTGAAGTACCTGTGATTTTCCTCTTAGCTACTGAGGTGGAATGACCAAAAGGATCCATTCTAGACCGTTCTACATGGTATGGATAATGTGGTACAGCTGGCTTCGAACCCTTACCACACCCACGTCTGTCAAACTCGGACTAAAGCCTTGTCGAAAGCTAACCACATTATGAAGTCATAGTACTACGAAATATAGGAGGTGGACGAGCTCGAGTTGCGTTCTATGACCCCGAGTGACACTCTATACGTACATATACTCCAAGGTTTGCAGATCGTTGCACGCATTGTCTTCGGCGCCGGAGCTAAGATGCACTTCTCATGTTCGCAATAACTCGCTCCAATGGAAGATGAGGCAGGGCCTGGACAGGCCTGAGAAAATAGGGACGCGAATAGATTCCTCCGCAAAGTTTTAGCGAGCCCTTGAATACTGTTCATAACTCTACTCCTGCTGGTACATAGACTACAGACCTCCTAAGCCATGTACTCCTAAGCGCATTTCAGGCGCTGACATAAGTAGAATGGGGAAAGTTGAGACCGAGGGGTAGGACCAGGTGATTCTGTGATCGGCCGAAAATTTCAATAGACCCCAGATCGGCCGTCCCAAGAAGGCATCGAGTCATGTTACAGATATTTGAAAAGTGACAAGGATTGATTTCGATTTGTATTCCATTTCTTCTCTCTACTCCTTTGCCCGACGACGCTGGACTAGCCACCGCCAGCTAGTACCTACAAACAAAATGTCGATGGCTATCCCCAGTGCAAAAGTTCGGTTCCAGGGCTCCACCGTGTCCTTGGCCCGCTCAAAATCGACCCAGGCGTCGACCTGGTCGTCGTCGATGGTCGAAGCCAAGCAACGAGTCAGAGAACATGCACGGAACATCAGTCGCACGACTGTGTCCAAAGCCCAACCCGCTCCGTCTGTGTAAGTCGAGGAACTGAACATGACTATGGACTTGGTTAACAATACACTCAGACGACCAACACCAGCATCTGGATTCCAGCCAGGAGTGCTGCCCGCAAAGCACCAGCACATACGCGACGGTCCAGGGCCGAGCCCTAACGCTCCGTTGGACCACACCTTCGTCGGTCTAACCGGCGGCCAGATCTTCCACGAAATGATGCTGCGCCACGGTGTAAAACATATCTTTGGCTACCCTGGCGGCGCCATTCTCCCCGTCTTTGACGCCATCTACAAGTCGCCGCACTTTGACTTTGTCCTCCCCCGCCACGAGCAGGGCGCGGGACACATGGCCGAGGGCTATGCCCGCGTGTCCGGCCTTCCTGGCGTCGTCCTTGTCACCTCTGGCCCTGGTGCGACGAACGTGATCACGCCTATGCAGGACGCTCTCTCCGACGGCATCCCCCTCGTCGTGTTCACTGGTCAGGTAGCCACCTCCGCCATAGGCTCCGACGCGTTCCAGGAGGCAGACATTGTCGGCATCTCGCGCAGCTGCACAAAATGGAACGTCATGGTCAAGGACATCTCGGAGCTACCCAGACGCATCAACGAGGCCTTCAAGATCGCCACCTCTGGTCGACCCGGCCCTGTCCTCGTTGATCTCCCCAAGGACGTGACAGCTGGGATCCTGAAGACGCCTTTGCCCTACAAGGCCACGACACCAGGCATCAACCTTGGGCTGCCCAACAACCCTTTGCAGATGAACGAGCCCCCGATCGACCACACCCTCATCCGCCAGGCTGCCGAACTCATCAACCGCGCAGAGTGTCCCGTCATCTACGCCGGGAACGGTGTCCTGTCTTCACCTATGGGCCCAAAGTTCCTCGCCGAGCTCGCGGCAAAGGGCAATATCCCCGTAACGACCACCCTCCAAGGCCTAGGCGCCTTTGACGAGACGGACGAGAGGAGCTTGCACATGCTCGGTATGCACGGATCTGCGTACGCCAACCTCGCTATGCAGACCGCGGACGTCATTATCGCTCTCGGAGGACGGTTTGATGACCGTGTAACCGGCAAGATCGACACCTTCGCACCCGCCGCCAAGGCTGCTGCACGCGAAGGCCGGGGTGGTATCATCCACTTCGAGATTCAGCCCAAGAACATCAACAAGGTCACCGAGGCTCAGATCCCCATCCTCGGCGACGTCGTCGCGAACCTCTCAGCCCTCGTCCCCCTCATCGAATCTAGACCCCGCGAAGCCTGGTTCAAGGACATCAGAAAGTGGAAGAAGGACTATCCGTTCACGTACGTGAAGAGCAAGGCCGGTGAGAGGATGAAGCCCCAGGAGGTCGTGGAAGAGTTGGAGGCACAGACGAAGGCGAAGAAGGACGAGGTAATTGTCGCGACTGGTGTAGGCCAGCATCAGATGTGGGCTGCGCAATTTTTCAGGTGGTCGAAGCCAAGGTCTATGGTTACCTCTGGTGGACTCGGGGTGAGTTGATCGTTTTTATATACGTTTCAATCTTATCTTTTGCTTCCCCCTTATCTACTGTTCCGCCACTTGTTCGCACTTGACCTTTTAAACGGAACCCTTTACCCTGGTCCCCATCATCGCCACTTTGCGTGCCTATCACACTTGCACCTCCTTATCAATCTTTTCTTAACAAATCAATACTGACATATTATCTTCTCTCTCAACAGACCATGGGCTTCGGTCTTCCTGCCGCGATCGGCGCCAAAGTTGCCGCCCCGCAGAAAATTGTCGTGGACGTTGATGGAGATGCGAGCTTTAGCATGACGGCGATGGAGCTGGCTACAGCGTCGCAGTATGGGATTGGTGTGAAGGTGTTGATCTTGAACAACGAGTTCCAGGGAATGGTTTTGCAGTGGCAGGGTGAGTATATGCTCTATCTGGTTTCACCTTCTCCATGGCTCATGCACCCTCTTCCAGACCTGTTCTACGAAAAACGCTACTCGCACACACAGATGACGAACCCAGACTTTGTGCTCCTGGCCAGAGCGATGGGCGTGCACGCGATCCGGTGTCACACTGCGGAGGAGCTGCCAGCAAAGATGAAAGAGTTTTTGGAGTACGACAATTCGAAGCCGGTGGTAATGGAGTGTTTGGTCGAGAAGGACGAGCATGTGTTCCCCATGGTGCCCGCGGGCAAGGCTCTCCATGAGCAGCTGTTGCATCCCACTTTGAGAGGCGACATGAAGTGAAGGGCAACTTTAGCTTGTATACTGTAGCTGAGCTTTTTAACCCACCTCCTTGTCCTTCCTCTTCGAGTTGTAAGGCTGCCGGTTGTTCATTTGCCACTCTTTATCACCTTGTCCTCCTCCTCGCCAAAACGCGCCCTTACGCGCGGTCGGTTACTTCGAATTATTGTTCTTTATTTTATCTTCCATTTATCTTTCATCCTTTTTTTGCATTTATAGTCATGTTCAACATCACGCTGCATCGTCTTGTCTACTCGCAATATTTGCCTTGTTACCTACGTCCAATTGCAACTCACGTACTCACACACTCACATCATCTACCGCATCTCTTCCTCAACTTGCTGTTGCTCATATCTGAATTCTTATCATCTTCATCTCTTCCTTTGCTTTAACTTGTCTCAATTTTCTTTTGCCTCCTTGCTCGTTTGTTTGGCGGACGTTAACGTTCTCGATAGTAGTTTCTTTCTCTTCTCTTTTAGTTGGTTAGTTGGTTGGTGAAAGGAAAATGGAAAACGGAATTCGAACACAAGAAGTATTTACGCATCCTCATATCCACGCATGCACTTTTGCAGACAAAAATCGAATTGTACGATTGTAGTTACAATTACTTGCCACTAGTTTTATCATGTTGCACGTTAGATAGTTGGGAGCTGGGACGGTTAGTAGTCTGGTATGTACAGGCTAAGCTAGGCAAGATAAACGTAAAATAGGTAGTGATCTTATGGATTTTATGGACTCTGATTCGTATGCAACGGGTGGTGTGCGTCCGCGAGGGCAGAAGGAGATGGACAACAGGAAAAGGAGACCACCTTAAACTTGACTTCCGACTCGGGGATTCTCTAAAGCCCACGGCCCTATGAGCCTTTACCTATGTCTAGGCTCCGGCGTAGTGGCGTGCAGTCAAAGTCTACATAAGTATCATTAAAGCAGCAGGATCGAGGGAGGACCTCCCCTTAAACCCAGCGATCTCCACGAAGCCAAGACCACGAAGCGAACGGGCGCTTAAGTTAGGAAACAAAGCCCCGAGAATGCGCTTGCAATTAAACTCGCGACATGTTGTGAACCCTGTATCACCTTTACGATCGATAGCAAGACAGTAATGGGTGCTGGTGCTTGCATATACGCCAGACCATGCTACATCTCAGTACTGCCGCTCATTGTCAAGATATCCGAACAGGCCGATGGTTACAGTCCTGCGGCTGTACATAGATAAGGGTAGATGTTCCACACCTCCTCGGGAGATCAAACCCTCCGATTCAAGTTTCATCGATAAACACTCCCTCGTTTCCTGTTTTGCTGATATTGCAGCAATCGGATATCTCTTTGGAGAGGGGTATAAATATACTACGCGCGCGAGATGATGCTGTATATCATCCACCAAAACGTTAACCCCACTTCCACTCCACGTCTCCACGACTAGGAGCTACACTCAAGCTTATAAACGCCTACTCACATCTATCCGAAGCGAATATACCAAGCAATCACGCCTATTTTCCAACCTGGCAGCGAACTCATCGTCATCGCGCGGGGGTGCGGCACACTACGGCTCCTTTCATGGGGCAAGAACAATCCCTCAGTGGTCGGGGGCACACCCACGCCCTCAGGCTCCTCCGGCAGCACCATCACCAAGTTCCTCATCTCTTTCACCCACGGCTACGACAGCTTCGCCTTCATCTGGGACGCCGACGACTCCGGCGAGGCCGTCTACCAGATCGGGAGCCACCTCGAAAGGAGGCCCGTCGGCAGACACTGGACGAATGCCAGTGTTGTGAATAGGAGCTCCGGCGCGAAGGAGGTCGCTGCGCAGGATGTGGCCAACCTTGTGCCGAGCGCGGTGAATAGGGATAAGGCGACAACGGTTTTTGTCATTCCTAATTCTCGTCAATACGATACCCACAAAGTTATTAAAAGGAGGAGAGATCAGGTAAGTACGGCTGCATAAAAGCCAGCACTTTTGACTGTTTTTAAGGAAAGAAAGTTGGCTGATAAACGATCGTGTAGAACATGAACATGTGTGCTGAACACAAGTCGAAATGCCTGATATATATGTTAAATCAATAAAGTAATAATTACCGCTTTCCAAAGGTCAAGAGCTTGGGTTTGTGTCAGAAAAGGTTCTGCAATTCAATCTTGGGTATACGATGGCGGTAGGCTGACGATTGTGCCGGTACGCGGAAGCCGAATGCCACTGTCCGAATACTGAACAAAATCGACACCACGTACGCCTCCTCCATAAAACGCATGAGCAGGATTGTGATTTCGCATCCTAAGTCTCATAATGTGAGGTTCTTGGTCAACAGTCGGGAGTCTCGTAATATGAGGTTCCTGGCCTGTAGAAGCTTGAACGGAAATCGAGCTTGCTGTATCGCTAGTAGGCCCATCAGGCCCGTCAGGAACTTGACCCCTTCGGAGCGGAGACAGACGTTGTGAGACCAGCGGGGTTGAAGATTTACTATCCTGGTTATACTGGTTGGAATTAGACAGGGACAATTGAGAAACGTCGAATGGATGTATGATATGTCTTTGAGCAGTGGCCGTAGGTGAAGGGACGGCAGTAGCCGTGAGCGGGGGTATAGCAGTCTCTGGATGCCTGCGACTGTTTGCGGTGACCGGAGAATTGCCGAAATAGGGCTGTACAGTAAGACGAGCGGGAGGGGAGTTGAGAGGCGGCTGAACTGGCATTTGGGCATAAACTGGGGTAATTGGTGACCCAAATTCCTTCCGCTTCCCATTTCTTCTTTTCAGAAAGAGGAGTCCGATGACAACGAAGGCAATGACAGCGAAAGCACCAACACAACCCCCTACAATGGCACCTATATGAGGTTTACCCTTAGCAGAAGTAGACGGAGACGAGCTGTCGGTTGGGTTGGACGGTAATGGAGAGGTCGCGCTGTGCGTTGGAGACAAACGTGTCGTGTTCACTGGAATGCGAGGGTCACCGTCTTCTACAAGAAAGTGGTCGAGAGTAAGGGGAGTGGATGATCCCTCGTGTGTCACTACGAGAGTATGCTCTCCATATGGCAGCGTTTCGGATTCGAAGTAGGTTTGGCCCCGGATGGTAAACGTTGAAGGTAGTCCTTTTAGATTGAATTGAACTGGGGGTCCATTGTCAATTGAATATGTTGCCGTCGAGTTTCCCGTCGGATAGTTCCCTGGAGTCCATCCAATCCAGGTGATTTTGGTGCCTATGAGCTCGTCCGTCAACTTCTTGTCCCTCATGTCGAGAATCCCGCAGACAAGTCTTACCTGTGAATGAGAGAGCGAGTGACGACTGAGGTTGTGTCGCCAGAATTGCATCTCCGTCGCTCACAATGGACTGCCAATTACCAGATGGTAATGAGATACCAGGGTCGCTGTGATCAATCATCACCGTTGCGCCCTCCAGCTTGGCATCGTACGGTGGGCGGTATCGAATCGAATCGATCCAAAATATGAATCCATCTCCAGCGGTTGCACTGACAGTGAGAGTGTGACGACCTTCCCGTCTTCGCCACCCGTTCCAGCTACACAGTGGCCAGTTATTGGCAGGCCCCGGGGCGAATGCTTCGACAGTAATCGGCTCCCCGTCGATGAAACAGCTCCAGCTAGGATTGGAGGTCCCATTCATGTTCTGGTTTATCTCCACTGCGCTTGTTCCAAGCAGTAGTATCTCGGAGCCTAATAACACATAAACGGACGAAATCAAGCAGAGGACGACCACGCACCAGTGAAGGTGAACGTCAAATTGCCGCTCGTGTTCGTTCCATGCTGGGATCCACGATATGCTGTGCCGAACAATTGGTAAGTTCCAAAGTCGCTTTGGCGGGATATCCAATCGCCCGTGAACTCGAATCTAGGATCATCGTCGTCCACGACAATCCACCGCGTCCTGTTAGACATGATCGTCCCCTCAGTCACGTCAACGTTGCGGTCGTCTATCCTGACGAGGGTGGGGAAGACAGTGATGGAAACACACTGGCATTAGACCACAAGCAATTAAGTAAGGCGATTTTAATCACCTTGGGAAGTGTTGATTCAATGAGCTTGGTGAATACCTGGTGACGTTCTGAGTACATACCAGATGCAGTACAAGAGATCGCTATCATAGAGTTAGGCCATGCCGGTGGTGCAGAGAGTTGAGACGTGCTCAGCCGGTAACCTAGATACATGGAATTTAGGAAACTCAAAACCCAACGCCACACAGAGCAGTAAACCACCTGTGATCCACTGCGGTGCCTTACGTCCAGTCTTGCAAGATGCAGCTATGCGTTGAATCTTGAGTGATAAGCTTTTTTTCGGCCATACGGTGATAAGGTGGCCTTCGTTGAGCTTTGAACTCATATATGCCCGCACAGTTTGTAGCGATACGTCGATATAAAGGCATTGATCCTCGTACCTCTTACTATTTGAAGTGCCTGGCTTGGTTTATTTGCCCCTTTGGGTCGACTCTTTCGACCTGTGTGTAGTGAATGCTGTGCACCTTGGGACGAAGGTGTAAAAACAGAACGGGAGAAGTTCGATTTGTGATCCAGACGGTGACGAATGGCATTTTGCCAAGACTGATATTGTACAGCTTGCACTGATGTTGTGATTAGTTGGATAAGGTCAATGGAGCGAAAGAAGGGATTGGGTGAGACGCGAGGATCGACTCTGACATGTTCGTCACTGGGCCGAATTCGAAACTGACGCATACATCCCAGCTAGACATGAGCTAGCGATATTCCGGGAAAGAGGATCGTGGAGAAACGAGAAAGGAATCGGTCCCCTGTTGAAGCGCGCGAATGGACAGCGACAGTGGCTATGATAGCACATAAGAAACTGGCCGTCAGGGAACTTGAAGTTTAACTCTGGGCCTGAGGGATAGTAGGCAAGGTTTATTTGGGTTTAACAACCACGTTACGAGGCCTATTCAAATACGCACCTGGCAAGTATTGCGTTGCAGTGAACGATTTCCCACTCTACAATGAGCCCGTACTGTCCAGGACCATTCCTTGGGGCGAACACTCAGAAAAGACAGTCGCCAGTTCTTTCGAAATTCGAAAAGGCTTCAGATCTTCAGACTCCTTCCAGCAATGATGTGCTGGAAACGTGTTCCCAGTTGGGGTTTAACCCTGCAAATGCACTGATGTGTTCCAATGAGACCAACAAATATTCAGGTATCCGTCACATATGCCCGTGTATTCGAATAATTGCCAGGGGGACTTCTCTACGGACGTCAAGTCAGAAATGATATGAACTGCTCTCGACATGAAGGCTCTCACCATCTAAAAAGTAGCTCATTTCGCGTAATCGCCGTTTATATTGCTATTGAGCGTAATTTGTGCCCAAAGACACGTCCAGACTCGGTATATTGGCGTCGCAAAGGGTGAGACGACGAAAATCCCGCATTCCGCTGTTCGGCTTCTGCCGACTGTGCCATCATGATCATTTGATTGTCCATGGTCGTGCTCGTTCATTTCTCGACTTCAGCGCTCAGCGACAATTCTTTGTCTGATAGAACAGGCATCCGACTATGGAACATGACATGGGTATCCCCACTCCTGGTCCCCATCTAATTCCCTATACTCTTCTCAACGATCCTCTGCCTGATATCCTCCTTTCTGCACTATCTACTCATCTCTGCTCTTGAAACCGCTCAATTTCTACCTTCGACCAGGAGTTAGCAGATCTTGAAGGAGAATTTGTCAAATTCGAAAGACATGAGAAGCTTTTGTCCCAGAGAAGTCACATTAGCCAGCACTTGGTGGAATACCATCGAGGTCGTACTAGGCCACATAATTCGGTGCACTTTGGAGGCTTTGAAGCACGATTCACCGGAAATTATGGAGAGCAGACCTCTAGACAAGGAGAACCTTCGTCTCGTCTGCAAAAAAGGAACTAAGCTGCCGTAGTTACCCCTGATCTATCCCGGAGTCTCATGTGGACCTCGATTTGTGCCGGCGGGAGCATCCAGTTGTACCAGCCTGAGGCAGGTCCGATATATGAACCGGATGAGCTGGATATGGAGGATCTCCACTCCACCTAACAACTACAGGATCTAGGGAAAAGGTCATAAAGGAAGGCCAGGAACAATCGGAAGTGTATAGCAACGCAAATATTTTATTCCGGGAGTAACGAAACTAGTTTCAGTGGCGTTTTAGTTCCATCGTCATCCACGACTTGAGGTTATGGTATTCAATGGACTAGTACATATATTCAATGCAACTCGATTTAGCCTCCCCGAAGAATGGCTAATATCGTTGCATGTACATGATCGGGTGACACGGAACTTACAAGACGACCCCTTACATCAAAAATTGCATCCCTCCCAGCTCCTCGAACATAGAGAAATTACGGCAGATTATACATAGAATAGTCCCTTCTTGTCCATCCCTTGTCCACCCTTCCTACGTGTCCATCTGGAAGCCTCTTTTCCCGATCACTTGCGCTTCCTCCACATACCAGGACCATGCTGGGCATGCACTGTCTCGAGAAGAATTGGAGGATATGTTTATGTATGGTATTCAAGGATCCCAGTACCACCGTACCAGAAACGTCTTGATCATGAGAGGCTACTTACTGTCGACACAATTTGATGGCTGTTCCGTCCCTTCCGTACTAATCCAGCTCGTGCCTTTTATATGGTGAGCCTATGTACAGTATATTGTAACCTGAAGATCCTGCACCTGCGCCCTGCATCCCGTGTGTACATATTTGCCAAGATAGGCGCCCAGAGGAGATTCGGCTATTTCCGTTTGATGTCTCCATAAGTTCGAGTGCTTGGAGTTTCGCACGTTGCCTTGACGTTGCCTTCTTCCTACCTCCCTCGAAATCCTTAGAGATGGACGAGCATGTCATTCTACAACCTCAAGATCCTGAACTCCTTCAGTACACACTCGTAAATGACCTTCTTCCCGAATCTTTGATGCCGGCCCTGTCCTCCCATTTGACCCATCTCAACCAATCGATCTCCTCTGTTGAGAAAGAACTAGCGGATTCGATGCAGGTGGTAGCTCAAAGACAAAGGCTGCTTGGTGCTTTAATGGCTGAAAAATCAAAGTGGGCATCACTCGTTGGAATGCGGGCACTCCCAATCGAGATAATCGCCCATATCTTGCGATGCATACTAGTGGCCATGTCATGGGGCAAAGATGGCATAGGTGCCACTGATCCCGTCGAGCTCCTTCAGCTTCGCCTTGTCTGCAGAGGGTGGAACGAAGCCGCTTTACACACCCCAGATCTATGGAGGACCCTCCGATTGGACCTCGACGCATGGAACCCATTGTCAGATCTCCCCCTTTCGACTTTTGTTGAGGGATGGGTCGGACGAGGTGGGGAAGGCAACCCGCCTTTGAAATTATCTCTTATTGGGCGTAAACATCGAGACATACGTAGTGGACCCTTCGCGATGGATCGCGTCTCGAAAGAACTTGCAGCGATCCTCTTCCAACCAGACAGGAATTGGGTAGTGTGGCAAATCGAGTCTGTCCTCCTCGATAGCTTAATGGGCGATACAGATGGCCTCTTACACCTCCTCGATGGATCTCAGTTACAATCGACTACTGAAGCTGCACTACTCATTGACGATGCAGCAGGCCGGTTGCGTCAACTCAGCTTAACCGGACGATGGACAGCGTACCACTTACTCTCCTCGCCCGCAAAAGCCAGGAAGCTTGCTCTGGAAAGCCTCTTCCTGAGAGACGCACCTGACGGAAGAAGAGAATTTCTCAAGTTTCCTGGTTATTTTCCATCCCAACTTCGATTTCTTCACATCCATGGAGACTGGTATTATCCGCTGGAGGCGATTTTTGGAGCACCACTCCTAGAAGAGTTTATACTGGAGGCGGACAACAGCTGTGGGTTTGGAATATCCCCATCCTCGATTGTCAACCGATCTCTTCAACGCCTGATTCTTAAGGGACGTATACCTGTGGAAAGCCTCCAGTACATCCTACCCCACCTGACGCTCCCTTCGCTCAACCTTCTCCAACTCTGTGGAAGCTATAGGGCGACAGGAGCTGGGTATTTCGGGCGTCTACGCGCGATGGACAGCTTTTTCGAAAGATCTTCGTTGGAGAATTTTCAGCTTTCACTGGAACATAGCACCGTGGATCGAGAGGAACTGAATTCTGCGGAATTTCTTATCAGCCAGTTCGGACATGTCACCGTAGCCTGCTTATACCTGGACAAACTCGATACTCTGCTGGTCTGGCGTGGACTCCCGCATACGCCTGTCTTCCCCCATTCCATTCGAGCGGTTGCCTGTGTCAGGGTTGATCACTTACCAACCCGTAACGAAAGCACCTCCTGTGCATTGGACTTCCTTTCTTTATTCGTGCCAAAATGTGTCTTGTACCTGCCGGACACCATCATCCCTCCTGACGATCTCAAGCAAGCATTTGACGTGCAGTATCTCCCTAGCGAAACTTGGGCAGATATCTTTCGCCACAATATCTGTCAAATCGAGCATGAAAAGGCTTTGGAGCGCGAATTCGAGACCTTACGGCTCGTCTAGGGTATCACACCGCTTTATTAGATACAGTATGATTACGGTGTTGTCAGATACCCCCAGAACTGCTAGACTTGTTGCACGAACTCTACCACTAGGTTCTGGTAAATAGCGCACCTACCATCCCATTCTATGATTGAACATGAATTCCATGAGAAATTCTAGATGGAACGGTCCTCATGCACTGTGTATATCGCCCCATACAAATGATTCAGGTAGGGTGGGCTGCCAACCAAGATGGAAAGTGCACCCGATCGTACCTATTCCAGCTAAGAATTCGCAATAGAACAGGCTTAGGAATAGTCCATTCGCCTTTTCAGTAATTCAAGCCAGCTCGAAGCTTCTTTCGGTTATTCCTGAAGGAATTTCCTCCCGAAACACCCGGGTTCTCTAGGCAGGTGTTCGAAATCGAAAAGGAAGGTCGGGTACACTGGTGTCATACAACGCAGCTAGCCTTTTACTAGTAGCCACGTCGATGTTGTAGAGACTAAGAGCATGATTGTAATCACCTGGTTGGCCATGTCTCATCGGAACCATTAATTTCCCCGGTCCTCAGCGAGTCGCAGGGAACCACATTCTCAGGTCGATTAGAACCAAATTCGAATTCTTGATAACCTGCACCTTCTGACATTATCGAGGATCGTTGTGTGCACGAAGAAGACAAACATCATCCATTTAGCAAGTAGTATCCCAGGGAATAGATACCGCCCGGAACCAGGGACTAATTCAAGTATATGCCTCAGGTTTAAGTCTAACCGGTGTAGCCTACAAGGGAGCAGTTATCAGGTGTGCTCAAAAGACTTCCTGCGTTCGCATACCGTGGTCAGGATCGTTGAATAGACATCGTGCACCTTGAAATCCCTGCGCCTTCTGGCCGACGAATTGAGGTGAATTGCCTGCTTCCTCAACCAATGTCAGAAAATCTTCAACATCCCGAACCATCATCGCACTCACATGGCGAGAAATACTCAACTCGACAATTC
This sequence comes from Coprinopsis strossmayeri, assembly GCA_900156845.1. Lineage (NCBI taxonomy): Eukaryota > Fungi > Basidiomycota > Agaricomycetes > Agaricales > Psathyrellaceae > Coprinopsis > Coprinopsis strossmayeri. Next base: position 356,542 of record FTPT01000081.1, read on the forward strand.
TTCCTTCAACTCTCCTCGAAGAACCCGACAATATTCATCTAAAGGGACGGAAAACGCCCCTGTTCGGTGTAATCTCGCGTTGGCCTCTGCGAGAGCAACCAGGGCCGTTGTGGGAGTAATATCGGACCGCGGCATACGTACCGGGACACACCCACTAAATACAACTGACAAACCTTCTTCGAGGACTGTCCGACTATCTCCTTAACACCAACTTCTCCACCTTCCAAGTACAACAACAAGGCTGGCCCGGGAATCCGAAAGCATGCGAAATGGTCCAAAGACCGGGAGAAAAGTAGTGGGGTGTCACTGGGAAGCCCTTGAAGTATACTACTGGCTCGGCTTCAATGGGACTATGTTCAGCACGCAGGCTGGCAGTTCACCCGAGATATTCCTCTTTCTATTCAAATTCATTAGGTGAGAAGTTGAATGTGCGGGGAAAGGAAGAAGTGGAAGAATTAATGAGCAGGCAAGTCGATGAATGCAATGACACGAGGCTGCTGGCAGTGCTTGCTCGTGTACAACGGCGCCGCGGCGCAGTAGGCCTTCGTTCCATCTGGTTCATTGAATGTTGCGAATTTGAATTACTGGCGCCATCAGAAGAGCAGATAAGATGCCATGTACTGACCTTTTGGGCTCGACGCAGATACAGCACAAACGTGCTACTCTAGAAAGCCTACCAGCCACGTTGTACCCATCGAGCGAATGCCCAGCCGTGTACCAACCTTCGCCACGGGAAAGCAGATAACGCACTCGCAGCAGTGTGACACACTTCATCGAGCACGTTAAGCGCAGACTTCTGATAGCAACCCCACAGACAGCCATTGCGATATGTAGTGCGATTGAACCAAGCTCGATTGTTGCTTCTGACTTCATACCTGGTGTTCCAATTCTAGATCAAGTCGAGTCGGTTCGGAGGATGTATTAGGCGATCAGTGGCCGTGCTCCTGCTGTGCTGCAGCGCTTGCAGAATAACATCGAGGCTTGCCTGGCTTAGCCTGATACAGATCGCAACTGAGCAAGGCTGTTAAACCATATGCCTGAAATGAATGGTTGATCACGATCAGTCAAAAGCGAAGCTGGGGACCACACAGCAGGAAGCATAGTATGTAGGCACATACTGCGGGGATGATCCAACAATTAGAGCGAGAAGACAACAACGGGGATCTTCGTGTTGATGAATCGATGACTTGTCACTTCCTGTGCATCTGCATCATGATCAACAGAACGACGCAAAGACAAGAGTCTAAGCGCCCAACATGTTCTATTATTGGAACAGGTACTTCGCTGATGTCGGTCATGTAGAGTTGATGGTATCCGTTGCATTCGAACCTTTTCACAATAGACATGCCCTTTGACCGAAGTCTGACAGTAACAAATAGATATCAGTCGCAACCGGGCTTCTGGTGGACTGGATGGGATGAACTCACCACGAGAACCCCTGATCCCACCTATCGCCGCAAATTTGTTCAAATTCTGAATGATATGAAGTCACATTGAGCGCTCTCCGCTCGAGATCCACTTAGCAACAATCTCAAACTAGAGACATGGATCATGGATGGATCCATAAATCACAGTAACAGAGACAAAATGAACTTGCAAAACAAGTCCGAGATTTGGTGAGTCCAACAAGGCCTTTGGCTAGTTACGTCACAAAGTCCATAGGCCAGACCAACCGGTGAATACTTGAACCCTTGAGCGCCCGCCGCAAGCGCATGGGGTACACCGAAAAATTTCCAAGATAGGCTTGACGCGTTGACGACGCGCCTTAGCATACACAACCTGAAACTCGCACGGGCGCGTCCGGATGCCACTGGCAGATGGCACGTTACCGTGGCACCGATGAGCAAGGGGGATGAGTTAGGGTCGGTTTCTTAACCCTTGTTAGCCCGAATAAATGCTCGGAATAAGTAGTATGTCGTAGGTCAGATGAAATCACGAATAAATCGCATTATCTTGTTCCGGCGTTGAATCAATAGTGACGTTGTAACGGCCGCGGACTTGCTCCGATAGTTGTCGTTTTCACCGTGCGTGTTGGTCGGATGAAACGACAGAAAGGTATTGCTTGGCTCATTAATCAAAAATCGTGGCATTTCCAAGAAGTTAATCAGCAATGATAAAGACCTATGGCTATTAGAACTCGTTAAGCGAATTATGTGAGAAAGAGATTGGTAAGTGAAAGAGGAAATGTGTTACCTGTCAAAGCTTCAATGTGCTGTATCTTGGAGCCTTGAGCCACGTTACTTACTATCGTTATTCCTAGTAGGAACACGTAAAGATCTCTTGAAATACACGCCGAATCTTGAGCCTGTAAGATGGTGAGCTGGAGATATCAAGGATGGAAATCAATCCACCTGTCTCAGGTAATAAGTGACAAGCTTTGAATCTGAGCCGCGGGAGGATCGATGCCATAATTCTTTCGAGAGTGTTAAGTTAAGAGCCGCAGACTTCCCACAAGCCGTTAAGATACAATGGCCTCAAAATTCGAGCTGTAAGATAGGCCGGTGAATGGGACGCAACACACGTTAAGGGCGGGGCGGGCAGACGATCCGAGTCGCCGTCCTAGTTTGAGACGTGCAATGGCATCTGATCACCGCCTCTGCAGACTGGGCTGGAGCGTGAATGAAAGCAGTCTATATCCTTCGTACGAAGGGATTGGAAACATACCAGTTAAGCTATCCCCAAAATTACCCTGAAAAGCCAGCGCTGTTCGTCGGCTCGAGTGTTCACGGTAAAACGGATCTAAGCCATCCGAGGTTTCCCGCTTGTCCCTCGTTATGTATATCCCAACCACACCAAAAAACAGGTGGAGCGTTCGAACGGAGCGTCACAAAATGTTACCTGTCAATTACCGATTGAAATCGTGCAAGGGAAGGGCCAAAAATTAACCAGTCCCATATGCAAAAAATCCGCATGCGGGATGAGACTGTCCCCAATGGCCGGCGTGTTCAAAAAGGATCAGCCTTGTCGTAAGAAATCATGAGATTTTGCAAATGATTTTCGGTGCAAACAAGAGGCTTAGGACGATATACCATATTCCTGTATAAAGCTTGGAAACAAGAGCGAGCACAGCCGGTAGTCAAGCAAGTATGACCAGCCTCGACTTCCGCAGCTCGTTGTACATAGGCCTCGGCGAGCCAATAGCAGTCGCGACAAGAAAACAGGCACGTAAAGGACACCCCGGTAACGGTGGTTCCGTTGCCAAGTATGTCTCCGAGCTGACGCTTCCGATCCTGCCTGGTTCGCCTTGTCGGAGTAATCAAAATGAACCAGTTGGGAAATCGATAGCCAGCTTGGTCGCCGAAGCCGACCTAGCCGACCCGACGTTTGCTGTTGAGCCAATGCCTGGAAGAGCGGAGCAACAGAAAGCGGATGACTCGCTGACGATGACACAGATATTAGCGCGCAGTGAAAGCTGTAGAGCCTGAACGATTGAACCCGTGAACCGCAGCCTGGCGGACCATTATCACGATGATCAGAAGCCAGTCAGAAAATGAAATCATGTTGATTGTTCTTTATCGTGACTCCTAATCCACAATAACTGCAGCTTAAAAGCCTGTGATACAGGTTGCCGAAGGGTTGAGTCATTCCGCAGAACCGTGGCGGCATTCGCAGCATAGTTGCCACGACGTCACAAATGCCGTACAATCCATGCAGCAGTAATTTATTCCCCCATAGTATCCGCGTTCCCATCCTTTACCCTGAAGCCTGAGACAGCCGAGTGTGGTAGAATGTGCTGGCCAGCTTTGCCAAGGAAGATGGACGCGGGGGAAAAACGACGTGCTAAAAAAAGGCAAATGATGATGTCATCCGTACTTGTACCTGTTCAATGTTGGAAGCCAACGGGCGCTCAATCCCTTCGGATTCTAGAGAAAGAAAAACCAATTACCGTGACCAAGTGGAGGGTGAAAACATCTCCTTTCGAGTCCATAACAGTAGGACACCTCGTACCAACTGATTTGAATTCTGATTCAGTGGATCGTCGCGAAGTTTTGGCTTCTCCTCTTGATACTCCAATTCCAAGTACCCTTCGGAGCTGGCTTACCATAAGCTATCTAGGAAGAATCTGATAAATGATGGGGCTTTGTCGCTTGAGAGTACCAATTTGAACCGGTTCTGTTCAAGGTTTCCTCTCCTTCCTCGCTCCGCTGCAATCGGTGACATCGTCTTCGATTACGGGCCCCTAGGTGGAAACCTTGGTATGTACTCTTCAGCCCATTGTAGACACATCAAGTCTTCTTCGTTGTTACGCTACATCAAGCGAACAAGTCATTTGGCGAATTAAATAGCAAATGAAAGCCTCTTTCCAAATACGTCATACCTTCGTTCATTGTTCTGAAATTCGTGGAAAGGTTCATCTGCTGCGAGCCGAAAACAACATACTGATTTGAGAAATTTCACGGTCGTCCCTGACATATGCAAATAACCCTCATTCTATATATTTCACTTAATCCTTCACAACCCGGGCGTTGAATTTAACTTGAATGCGCGTGCAATTCTGATGGATTGTTCTTCGCGCACATACATACCTTCATGAGAGCTCAGAAAGGCACTACGTAAAGCTTTTAGGGGCGGGCGGTTTGGGGAGACTCTGATTGTATCGTCTGAGCGGATGTGTCTGAGTAAATTTGACTAGTCCCGCCTTGCTTAAACGAAACAACTTGTCTAAAGCGTTGGTCTCTCGCCACAGTCAACGAATTAGAAGTTCTATAGCATCCTCCCTGTCACTAGGCTTTCGACTTCATAGCCCATCAGGATCATCAGACTCAAGCATTCCTAATGGCTCCTCATGATCACCTTCAAGCCTATGGAAGTATGCACTACTAGTACCATACTGATGACACCTCTCTCACGTTAGGAATCTAATTTTAACTTGCCCTTTAGGCGGCCGCGCCTCAATCACGAAGATATCACCCCCTCAGATTTCGCGATCCTTCGAAGTGCCCTTCTGGCCCCTCCATATGCCTCTCCTGGGAGGCATAAGGTGCATGATCCACAACACAACCGATGAGCACCGATGAACCACCTTTCGAGCTGCTCAGGCCCGACTCTTCATCTTCGCGTCCTTTATCTACCCACCCGCCCCAATCTTCTGAACCCCTTCTACGTATAAATCAATTCATATTATTCTAATTCAAGGAAGGACCGAATCTGAGTAGATCCATAAGTTACTATTAGATTCATGCGAGTAATAACAATGATCTCAAGTGGGGCTTGATCTTCTCTTCTGTTCCTTTGAGCTTTGCTCTCTGTCAATGTGGTGAGTCCAATGACTCTTACGCGGAACGTTGACCCGACCCAACGTACGCTGGCACGTCTCCATCAAAAGACAGCCTGTCCTGTCGCGCCTTTCACAAATGACTCCTGACTCGGAAGTACCGTAGCACTAGCCCAGGACTCCTAAACGTCTCCGGGCCGGGTAGGGCTCGACGCCTTAAGGACTTCGCCTTCCCAAGGCAGGATTGAGCTCCAACGCTCGAAGCCGAAGCAATTATTCATGATCATAGTCTGCTATCAATCGGCCACATGAACCACCTTTAGATCCAGTGGCGAATCTCTCGAAGTCTGGCCGCTCCCCTATGGCCCTATTAGATTTATGCATGCCGCAAATATCAGGAGTTTCGTTTTCGCTCTTCCCCAGGTTAATCCATCAGAATCGTCCATCCCACCCACTCTTCCTTTCATTTGCCCACTCGCATCCCATCTTGAGCATCTTTCTAGCTCCTTGAGAACGCGTTGAGCGGTAAGGGATGACTGTAACTAGAATCTAATCTCGGTTAGGCTCTCGAGGGGACGATCCGAGCGACCCGAATGGACCCATTTTGCGTTCAAAGGCTTGCCAAGGTCCTGTTGCATCCGAGTCAAACGTACGATGGCGCTGAGCTGTCGGAACCTAGTCAGTTACCCAGTAGCCCCTTAGCTTCTCCGATCGGAACCACAATCAATGAGAAAATCAGTATGAAAGTGCATAACTTCATTGCAACCGACGAACTCTGGTCCGCTTTGAAGCCTATGCAAGCAAGAGATAAAGATTGGCGCCTGCATTCAAATCACTGTCTACAAATGTAATGAAAATATGCCTTGAAGAAGGGACCGTGGTAAGCCTGAGCAAGCTCTGCGCCGTGAACGTTCGAAGAATTGGCCACACACTCCGGATCCATCCAATGCAAAGTGAACGTGAAGGTTCGAGCTGGAATGGTTTGGTGATTAAGGCATCGATCGGGTCGATACCGGCAACCTTGAATTCTCTTCGGCTGATGAACCAACTAATCCACCCCCAAATTCTTCCTTCCACGCGTCCCCAACTTGCAATGTCTCTCGCTTGTTCGTTTCATATGTTAATCATTCCATAATAGTCCTATTTTACTCTCTGCTATTCGCATTCGCTAGGGTTTACACGCCCAATTCGTCTAACCCACCAACTTAGGATTTTCGAACCGGCGGAACATCCATACCGCCCATCAAACCACCGCAGGACGCAAAACGCTTTCTCCCAAACAAGGAAACTTTGCACTAAACTAAGCCTAGAGCAATTGGCGGGGTGCCCATCGGAAGGTACGACACTCTAAATTCCCGATGTCACAACAGTAACATAAATAGTAGTACATATGTATCAGGTGCAGTAAGTACTCAGCACCGGTAGAAGTTGGCTCGCGGGACAATTGAACAAAGCGAACATACCGGCTGTCTATCATACGGCCTATGTTAGGCACTTGCTTTCAGAATCTCAGTTCCGGGTGAATTGAACCTTATTGCGATGGGCTCCGTTCGAATCTGAATTGTCAACGTCGGGAAGTGTTGGGTAGCGGAGAGCGCCCGACGCGGCCAAGAATCAAAAGTTGGCAAGACACCCACGTTCCAGGCACACAGCCATCACTACAAATTGTTCCTCAATGGTTGTTAAAGACCTCGTATATATTTCCGGAAAAATTACGCGATATATTAGATCTCCATTGAATTTGTTCGAATGTTCCTGGCCTTGAAAACCGCGTTTTTCGACTGCTATTGGACCTGATTGGATGTTTGGAACTTTTTAACGTTGCAACTTGTACCTAGATTTGAACATCCCGGATCTCCTCGCGGATCGAGCTTATATTTTACAGTGAATCAGGATCTCCTACTCACGAGTCGCGGTACCGCTTTCCGAAGGTTTGATTTCATCCTGCATTTGAATTATACCCGTCCTTCGAATGTACCCACCGAGTGTACCCATGTCCACTAAACGAAATTTCGAAGAGGCGAAAAGTACAAAGCCAGCCTAATCTCATTGTTTACTTACGCTTGAACTACCAAAAGATTTTCTTGTGTGTGCGTACCCTGACTACTATTCCTAAGGCGCCTAAACCCTACCTAGTTCTACTAGCAGATCAGAACCCATTGTTTTCGCAAACCCGCCGAGCTCCCGTCTCACTTCCAGGTCGACTTTCTGACTGTCCCCAAGGGTTACATCCCTCTAACTCCCTATCGGCAGGGAGCCAAGACTCTGCAACTCGAATGAGTCGAACTGAACCAGTCACTCCATGTCACAACACACTCCGACCCTGGAGTCAATGCCAAATCCGACATCTCCAGAAAATCACCGACCCCACCGGGGAGGGGAGAATCAAGTCAAGAATATAACTCTTCTCTCTTCCCAAAGTCGAAAGTAAGAACTTGACTAGTGGCTTCGCGAGCATGACAAGGTCCGAGTTGGGTGGAGGTAAGAGGTTTTCTGACCTGGAGACGCGGGGAGCCCCGTCCTGTCCATCTCTTTTTTACAACGATGGATCCGGATGCTTGTCACCACAAAAGCAAAAAGTTTGAAGCCCGACTGTATATGAATAGGTATGTAGGCCTAATCGTAACTGAGCGGGCTAATCCAAACCCGTGAGATGATAATATTCTGCATAGTTACTAGTAACCCTACTAATACTAGCTGACCCAAAACATAACAAAAGTCCCACCCCTGTGCCTCGAAACCACGGTGAGACGGTCCCGCTCTCCGTTCCCCGTTTCCCAACGGATGCCCATGGCACTAACACTAACGTGTACAACCGCTCTCTACTCTACTCTATTCTATGTATACGTTATAACGGCTCCTCCGCATCATATCATATCGTATCATATCAAGGGAGCAAGCGGGTATGTATGTAAGTACTAAGAAAAGACTCAGTCTAACGAGACCTTCGCGCACGCCTCGGGTGGCTGGAACCACGGTAAAACGCATCCCGTCTTGGCCGTACCTCGGTGAAACCGCTCGTGGCGGGCTGATTCTCCACCTTCAGGCCGCTAAGGAGGTGAGTAAAAGGGTCGGAGTGGCCCCACTTTGAAGTATGTGCGAGGATCCTCACGGTAATCTCGGGAAGATATGATATGATATTCGGGTAATCGATATCGTTCTCCTTCAATAGCTCCCTCAAGACTTGTCAAAGCTTGATCGAGGTGCTGAAGTACTATCATGATGTACATACTACTTACTCGACATCCAAGTAATTGACCTCTCCATCTGATCCATATCACAGCTCATATAATATACAGCTTGGAACGTTGGGCCTAACCCGCGCCCGCTCTACACCCACCAAAATCGGCATGCATAGTGTCAGAACAGCAATAAATCACTAAATTAAAATGGAATTTAGCGCATCAAATTGGTGCCTCCAACTATCACGCCCTCTGATCGCTCTCTGCTTCTACAATCTGCAAAGTTGGGCTTGGGACACTCTTCCTCCGCCTCCGTTCGTTCCGCCCGTCTTACTAACTCGCGTCTGTCTTCTGTCCGTCTGCCACAGGAATGCCATCCAAGTTATTTATTCATTCATTAGGGAATCATGAATCATGAATCACATTCAAGTCTGTCTGTCCTGTCTGTCTGTCTGTCTGCCACCACCAAAAATTCAATTGATTCGATTCACGCGTTGAACGCTGAACGTTGATTTTTCTGGCACCGGCGACAAAGAGGGTTTGGTCTGTCTGTCTATGTACATATGTACTTCCATTGTCGATTTCCAGGGGCACTCGCAGAGCGATAGAGAGCCCGGTCCCGCATACGTCGACTTGCTCGACAGTACTAGTCGAAGATCCTATGTACATAATTGTATACTAATTAGCCATCAAATAATCGAAATCAAATTCAGGCACCGTTGGCTCGTTGGCTCGTTCAGGATAATTTACCACTCAGAGTTGAAAAGAGGCCATGGCTAACTACATATTAGATTTATCATTTCAATTTATCGATTTGTCGCCGCGGGGGTTGATTACTATTAGATACCGGACAACCGAACCAAGTTCAACCTGTCCTGTCGACTACGATGTATCCGTAGTGCTATACAGTCTTATACAGTGTGGAGTCTATAGTAGTTAGTAGTAGTTGTACTTACTACTTACTACTATAGCTAGTAATTAACGCAAGCGCATTGATCAACCCACTGAACCATTCCCTCCTAGTAGTTCTTCCGTGTTCGCAGGACGACGCTCTTCTACGTAAACCGATGCTCCGAGTCATAGCTTTAGCCCTTGAGCCTTCCTTTCATGTTCGACTTAAATGAAGCTTGTTAGCACCCCAACCGAACAAACCCCTCTTCGGACACCACGATCATCATTTACTATACCCTATACCTGTACACCGGCACCTTAACTGACTAGTTCAGCCAACCAGTCAGTCAATCAGTCAGTTGACTAGAACTGCGGACGCACCGGAGACAGAACTCACCCCCAACGTTATGTACTTGGAACAGGGGTCTATTTCCCTAAGCGCGGCACTTAAGCACTAAGGTTACAGATATAGATCATTATGGCATAGTGCCCGCCATGACTTGATACATCGATCTGAGTACAAAACATAACGTAAGCGCGTAATAAGGGCGAGAAACTGCGAACGCAGCGCAACCACGTAGCCCTAGGCTCCGTATCCGCCTCGGCACAGCACAAGCGCCGGCCTGTGTATACGCGTCACGGGTTATTAGTATTGCATTACTTTATTCAGTAGTATGGCCATCACTGGCACGGCGAGGAAGCACCGCTACACCGCAACGCGCAGCATGAGCACGTTCAGCTATAGTAGCCAGGCTACCGTACGATCGGCTGCGGGTGGGCCCAGTAAATGATGTATGTAGCTCTCGATCGCGAAGTACTAGTTCTCGCTTATCGTACGTGGTACTGCTATCCGGTATCAATGATCCAAGGCCAATCTATTGTCGTGGCCTGAGTCGAAGTGACTCAGTAATCAACACGAGGCCAAAGGACTCGCACACAAGTGCTGCGACTAGAACAATAAGGTCGCTAGGCAAATTAGTTTATTCAATGTTAAGAATTGTTATGATGTTTGTCAAATTCTTTCATATTTCAAGAGACGGTATACGATATTACAACAGTACAAACAATACACATAACTTTTTTCAATCGAAGCTAAGATGTCTGTCTGTGTGAACAAGTAAAGTAGATAAAAAATTTAACAAAAAAGCTAAATAGCATTGGAGCAGGCGTAGAGTAGAAACAGGTCTGCATGAGAATATGAATATGGATGATGAAATAAACTCGGAACAATGCAAGTGGATGACATGAAGGGAGCACGAAGAACGATGCAATGCATAGGTAAATAATGAGAGTGTGGATGTGGATGATGAACGACAAGAAAAAATAGAGAAATGAATGTGTGATGTTGCGAGCAGGTCAATGATGCTGAGCGAGTGAAAAGAAAAACCCGGATATGATATGTATGATAAATAGCGTAGCGCTAGTTCTCCTTAGAACCGAACTAGGGGGCTGCCAAGGGGTATGATATGGATAATTACCCTAGAAAGAAGTAGATGCAGGAATAGTGTAAACATATACCCAAGCTCGACAAGAAGAACGAAAAGCAAGAAAAGCAAGAACAGAAACAATGCAATGTGATATAGGACTCTGTCCATCCAACCCGCCTAGGGCGAAATTTATGAAACAGACCTGAGAGGCAACCGTTTCACCGGCCTCTGCGATCCTTCAGTCGCATATCGACCGTGATGTGATTGTTGGGATTGGGTGTATGCGTAGGGATGTGGAAGCGAAAACTCTCGGTCGTGCTTCTTGGAGCATTGCTGATGGTGATGTGGGAATGGAAAGCTCTTTAGCAGTTCAATGGTCGTTGCTCCGAATCCTCGCTTCTTCTGTGTTGGTTGTTGTGCGACGACCTCTGTCTCCTTTCGGTGGTCATCGGCGTCACCATCCTCGATGACGACGTATTGCATTTGAAAGTCTTCGGGTGTCGAGGGCGAAGGCGAGTCGGAAGATGAGGATGAGGATGAGCTCATGGATGATGGGGAGTGTCCATGAGTCCGGGAAGCGGTATGGGTCGGTGCGGCGGCTGCAGAAACGTTGACAGCCAAAGGTGCGGGTGCGTTGGATCGTCTGTGGTTGCGAGGTTTTACCGGAAGCGGCGGAGGAACTTCGACAGGCGAGGACGAGGCGGAAGATTCTGTGGAGCGGCCGCCAGAGTACAAGAAGAACTTGGACGAGGAGGCCTTTTGTTGTTGCTGTCGCTGGCGTTCAAGGATCCCCAACTGCCTCAGCTTCTCTTTCTCCAGCTTTGCCTGCTTCTCTCGCTCCTCCTTTTCCTTCTCTTCGACTGCCCATTCAAGACCCTCCCAAAGACCGAGCACATCGTCCTCCTTGACGCCCAGCTCCCACTCGAGGACAGCGAGGAACTCACGTTCGATGCGGCCGACATCCCGCTTGCCAAAAACACCTGTGCACAAGGCCCAGTGGACATTCTTGAGGGTGCTGTCGTTGGCGTATTTGCTCGCGACAATTAAAGCACCGAGGAAGACCCGTTCCAAAGCCCATTCCTCGAGGGCAATATGGAGATACGGGCGAGCACGGTTGATATAGATGAGGGTGAGGAGAAGGGTAGGCGTCGTGATTTCTGCACGGGTGAGAACTGTCGTGGCGAACGAGTTAAATTTTTGCTGGGAGGGTGTGCGGGGCCGGGAGGGGATCGAAGTAGACTTTGAGGAGGAAGATACGGGGAGCAGAGTCGATTGCCGATTCATCGCACGGTCGACAGTATCGATTACCTGGTCGACGGCATAGTCTATAATCGTTATCAGCCTATTGTTATGACTGTACACTGCGCACTGGGACTTACCGATTAGGTGTTGGGTGATCGAGATGCCTACAAGCCTGAGAGTGTGGGGTGAGTGCAGAGAGGCGTCGACGAGGGAGTGGGGGTGGATTCTCGGAGACGGTGAGCTTGAGGAAGAGCGCGACGAGGGCGAGGTTGCCGCAGAGAAGAGCGACGATGAGCTAGACGATGAGCTCGATGAGGGCGAGGAGGACATATGAGCGTCGGACGATGAGTAGAGAGTTGTGGTCATCGTTCTGGGACAACGAGGAGAGAACTGTTGGGAGGGAGAGAGTCGGGGATAAGGAAAATTGGGAGGACAATATATACTGCAGGCATTCTGTCATGCATAATAATAAAGAGAAAAGCTGAGCGTCTCTGTGCTTTGAGCGTAATGAGCTGTGTAAGCCGATCTCCCGATCATCCCAAATGGGATTAGATTCCTCCGACCAACTCGAACGCTGTTGAATCTCTGCCGACTCGATTCGACTCACTGCCACGGTTTGCTTCTTTCTACCGAACCGGGCCAGTTCTCTTCCCGCCTCTCATATTTGGTTTTGTGTTGACCCGACCAGAGACATATCCAATGTGCTGACCTATTCGATTTATTAATATCAGCTTTATCATCACCCTACTACTCAGCAACTATATTGCGCAACCTCGGCAAGCGCCAATCATAATCTGACCCTACTAAAGAGTGTCCACGGCAACCTCTCTCCGACAACTGAAATGGGCCAAGTGCTGCGTACTACCGTTGCTACCATATGACTGCGGATACTTCCATACCACTCTACTATTCTTGCCTTTCGTTGCTTCTGGGGTCCATCTGGGGTACTATATCACTTGCAAACGGATTCTCTGGGGCAACCCACTCTTAGACTTTGACATGAACTCGCATTTGGAAACTTCGGTAACCAATCCGCCTTGATTCACCAGAATAGGCTTCTCTAACGAAAACGCGTTGCCTATTTCATTTCCGCGTTGCAAATTCTCAGATTCTTGTTTCCAAAACCGACAAATGTCTTTGCTTGTGGCTAAGAGCTAAAGTATAGGCAGCCACAAATGGACGTCGGGGGAAGCAGGCCCAAACCTTGCTGGCTGCCTTAGCTGAAACCATCGCCCACGCGATCCAAGCCAATTTGTCCATACTCCTCCTCCATTGTCCTCGCCACCGTCACCCACGTTACACCGCGCACCATTCCACAGGGAATGAAAAGACTGTATAGTATGTGATAGCGTTCTCTACTTCTGGTAGTCGCGGACGCGTTTTGACTCAAAGCGTCGTTCGTGCACACTTCAAGGGCCTTACCACACAAACAAGGGACCAGTGGCGTTCAACGTTATTAGGTCTTGCGGCGCTTGAACGCGTTCTGGGGCTTTGACACCCCTTTTATGCCACCTTACTCGAACTATGACCATCGCTACCTATTCGAGTCTTGTCTGCCCACTTTGCTTTGCTTAACCCTTCGCCTTTCATTCTTAGAATCAAATGATAAGACATAGCCGCCCCGTTCCGCATTTCCGAGCTGGTCCTTTCAGTCGTATCCTTCCGTCACCAAAAGGATGATGAGAATTCGAGTCAGTGGCGGCGCTCCCATCCCATCGAACGTCGAACACACGTTAACGAGATTCGAGCTGACAACGGACTATTCGTTTACTGCACCCTCGAACTTGGTGTTAAGTAACGGACGGCATGCCAGTCCCCGTCAATTGAAACCTCAACTTCCCAGTCGCTCGAACTGGAAACCAGAATTCTTGCCCATCACAAGGCGCTAAGGTTTTGAGGCACATCACCCATGGCCTTTCCCACTACAACACCTTCCATGATACACTAGACTCCACCATGCCGCAACGGTGACAAAAAAACCCTGACCCTTTATCTCTTTTCTCTTTCCCCTTCTTTGTTTTTTCAAGTCACGCCCACAGACTAGTGCATACTACCCGACGTTCTGATGATCCCCCCTTGCCATTGATTTCTCTGATGCGCGTCATGGTGAAATGCAATTGATGTTGTTACACTCAATCCCGTCGACGTCTCATCGTTGATGCCAACGACCTCGACTCAACCTAGTGCTCTTTTGCTAACGTTAAGATACATATCATATGTTATAACGCACAGCGCAGTGGACGACAGCGCGTAGCACGGGGTTTCCAGGGCCACTAAGCGTCCGGCGACCTTACTAGTACTTAGTATGTATCAGAATTTAGGGCGCTTCTGCCAAATCAATCAATGTTCCCGCCGCAGTCGAACTGTCCATGTCCACTCTCAAACCCCGAAACTGCCCAATGGACGGAACCTGTTGCCTGCGTCCTACTAGTGCAGTGCACCACCAACTTTACTGTGTTCCCGAATTGCTGTTGGTCGTACGGTACTTGGAACTGGTGGTAACCCGAATTACTTGCTCTCTACGTAGTGCTTTTCCCTGAGAGACTCTGAAACACAAGGGAAACAAATCGCATACGAAGGGCAGCGATGATGCAGAGCAAAATTGCCGGTTAAGGAACAATAGATGACCGTCGAGGTCTTGTTAACGTTACCATGTAGCCGACAAGTTCAACTTGCATCATGATGTGAGTCGGAGAATGCGTAGGGTGTTCGTAAAGTTTTTGATTGGTTTAAACAGTTGTGTAAGGGACCAGTTGTTGACCGCAGGCGAACAAACGAATGAATTCGATATCGTTTAAATTTTGTGTGCCTTGGACCTCGCCACGCAGGCCTCAGGTCCAATTCAGGGCCCCGAGTCAGACCTTGGAGCTGTCAATTTTTTAATATTTATTGGACGGTGAGGGAAGAAGGGGAGCAAGTTTATCTGAGCCGTCGTCGCGAGCACCACGGACGGATGGGTGGACGTCTACCCATGGATGGCGCTTCGCCATCATCCGGCATTGAGAAAGTTGTTGGACGTTTGAATACCGGTCGCATTATGCAATCTCGTACCCTCCATTCTATGGTCGGCCACCTATAGTTCGAATGATTTACAACTTTACACTACTTCACACAACCTCCGTCAGTCTTACTACTATACCACCATACCTGCTGATATCATTCTTCCTCTCAAGTTCTCTCCCGCCTACAACGGGTTCTCAATCAACTATTTCAATTTATAATATACCACAGTCATCATCCATCATTATCATCATATAGCTGTAGCTTAGTATGTAGGAGACCACAATGCACATTGCTATAAAGCCCGCACGTAGTTAGAGAGAGCAACTGAGAAACCAATTCAATTCAATTCCTCGGAGTTTCAACTTCCACTCGACATATCAAAATTTGAAAGCAACATACACAGTAATATTCGAATAGTAATACCGGCGCTTAGTACCTCGTACCAACCATATTAGGCATCCTCAAATTTAATTGGCCGAGACTCTCTATAGAAGTTTTACAGTAATCCCCCGCCCTCGTCTGAGCCTGAAAGGGAAGCTATAGCTCATCGAGCCGAATTACCGAAATGGGCCCTTCGGCGATGTTGACCATGTAAGTAGGTCACGATAACAGGTGTCGTTATCTTAAAAATACCCCAGCGAGCCGGATGTTACGAGAAAAAAAGAAGTAGAAGGCAAGCCAATAGCCGTTGGAATAGGACAACTTGAGAACTCAGAACTCGGGTTTGCCGCTTCAAGCCGCTGCGCAAGGAGATAACGAGATGGTGCTGTAAAATAAGGAAGGTGTAGCTATAGTACTACATATAGCTCTAAACTGAATATAGTAATACAGTGGAGGCCGTGACATACGCGTAACTTAAAAAATATACATATACCCATTTTGGTCCAAATGCAGTAAATTTATTCTTCTGAGGCTGCACCTCGCCTGATAAAAATATAAAGAGTTTCGAGGCTGCATTGCATTACTGGACGAGTGGCGGCACATATGATAGATAAATGAAGCTGTTTTTATCATTATAACGCAGAATTTTGGGGTGGTTTAACGGCAGAATTTGCAAGCCGGATAATAAGATGTCATCATCCCTCTAAGTTTAATTCCCATCATGGTACGCATCATCTGCTTCTGCCGGCTTGCGAGGGCCTCGGATGCC
This sequence comes from Coprinopsis strossmayeri, assembly GCA_900156845.1. Lineage (NCBI taxonomy): Eukaryota > Fungi > Basidiomycota > Agaricomycetes > Agaricales > Psathyrellaceae > Coprinopsis > Coprinopsis strossmayeri. Next base: position 372,652 of record FTPT01000081.1, read on the forward strand.
GAGCAGCTGTAACCTATCATACTTTTATAAGTAGATACTTTTTTTTTTCAAGGGGTGTCCATGCTATATGAAACTCGAGCCTCGAGTGGGAGGTTGACAATCAGCTGTTGTGCCCGAAGGGTATCTAGGAGTGGGAACTATTTCTGCGGGTTCAAACTCGTACGGTATGATACTTAGTTAAGTTTCATCGCTCGGTGACCCGGCGGGATCGTAACGTTGCGAGAAGTCGAGATGCGTTACATGACAATCTTCGAGTGGGTCATAAGTGGGTCTTATCTATCTACCCAGCGAAACGAAGCCTTGACAATGCTTCTAACAGACCAAGGTTATGGGGTTACAGCCGTAATAGACGAGGGGTTAGGAACATTCAGGCTGGGTGCCTCAGAATGAGTGGGGGAACTGATGATATGATTCGATTTTCAGGGCGCCTACTATTATTAACCATTCGGGTGGTTCGTTTCGATTTCATCTGACTCGCACAGCAATGCGTGATGCGGGCATTAGAATAAGGAAACTAATATTCAAATCACACCCCCGAATCGTATGTTCAACAGCACACCTAGTACCCTTTACCTCCAACCACGAGGCCAACTGACTCGAGTTTTTAGTTAACCGTGATGGAGACTGTGTGTAGTAGTGTAAATACACACCAACTGGAGACTCGTAGCGATGTTAGGAAACTTGATTGTTCCTAAAGCGGACTTGTCGCAACAGCTCGTTAGTATGTGTTGTAGTGTACAAGTCCCCCGAGCGGAGCACAGCAGTGCTTGCTTGTTCCTCGAGTTCCCCACGTTGCTTAGGCTGTTCCGATGATGGCCTTTTGATGGCAACTGCTGGGCGCTTAGGATAAGGACCAAGGGGTTGTTGGTGATGCTGTGTAGGTTTACTGCGGACACTGGACAGGCACTGACTCTCCCAACTCGGAGGATAGCAGCGGTTCACACCAACACACGACCATCACAAGAGTATAGCTCAAGAGTCAATTGACAAGCCCTATTCGATCACACCTTCAATCTTCAATGAACTTCTGCGGTTCCGGCCCCCCTAGAAGTCCGACTTCAAAGGTATCCGCCCTCGAGTCGAGCCAGAGCATCTACATTCGGATGGTCCCGCTCCCACTCCTCTCCCCAGTCTTCGGCAAGTCGTCACTTCTTTCGCTCTGCTGATGATAAACATCACCGACCCTGAGCCCACTTCCGCACCCCTCGGAGGGATCGTCTGTGTTTGCCATGTCAAAGCACGCCGATCGATTATAATTATGACTTGTTCTCACTCGGTCTTCTATGCGTGGTTAGAAGAACCCGACAGTCGGGATGGTGCCCCTGCCAGCATGCGGCTCACCCCAGCCCCTGAAGGGTCATTTGCGAATGAAGCGGCCAATCGGAGGTGGCGCTAATAATTCCTATGCAACATAGGGGCGAGTTTTTCCGCGGGCGCTTATCAGACAAGGAAGGGCAGGAAGCCTCGCTGTACTTGGGAGCGTGTTCAAACTACGCTTACAGGTTGCTACAGCACTTTTCATCAAGCGAGCTTGTCTGGGTCCTACCTCGGAATCTGGTTCTTCTATAACTTATTCTATCCAAGAAGTTCTGGCATCACTTTAGTGACAGGCCTGCGGCGCCAACAAACTGATCTGCAGAACACGAATGATACTTTCAAATGTTCCGAATTTATTCAAGGGGTGCTTCTTCGATACTGCGAACAAGTGAGAAGATTTGCGGAAGCGAAGTCACTTCTGTGAAAAGATAGAATCGTGCCCACACTTGGAGCGGCGAGAATAAGAACAGATGGTTAATAAGAAACGCGCAGCACTCGTTGGTGAATCTTACGATATATGTTGGTATCGCTCTTACAAGCACGTGCCATAAGCAGTAGTGCTGTGTGTCTAGTTGGGAGAAGACCGATGTTCATAACGCTTAAGGAACAAAGGCTCATCCAAGTTGGGCTTCTTTCATATGGCAAAAACACTCGAAACACCCCCGTCTTGCAGATGCTTTGCCTACCGATTGGCCAGGTGAAGGTTCCTGTTGTTGTTCGTCTCCAAATGCTGTTGTTCTCCAACGGGTTGATGCCATTACGAGGGTCCCGAGGACCTCCAATTAGGACCTGTGACTCCTTATCAGGGCATACTCGGACTGTGCACCGACGAATTCGAAAAAAGGCCTCGAGGACACATCCTGTGTCCGTTGGAGATTAAATTGCTAGTAAGCTTTTACGAATTCGGTTCCAATATCTCTACAGTATTCGTATGATGCCGTATTGCCTTCTGTCTACAGTGTGCACGCGCAAGTGGTAGCTTGCCTCGAGGGGGTCGAGTGTGGCGCACGCGTGGTCAGAACCGATTCGGTTCCATCGCTGAATACGCGTTTTCTGTGAGAGCTGCGCATCGGACGATACGGCGACTCTCTTTGGTAGGCAACTGAACCAGTTACAGTATGAGCGCTTACTCATAACAGGCGTTATCTCCTGTGACTTAAGGAAGGATACAACGGGCGGCGTCTTTCTTGCTAATAGGGGGCTCCTTGGACGTTACGCCACACTCCTGAACTTGACCGATAGTAGGCATTACGTCCCATGCAACTCTGAGTACGGCAGACAAAAATACTACATCTCCCACTGATAGTAGTCAGCTGCACAGTGCTAAGCGCGGCGCAAGTCCTCCTGACTCAATCTTTCTGTGCATATTACAGCAGTCGCGTATCCCAGGTACATACACTAGTCGTCTGGAGCCGCCAGCACACTAATACCGAGAGTGGAGTGACCTGTTCAGCTGGTGTAGTCTTACCGGTAATATCATAGCTTCTTTCTACAAATAAGCTGATTCATTTGTCAACGGAACAAACTCTCAGATGCGGAAATATCGCCAACACAAACCCCAAGAGGGGCATGAGGCCGGAAATGAACGTCGAGTCAGAATTGCAATAGATATGATTGTGATTAGCACACAGCTTCAGTTCCAGAGCCAGAGAGTCGATCGTGCGCGTAATCGATTGATAGGTAGCCTTTCCACCCGAGACATATCAAGGGTTTAAATCCGGTCCATATCCCATCGATTTGATGCTAGGCGCCTTCCCTTCCCTCGTGTTACCGACTCTGAGTATGGTCATCGAGTTTGGTCCGATTGTGTGTGGGCCAGGGGCTGACATTGCCGTGTACCGGGCCAGAAGGATTGCTGAGGGTGACGGGGTGACGAGTGAGGATTGCAGATGACCCTTGAGCTGTTGAGACAAAGACGGCATAGGGAAAATTTAGGGGGTGGCGGCTGATACTACCGCTTGTTACCACTCGAATGACGAGAGGTATCTCCTGAATAAGGGTCTGTGAGAGTTCTGGATCCCATACCGTTAGGTACCGAGTGCAGAACCCGAGTCGATGGCTAATTGGCTGTCGATAATTCTCTGGTCGGAGTCCTGGGGACGATAAGATGATTTTGATTTCGGTTGTAGAGGCCAGAGTTAAGCTGCCTGCGATTGGCGAAATGGAAGTCGTCTCTTTACAGTAGGTGAAGGGGCCAGGTGATATCCAAAGGGCCAACGTGAGCCGCAACCTGACCCACCTGTGATAACGATACGCTGGGCTGCGCCTTGCGCCATTTGAGATGCATGTGAACGGCACACAGTCACGCAGAAAGTTATCTTAGTATCTACGTCCCCAATCATATCGAGCCACTACTTGCGACTCGATTCTGGCACGATTCAAAATTTCGTGCTATGATTGGACTTGAAAGGTACCCGAAGGCTCCATTCAAGCGATTAGATCATTCTATAACACATTTCGAATTCTCTCAATCGAGCTTTTTTAATTCAAATCAGTGATGGGGCAGGTAATCGGCAGCCCTAAGGCGAAAGTCCCGCCCTTGTACAAGATATCTGTTCGCGATTAGAAGTTCTCCATCAAAATTAGTCGCGATCGCTGCCATCGACGCGGGAGCAAATGGACGTTCGTACCCTCATCGCGAGCTGCCACTGAGCCCTACGGCAACATATTGGATATAGAGTATATTGTCCTTTCTTAACTGCACCATTTCATCCTAATCTTTACGAACACCACAGTCCTAACCTATACGGGAGACATCAAATGAGAACTTTGGAAAGGCTCTCGAATGTGGATTAGGTTCCGTGTTTTTGCTCGAAAAGGCAATATAGACATACATGTCGCTCATTCATAAAAAATCTGGGCTGGGTCGGCGGTTGAGTGGCTCAGTTAAACAAAGCGACGTGTCACTTCTGTTATATGTATGTGAATGGTCCCCGACGTCCGACAACGAACAAAGGGTGTGCCCTTGTTCTTTTGCCTAGACTATTCCCAGGCTCAAATTGCGTAGGTTAGAGCTCTAGTGAATGCTTGGTAGTTTGACCTTCGGAATAATGTGGAATACTAGGACAACGTGATGATATTCAAGACTTACAGGAAATCAAAGGTAAGGTACAGTCTTGTTGCCGCCACTAAGTTATAAAAGGGTTGTAAACCGGTTCGACTTGGCAGATTTCCTTCTTGGGAGAGGCGAATCCCTCCACTCCTGTTCGCGTCGCTTGACGAGCAATCCAGAGCAAAACGACCGAAATAATTCAAGCGAGAAGGATAGAGTCCCGATCCTCGAAGTTGAGCAACAATGCCACGAAATAGAAAATCCCCGATAGAACAATGGATTGATCAACCGTGTGATGGCTCTGTATTCGATTGTAGGTGTTCACTGACAGCATCTTACTAACTTTAGGCAGTGAGGACAATAGAGTTGCAATAGGTTGGTAGGGCCCTGTAGCAACAGTCCAAGCCGTAATGAAGAGTTGATATTCAAGTCCGGAACCATTTACTGAAAGATGTCCAGGCGGTTCGGAGAACGTATTAATACCAGTGATACAAGTCCCCAAAGACACTGAGGATGAAGGCGAGACTTAGGAGGTGTACGGAAAGTGTGCCGTATGAAGTAAATTGGGCATAATGAGTCGATCTATCGCATGAAATTTACTTTCGTTGCCCAAATTTGGCTTCACCGATTCCGAATGATGAGATGAGGTTCCCTCCGCACAGGAACTGTAATCGAAAAGACAGTAGTAATGAAAGAATTGCATTCACGGATGAGGGCGGACGGTTACGGCGATGAAAGCGACTCACTCTGACTCATTGCAGATCATATCAGAAGCAGAAGGCCAAGTCGAATCGGTTCGGCGTCGGGGGATTGGATTGAGTATGTCCATCCGTTTGCTTTGCTTTCGCCGTTCTGTCCAGGATATAACGAAACCCGAATTTCAAGGCATTCCGGGACTTCCAAACAGTGCGTTGAGATCAAGGCAGGGTACTCATGTCGCCAAAAGACTCTACCTAATCAGAGAAAACGTTACGGAATGGGATTCCATATAACGAACGGGCGGCTGAAAGGAACTCACGAAAACTATTGAAGGACTGCAGAGACATGTTTATTCGCGTCCGTCTGTAAATTCAGATGCAATCTATGTGCTCGAAGTATTAAACGCTAAACCTCCCCAAAAACATGAGATAAATGGATAATTACTAGATGACACTTACGCACTGGTGACTGATGGACTGTCATCTCGGCACTGTTGGTTTCCCTCAGTTTCTGTCCTACCTTGAATAGCTTGAGGACCATTGATTAGACCAAGACTATGGGCAAAGCGAGCAGAACCATTCCACTTGGTTCAAGAAGACTGCCGAAGGACAAGCCTGCTGATTATCGACTTGCGGCTTGAGCGACGGCCGAATTGCCCTTCATTTCCCGAGGTAGACGTTATGTTTAATGTTCTGGAAGTCATTTCCCCCAGAGTCTTTAGGCATATAGAACCCGATGTCGTGATCAGGAAGCCGCGAAGGATAGAGACGTTATGTATATTTCGAGACCGGTTGGCTCAAACTCTCCTAGCGCTGGGCGGCTGCATACGGAGAGCTTAATAGTACACAGCACTGGAAGTGAGCTAGCCGCGTGGAAATTCGAAGTGTGGTATCTTAAGATGAATAGAAACTGATAGAAACTGAGCAGAGCAAACCCACATTCCTGAATCCTGAGGCCGAACTGTCACTTTAGCGACGCGTGACTGGCCCCCCTACATCACGGGATCAGCTGATGTAATTATATCACGCATTGGCAATTTGAGGGCTGCCGCCCCGTTGCAACTTGCCTTCGACTTTCAATTCTATGCAGGAAACCTTTTCCTTGTGACGACCGATATACGGGACGAGATATGATCCCTAGCGCCTGTTTCGTATATACCACTTAAGATTCTAGTATACAAGTGCTCAGTCATCCGGTTTCAAGCCTCGGTAAGTTTGACCGAGTCGTTCACAAGATTTCATGAAACTCTGATCCATAACAAGAACTACCAGGTCTTCTAGCCTGCCATGAGAATGCAAGATGCACTATCGCGCCTGGAATTTGGACGAAGCCGTAATAGAACACTCTGACAACTCGAGCCGTGAAGATCGTGTCTGAAGACTTGCGCTACAGTGTCATGTCTGACATTCTCCTGATGCTATCGGCTCCGTCTGTTGGGGACTCTTCTCGATTTAGTCTTCCTCGTCGATGCAGAAATTCAAGAGTTCAACTGTCGAAACCTCTGATGACAGGCCTATTTCTTTGCGGGTCTGCGACAAAAGCTTTGGTCGACTTGACAGACTAGTTGCGGCTCTGGGAGCTGGATATCTCCTAAGTAAACAACTGCAAACGATTCGATTCTGTTGGAAAAGGAGGGGTTCAAGACTGGCCTTGTAATGTCTATTCTGCCTTGGTTCTAGGCCGTTTGTTGGCATGATTTTCAGTTCCAACTCAACACCCCATCCTAGAACGCGACCGACTCTTTCGGGGGAGTGAGAAGGACACACTCATTGCCTTCCATGCCGCCAACTCAGATGATTTATTGCTCCCATCTTAGCCTTAACGGCGCGTTCTGTAGTGCGATAGTGCCAGAGTGCGATGTTTTCGCGCCCTGACTGCCCGAGGTGCATCTGTCTTCAACCATTCATTAGTGCCGTCATAGATTCTGACCTTGATAGGCTGCATGTTCGCTTCAAACAGGTGCCATCAAATCCTTCCCCTGCTTTACCTGTGATGCGAGGGTTTCAGGAGCAGGGTGTATGGCCTCGCCATGCGGGTGAAAGACAGTACCGAAGTGAAAGTCCATTGCCAGCTATAATCCAGCTTTCAGATGTCACCCCTTAGCAGCGTCTCATTTACCTTCTATGCGAACCTTTCGCACATTCCAGGTCGACTAGATGGACCTGTCCTTTGTCAGCCGGATGCGGCCTCATGTGCTGACATCCATAACAAACTAAACCGGCAAGCGACTGTCCACTAATGGCGGATCGGGCGCTAAAGATAAGAATATTCTAATCATAAACACTCGAATATCTATTCAAGATACCAGTTAAGAAGTAAGGAGCATTTTCTTGTTTCCGGCCGATTGGTTCTAAACTCATTTATCTTTCATGTGCTAGACATCGCGATTTTGATGGTACACCGTATTCCACTCGCGCACTTGTCTAATCTCGCAGGGTTCTTGCTCAAGCGATTCGATCTAACCCTTTCTATTCACTCGGAAAACTCCGTTGGTGGTCCTTCCGACAGAGGTCCTGCATGGGTGAACACTACTTCTTGCTATGGGTTGGCCCGACCCTTTCTGTCCCGTTTTGCCGTCGCGAACGCGTCCCAGGGACACTTCATTACTACTTTCGTCTTTCGCTAACAAGGAAATGCCTGGTTATTAATATCCCGATATCTTCGTACTCGATCGCCGACTCCAGCAATCGATCGTGCCCCGTTTCATACCGTCAAGCTTTTGGAAAGGCTCAACCTTTGGCTTGGGTGTTAACCTGAGAAAGTGGCGTATTGGGTGCCCCTCTGCCTTGCATTGGCTTCTCTCATTCACTTTCAACGGATCTTCTCGATGACAAGCATATTCCAACAGTGACTGTCATACAGGGTCCGTATCACTCAGTGGAGCTCATTTCCGCCTTGATCTTTTGTGTTCTGGTTACTGCGACGAGCACGAGGTACTGCTATACTCGTGCAGTGTGGCCACTATAGGGACCATCTACGGACTATCTCTAGCCTCTCTACCGGAGCCAACGGCCACCGTGGGCAACTTATATATTTCTAGGTGAGTCCTTTCTCATCATCAATCAGGATAACACTGGAGAAGCCTTTCGTATTCAATGGTTCCCAACTTCGCAATGATTGTACCGGTTGCCAAATAATTTAAATTCGTCGTTTATGTGGACTGCAGGGAACGGAGTTCCCCCGGAGGTCGACTCAAGCTCGACCCGTCTGATCATTCACTGCAACCTTGAAACCTGCCAACGGTTCCATCAAGCGACCGCTTACGCAGAAAAGGAAGTAGCGTATGTCCCCGTCCATTGCTATCCTAATGCCTACTCGTGGGCGTCGTCTTCTTCAATTAGCTCCTCAACCAGTTCGATTCAGGTTTAAATTCAACGGATGAGCGCGTTTGCTGCCCGATCAAAGATGTGACAGTGGGCGTCCCCGTTCCTCCATAAAAAAATACACTTCTGATTTGTCTGTGGCGTCCACTCATTGACAGTTTTTAGTAGATTTACTGAGTTCTCCAGAATCTGGACACGTGAATGGCATAAATGTGAACGAGAGACGGCTGGAGGATTGAAACCTCCGCCGGCTTTTATACAATTCTTCTCCACCTGAGGCTAACTTAAGGGCGGCAAAAGATCGATCGCCATGTGCCCTAAAGTATGCAATTCAAAGGGATTTAACTCGCCGTACCTCCCGACGAATCAATTCATTTAAACTTGAAACTCGGATTGCCTTGCGACGCAGCGCAGGTACCGGTGGTGGTGGATCGTACGCGAAATGGCCGACGGAGATACCATTACCGAATTCGGCTACATACCTACCTTGTACCCTGGTACAGCCAACGTTTCCAAGGTCTGGCTGTTTGCAGGGTACAGCGGCCAGCTGAGTTTCCGATTTTGGCGGTGAAACATCCTTGGACGGTAGATCTGAACAAGCAAAAATACGGCTGGTATCACCATGACAGTGAAGGAAGTAGACTCCCCGGCATTCAATATTCATGTCAGCTACGGGCTTCGCAGTCAGATCGCCTCCTGGCTGATCCTCAAGGATGCCGGGAGGAACAACTAATTGGATTGCAAGTGGTTTATTCCGTATGACGAAATCAAGGATTCGATAATCAGATTATAGGCGAACGGGGAAGATTTCCGATGTGTACGATACTATGTACTGATACAGAAAGATACAGAACTTGAAACAGGGAGCAATGGACATATGGAAGTCATGGACAAACTTGTCACTTGATTGAGATCCAAGTACCGAAAGGAGCCTTATAATCTTGACTGTACCGAAGGAAACCCTTGGTTGGGTACGCGCGAGCAAAGGCTGTCGATTCTTCAATTAGCCTCTGAGTCCAGTACTGCAAAGCCAACCTCAATCCCTTCCCGACTAGGTCTGTCACTTGAGCTGCAACATTCAAGCTCGACGCCATCCGGCGGAATGAAATCGCAACCATCCGAAGTGGCTTCGTAGCAGACGACACCGCCCTCTGGCGTATGAATTTCTCGATCGCAGTGTCAGAGAACGAGAGACTTCCACGGCAGTTCCACTTGAAGTACCGCAAGTTGGGCCAGAGCACGTCCGTCTCGCCTTCGTTTGGAGTTAGCATGCCGAGGAAAAAATCTGCGAGGCAATCCTTGTCAGACCGTCTGTCTGGCATGCCCCTGACTTCGGACTGGTGATAGTTATCCTTCATCCAGAACTGAGCGATATTCGGGGCCAAGGCTGGGATAAGGATCAACTCCTTCAAAGGGATAGGCCAGTTGTAAGCACCCGCCAAGATCAGTGAGTCTAGGTTGCGAGAAATGGGCTTGAGAAAATCCGATAGGAAGTGATGTCGGTCGTCGCGCTCGTGAAGATTGTCAGAAGCGTCATCTAAGCACAGTTGTAGGGAAACGAGGGCCGGAAGATTGAGGCGCTCCGAGAAGTAATGCGCATCCTGATGACGGTCGGGGAACCGAAGATAAAGGTGCTCAAGATTCCAGTGCGAGTGTGTGGTGGACGCCTCTGGCTCGTAAGAGAGAGAAGCAGCCGTGTCCCGTATGTAAAGCGACAGGAAAACCAGGTTCGGAGCTGACCGTAAGACGTCCAAGGCCTGACTGAATCCACAAAAATTCGCCAGTGCCTTGCTTTGGAGACTAAGGTGTGACATGGTAGACAATGGAAGTATGGTCTTAAGCTTAGGAAACTTGAAGTCGGGGACTGGCTCCATCATGAACAGGAACTGCTTCAAGCGGGGGCTACGAGCCAGATTCTTCAGAAGCTTCTCCACCGACTCGATATTCATCTTGTCCGGCCCGTGAATCTTGAGTGACTGGAGGTTGTTGACCATATCTCTCGATTTGTCAGTAAGAAGTGCCACTGTCCGTGCCGAGGTCCGACCACCGTACGTGTTTTCCTTTGAAAGTCCAGGGGAAAGATATACCTCTAGAGATGTCCACCGATGAGAGGTAGACCACAGCTTGAGATTCTCCAGCTTCAGAATCTTGTAGATCTGCTCGTTTTCTTCCTCGTAGAGCGTGATAGATAGTGGCAAGTTCCCAGAGCGGTCGATCCATTGATTGACTATATCGGTGTATCTTTCCTTGACTTCCACTTCAGACCTGTTATACCCTATCCGGGGCATCCAAGGAACACAGAACCTAGACCAGAGGGACGGAGTATTATGGGCCAGTTCTCGCCATTCTCGACAGACGTGTGTGAGCAGAAGAGGTGCATCACAAGGAGTCATTGCCACATTTCTATCGGCGGGCAAGCACCGAACGAATATTTCACCGAGGGTCTCAGGAGGGATGCGGCGTATGGGCGATAGTATTGTGCGATGCGTTTCAATGAGGTCTGTCAGGGTCTTCCGTATAACTAAAAGACGAGTGATTTCCAGTTCCACTTCATTGAGCTCAGCTTGATGCACAGACAGAGAAGATCTCAGCTGGGAGGCTTCCCTGTCGTTTGGTGGTCGGTTGGATTGCAGAAGATCTTCTGGTAGCGAGAGCATTGTTCCACAATCAAGTTGGATGTAAGACTAAGCAAGACACTATTTAGTCTTATCCTTCGGAGACAATGATGGATACGACTTACCACTTAAAGTTCGAGGTGTTGCACTGTTGGATGGGAGACTCGCAGGTGGAATGGTAGAAGGAGAACAGGGGAGATAATGCCACAGGTTTTTATACTGGCGCTCACGTGCCTCATCAGGAAGCTGGTCGTACATTGTTCAATTTGTTGGCGCTAGTGGACACTTGAATTCAGTACCGTTGCTGTCGACCATTCTCGCAAACAAGACAAGGAGACATAGGCGCCCTGAACCTCATCGACAACGTGATAGGTGAATCCCATTGGCCAGCGGTCAGCACCTACAGTGGCTTCTGCAGGTCGAAACATATGCCATATTACTGGATCTTTCCGCGGGGCGACGATCATGGCAATAGCCAAGAGCGAAAAGATGAAAAAGATGAAGCAGGGGTGGTTTGACCTTTGCGGGTTTCCAGAGTAAACAGGAGCCATGACACGGCCATGCAGTTCCGACCATCGTTTCCTTAGAAAGGTTACATAGCTATGCAAGAGCCTGCCCGCTTAAGCTATCCAGAATAAGGCAAAGCAATGGTTCTCATGAAGGAGGCCTTGGGCGGGTTTCCTCAATTGACAGTTCCCATATGCAGTCAACAGCATGTAATAGGAAACTAGAACCTAGAGAGGGCAAATATCATCGGAACTATGCTGCCTAGATGCAATTCCGTGCGAAGTTCCGCTCACCTGCAAATCCGAGAGGGTCCATCGTCTTAGTATTGTTACGGTAGTCCGACTCTTTGCATGCGAAATTTTCGATGATTGGACGGCAAGATAAGGATGGAGCAGATTATTCCAAGAGCCTGAGATCTTGGACACCATTAGAGCATCTTAGGCAGATATCAGCGTATAACCTCTCCCTCGTCTTCGAGGATGATATGGGGATGAGTATCAATTAGGGCGAGTTGGAAGCATTTTCCCCCTGCGAATCTCGGACATTCGGAACAGCCGGCCGGCCATTCGAATACTACTCGAGAAGATTCACCAGATCAGGGAAACCGCGTTCGAAAATGAAAATGAACCACACAAGATCCAGGTCTCCAAAACCCTCACCCAGATCTACAAAGGTACATCCCGGTAATTCGAATATTTGACACTCGATGAGCGAGAATCCAAATTCAAGTCGCCGTCGGCATTCAAAAACTCGCCCTTCAACGTCGAACACTCCAATAAAACGAGAGGCTGAATCTTAGGGTAGATCTGCCACAATAAAGAGTAAACGTTAAACGCCGGATCCTTGACACGGGTCCTTGACAGACCCGGCGTTTAACGTTGACTGAATCCCTTTCAAAGAAGTCGTACTTCCTTTTATACCTTTGATTGCTAGCCCGGCGAGCCTCGAGGTAGACTGGTTTTTAAATCCATCAAATTTAAAGCATAAGTTAAAAACACTGCATTCACGTTGCGACTCTTTCAATTACATAGGCCGGGCGTGTGTCGTAGATAAATTGTACGGTCGAGTCGGATTCGCAATCGAATCACGGTGTTGCTATTTAATTGTGCATGGGACCCAGATCTTCTTTCGACAAATGAACTAGTTCTAGTACTTATTTTCAACGTTCCTAGTCTTTCCACTAATCAGTACCTGACTCAGTGCAACCTCATCGAAGCTCAATGCTGTCTGATATCAACTCGGATGTCAAACCAGATCTCTCCTTCAGCCCCTTTGTCCATAACCGAGATCTTAGAGGTGACCGACCGGCCTTCAAATCTGCGAACCCCAAAAATAAATAGATAGTCGGTGTTCTTTACATCCCTCAAACTTACCGCTGGCTTCCAAACGAGATCTACATTCACGCCAGAAATCGGTACGTTACCTGAAGATCCTGACAGCAGGCTAGGGTCGTCGGCGCAGGATCTCCACCAATCATAAATGTCCAGGGTTTGAAAGTTTAGACGCCAACGTTCAACGTTCAACGTACATGTGCACGACGTCCGACAAGGTAGGGTCCTTAGTATTACCTCCTTCACAAATTCCGCCTGCACCACTCTAGATACTAATACGACACCTAATTTATTAGTTCAAATCATTCCTCAGTACCTCGCGCTATAAACGTCGTCGAAAAATCTATAGCATGTCCAAGACACTCAAAAAAAGTACAAAAGCGATAAAGTATGCGCGTAGCAAATCGACAAGATCAAAAAATTAGAAAGCAGTAAATGACGAGGGAGGGATAGCCAATGGGGAGTAAAAGAGGTACGATAAGGAGTCAAAGGAAATGCTGCAGAGTCCGTGAGTCCATGCATGCGATGAAGGATGAACCGAGACAAGATGCAACGGAGTTTGTGAAAAGATGTGCCGAAGAAAGGAGGTATGAAGAGTGTCCATGAATTAACATATGGTCGATGAATGGGAACCCCTAATCCAACTGGGTGACGAGGCTCCTAATTGAAGAACCCAGATCCAGGGAACAAATCGCTTTCTTCCATATCCTTTTCCTTCCCCTTGCCCGCTCCTGCATCATCCCTCCTAGAACTTTGACTCAGACTGACTCCCCGCTCAAGGTCTCCAGCAGCCTCAAACGGATTAACATCTCCCTCTTCCAACTCCTGGCTCCCAACCCCAGTCAATCCTTGCGGCGGCAGTCGTACTGAGCCTTCCTCATCTTCAGAATCACTATCCAAATCGATACCCCCACCCTGCCCCTCGAACACATGACTCTTCATGTTAAGCTCCGTACTCGTCAACATCCTCTCCTGACCCGTATCCCGCCTTTCTCTATCAGGAAAATGCCCAACACCAGCTCCCATACCCAGTCCCACAGCGGTCGGTGGAGACCTCCCATCCGAGAACGAGAACCCACGATTATGCTGAATAAACGCGTTCACTTGAGGCGGCGACTTGCCAAATGGTGAACCTGCCGAACCTTGTCGCTGGTGTTGCGGTACAGAGGCTTGCTGATTCTGAAGCTCCTGGTTCTGCATCTGCGGCTGATATTGCTGAATGCCTCTAACTGGGACCTTGGAGGAGACCTGCACTTGAGGTTCATCTCCATACATATCATCCTCACTCATCTCCAATCCCTTCATATCATCCATCAGACTCTTCTTGAACGGATCCACATCGCCGTCTCCATCCCTCGGACTCGGGCTGTCTTCGTCGCTCAAGAATGGCATGGTCGTGGTTGCTTCAAGCGGTTGCCTCCTTGTACCGATGGCTCCTTTTGTTCCTGGTGTTCCTCCACCTCCTAAAGGCGCCTTCGATGATGACGAAGTGAATGAAGGCATATGGTGTTGAGGCGTTTGAGAAGGCGGAGGCCGTTGGCCTTGCGGTGGAGAGGTGGGTTGGGGATGCTTAGAGGGTTGCTGTCGAGTATTGGAAGAAACGGCAGGCTGTTGGTGAGCCCCTTGCTGCTGTTGCTGTGCAGTCGTTCTGGATGGACGTGTGGCTGCAGAGTTCTCTGGCTCGAACTAGGAAATCCGGGGCGTCAGTTCAATAGTGTTATGGAAGGATATAGGGCTTACGATGACAAACACTTCCTCCCTTTTTCTATCGCCTGTATCTTTGTCGATGCAGTAGCACAAGTACAGCGTATCGGCTCTGCGAGAACGGAGATTATTATTAGTTCAGTACAGAAGGCAGGAATGATTGGCACTGACGTATCCTTAACAAGGCCTACGCAAAACAGCCCTACAAGGGCAGTAACACCCCCAGCCAAAACCGAGGCTCCGAGCGCTTCATGAGGCGCCTTCAACGTATGAGCAACGAACAAATAAGTCATCAGGGCGAATGGGAACGTCAGTACGAGTGGCGAGATAGTCAAAAGAGTAAGCGGTGCTAAGCAGGAATAGTCAACAAAAGTTTGATAACAGGAATAGACGGATGCATACGCTCTTTTCCAAACCCTCTCCTCCTTCCCCGCAACATGATGGCACTTTCAACTCCGCTCGTCAAAGCCCTTGACCGCCTTGCACTGCTTATAAAGTCGTCTCCCGTCAGCCCAGTATATACCAGCGCGTACTTGCTCAGCGCAGTGGTAATTCCATCAATCCAACCAATAATAAACCTGACGGCCGGCA
Organism: Coprinopsis strossmayeri; assembly: GCA_900156845.1. Classification (NCBI taxonomy): domain Eukaryota; kingdom Fungi; phylum Basidiomycota; class Agaricomycetes; order Agaricales; family Psathyrellaceae; genus Coprinopsis; species Coprinopsis strossmayeri. Next base: position 387,791 of record FTPT01000081.1, read on the forward strand.
TGACGATGCCAACTACCCGGAGAGGAAGGTAAGCTGGAGCACGTTGCAGGAGAATCGTAAGGAGAGTTAGCATCCGGATCGCGGTGAGAATTAAAGCTGATAAGGCTGTCGTTCCGAGGGATTGTCCCGTTGCACGGAACAGAGCACTATGAATCGTGTGGGTAGACGCCGGAGGTGGAGGTGGTAGAGAAGGGCTGTACAGTATAGATGTCAGCTATAACTAAGGCACCGAACAAAACAGAGCACATACTCAGCGAAATACCACGCCCCAATCACACTGGCAGTGGTCATCCTCATTACACCCCTCGCAACACCCCACGTCCACAGCCAGACACCGACAGAGCCAGCAATTGCCCAATTCACCCATGCGTGCAAATGCCATTCCCACCCCGAATTCCTCGCCGGAGAAGTCGCACTACCGAAAAGTAACAGCCGGAAGATAAGCGTCAGGAAAGGCAAAGAAGAGAGGAGCATCGCAAGAAGAACCGCCGGTGATAATGCCAAAAGGAAAGGATTCAACATGAGGAGGTGCGTCGTGAGTGTGAGCGTGGAAGAAGTCGTGTGGATCTGCTGGGGGAGCTTGAGTAATCGGCGGCCAGTGTAAATTGCTAGGAGGAGAGGAATAATGGAGAATAGACGAAGTCTAAGGATGGATAAATTCAGCAACAAAAGGACAGATAATACGAAAGAGGACATACCCAACGGTCTCACCCCAGGTGGGATCAGTACCTTCTTCCCACATAAAACTCCCAATAAACGCCCATAGCGCCGAGATGAGCAACGTAACAGGGATAAATACGCTCGTCGCAATCATTACCGGTCTCACAAAGACCTGTAACAAGAAGATATGCAAATATGCAACGGCAGCGGAGACAAAGGTGAGAATGGTTAACAAGGGGACCGTACGCAACAGAGTCACATAGGGAATGATACGCCGTGGAATATGGCTGTCGGGCTGTCGAGCAGCGAACAAGAGGATGATGGAAGAAACCACACATATCGAGACGCCCGCGAGCCAGGCAGAAGTCCATATCGAATCATTGTGCTTCCTCCGACCTCGTGGCGCATGTCGAGGATCAGGTAACGAGAAGACATCCAATGGTCGTGTTCGTCCATCTCTGGGCAATAAAGACTCCGTGAGAGATAGGGAATGAGGTTCTTGTCGTTGGGTTCGTGGAGGAGGCGGAGGTCGATGATTATTCTTCTGCTGTTGACCCTTCTTCGTCGAGGGCCCCGCGAACAACTCCGGTGGAGGCGCTGAGTCAGACGACGAACTTGACCCAGCAGGCGAAGGAGACCTCGCTACCCGCGGTGTAGGTGCAGCCATATGCAACGAAGGGGAGGCAGCTAGATGTGCAAGCCATCCGCCCTTCGGTGACCCTGAATTGCTACTGCTCAGACTAGCGTTGTCATTCTCGTCGGCCGCGATGAGCGGGGCGCTTTGCTGGTGTTCACGGGTCTCAAAGCCGTGTTTTCCAGTTCGTTCGTCTTCATCTAGCCGGAGATACGGGTCGTCGTCTTCATCACCTGCTTGCCCATGTCCATGCACTCCCCCACCTTCTCCACCTCTTCTAGCAGTCGATTCTGAAGCACCGCTCCCACCGAGATTCAAATGTGGATCGTCCAAGTCATAGTCGTCCAGCAAGGCACTATCGGGTCCGTGTCCGCCTCTGGAACCGCCCTCCGTGCTGAAAGAGAAGAACATCGGATGAGACGATGATAGCGTGCTCCCGACGCCCTCTTGTTGTTGTTGCCCGTGCTGTTGGCGGTTGAGGTATTGTGAGGCATAAGCTGCAAAGGACGCCGCCATCGTCGACGTCCTAGATATCGACTAGATGTCGATGTGGAAAGGGTCGTAAAAGAGAATAAGGCTATAGAAAGTGAATGAACCAAGACTACCGTTTCGATCACTCACTAGTGAATCTAGCCGTGGGGCACTGCGCGGCACCGGACGGCCAACCTCCGTCACAGTCACAGCAACACAGCCGCAACGCGTCACTCTAACTAAAGGAGCAATATGGGCGCTTACGCTCCAGGCTACAATAGGGGCCTTGGTCGTATCCGTCGACCGCGAAACAGAACTGGGCGACAATGATAGGCGGGTATCCCTGTATGTAGCATCTTTAAATAGAAGAAAACTATTGCTAGTTCTATTTCAACTCTCTTCACGCGGCTTTAATCGATGACAACCAATACCTGAGGAATGAAAGCCATGCAATTTCTACTATTCCTTCAACAACGTAGAAATTTTCAATTTGAACCTCAGTACACAAGAAACATCCAATTTTTGAGAATTTAACTTAACTTACAGTTGCCGACGACGACTTCTTGGATTTCTGCTACCATGTGAGGGAGAAGAACACTTCCAGCTACAAAAAAAGTCGACATCCAAAAGTAGCTTCACGTACGCCCATTCCGCTTCAGGTGGTTAATAATGATTCACCTTTGCCCTCTGGGCAATTTCTGTACGGAAGGGAGCGAAGATTGGATACGCGATGTGAGCCATCCATTGTTATCGAACATTCTCCACCATTTCCATAATCCACAACTGGCCCGTCGGTAAAATATGGGAGTATCCTCATCTTTGGAAGGTATCCCGCCCGGTCGTCGTTCTTCATGCGAGCTAGTTTAATTCCTGACGAGGACCTTCGGTGTGGTTTGCTCCGTCGAGACTGGGCTCTGGGCTCTTGAGGCATGCAAGGGACCACGCAGAGCAAGGGGGAAAAGACTGACATACCCCGCAGCTGCCACCGCGAAGCCTAAAATTGAGCGCAGGGGATCCTTGTGCAGTATGGTCGCCGCATATTCTAGAAACACTCGTAAAACACGGCTCCCACAGGTTCGGACGGGCGATTCCACGATTCCCCCATCATAGTTGACTGTATTCCCGATAGCAGGCGGATCGCCTTGTTGCATGCCAGCAGATACACAGGCTATAGCACAAGTCGTCCAGATAAAGATGTCCGTCACCCCAGGCAGGTGCAGGGACATTCGGACGTTGACGCGTTCGGAGGCTCTGCCCTCAGAGTGAGTCTCCTGTAAAGCTGATTGCGATTCTATCCACGTCGCGGTCAAAGATCCATGGTAGCTCTGTCGCAGCCATTGTCAATCCCTACCTGAAGGTCTTGGTGGAGACTGAGTACCTGCAAAGCGATGCATATAACGCTTAAGAATAGGGATGCCAACCGTGAAGTGGCACCCTCCGTCAACCAGTAATTGGATACAGTAAAGTAATAGGTCCGGACTTGGACGTTGCATAGATGACGGCAGATGATGCATGGAAAGGAGAATCAATATCAAACATTTGAACATCCAGAACAAGGCCGTCTTGGGTAGATAGACCAACTTGAGGTGAGTAGTAGCAGCACTACCGGCGTACCTGAATGCCGCGAGCGTCCGTAACTCCGATTTAGCTCCGAGTCGGCTATTGCCGTCTTATTCATGTATCGACCTCGAGAAGTTCAGTTCTTCCTCTTACCTCTGCGCTATCCTTGAAAATCTCATCTAATACGAAGTATTCTAACACTACGAAGAGAACACTCTGTCCTTAAACCAAGCGGCAAGGTTACCCTTTCCTCAAACAACTCAATATCCAACAACGTCCTCCTGCCGGGAAGAACTCATTATTCAACAGCATATACTGGTATGCTACGTCTTGAAAGCGCGAAGGTCTCCCTGCGTTCACTCTACTTTTCTTTTTCGGGCCCCATAGCTACACCAACCCGTTGCAATTGGTCGCTATGTCGGGCGATCTCCATCACGTCAGATTCTCGTAGCAACCTTTTTGAATACACATCAGGACGATGGATGTAAGTTCCAGCACACCCTTCTGCGGAGTACACATCCAACCCATATTCTGACATGACCAGCATCAATGATGCCCTTCGCCGCGCAGAGCGCAGACGTGTCTTCAACATCGATGGGCTGCGTCGACTTGCAGCACAGTCCGTCGACCGGAGCCCTGATGATGTCGTTGACCTACGAAAACTTTCTGAGGGCTGGTATAATCGTGCCTTCCTTATCACCATGCGCGATGGCTTCCAAATGGTGGCACGTATCCCATACCCAGCTACGATTCCCAAGTACTTTGCTGTTGCCAGTGAAGTGGCTACTATGGATTCACTTCGTTCCTCTGGGCTGCCTATACCTCAGGTCTATGGATACTCGCCTACACCAAACAACGCGGCAGATACGGAGTATATCTTCATGGAATTCCTACAAGGCACTAGGCTAAGCGATATATGGTTTGAATTAAGGGAAGGGGAGATTATCTCAGTCTTACGCCAGCTTGTTGAATTCGAGTCGAAGATGATGTTGATTCCTTTCCCGGCCGGCGGAAGCTTGTACTATTCAAAAGACCTGGAGAAGCTATCTGAGAAGCCTGGCGTTCCGCTAAAAGACGCACGTTTCTGCGTCGGTCCCGATACAGTACCCTCCCTGTGGTTTGGCAGGAGATCACAGCTAGAGGTCGACCGAGGACCATGTAGGCTGATCTCCGTCTTTTTCTATTATTCCCCTGAACTAACCAGAAACCATAGATGAAAGCTCTGAAGCAGCGCTGGTAAGAGGTGCCGAGAAAGAACTGGCTTATTTGGAGCAGTTCGGTCGTCCAATGTTGCCATTCCAGCGCGTGAGGAGGGAAGGTTACCAATACCAGGAGCAGTCACCGTCAGACCACATCGATAACTTGCACCGCTATCTCCTCATCGCGTCATCTCATCCCCAGGAACCCCGCACTCAGCCACTTCTGCATCCGTCATCTCGATAGGTTTCACCCGAAGAATATCATCGTCTCAAGGTCACCCGACTCCAACTTGCACGTTGTCGGCATTTTGGACTGGCAGCATACCTCGATCTTGCCGGCATTCCTCCTTGCCGGCATACCACAATTCATAGAGAACTCTGGTGATCATGTATCAGAATCTATGGTACAACCCTTGCTACCAGAGAATCTAGGCACCTTGGGCGACCCTGAGCAAATCCACGAGAGGGAACTCTACCGCCGCCGTCTCCCCCATTACCACTACCTTAAAAACACATTGGAGCGTAATCCACTGCATTATGCTGCATTGACGAGCTCCAAGGTCATGCTCCGCCACCACCTTTTCAGCCAGGCCAGTGACGTATGGGAGGGAGAAAGTCTCATGCTGAAAGTTGCCCTGATGGCGGCAACTAAGAGCTGGGAAGCGCTTACCGGGGGAGATGCACCGTGTCTCATCGCGTTTAACCCCGAGGACGTGCGTAAGACGATAGAGCTGGTTGAAGTGCAAAGAGAAGCGGACGATGCTCTAGCGATGTGGGTGAGAATGATTGGCTTAGGGCCGGGGAGCTTGGTACCTCTTGAGTATTACGAGGAAGCCAAGGCATGCTGCAAGCAATTGAAGAAAGATATATTATCCAAGCCCGGCTTGACGGGAAAGGAAAGGGCAGAGATAGCGGCACACTGGCCCTTCGATGACATGGACGAAGAAATATACATGCAATGAACCGGACTCTGTGGTTCTATCGGTGAAGATGGAGTTCTCTACTAACCTATCCAACCACACGCGGTGTAAAACTTTGGAACATGATGCATGATTATATACCTGATCAAAGAAGAGTCAAGAGATGTCTCCGCACAGTATTTAAGACATATGCCCAAAGAAGTCTAACTTTTAACTGGACGTGTCTCTGTAATGCTCCCGATTTTACTCTCTAATACCTTCTTCAACCTTCACAGTTTAATAGTAGGTGCTCTATCTTTTAGCCCTCATTTCGGCACTGACCGACACACAAGTGAATCATTATGGACTCGACAAATTACATGTCGTAAAAGTAACCGTACCGAAACCAGCGGGGCCCCAACCCTGGACAAGAATTGCAAGCTAATCCCGCCACTAGGTAGAAAACATCTCTTGGGACCAACAGCCTTCTCCTTGACCCCAGATTCAACCTTACATCTGTAAATGACCCCATATGCGACAACCTCCTCCCCACTTTTGAACAGCAAATCTCGCACACTGGACGCGACATTAGCCACTAGGAGAAGCTCGCGGCTCAAGCCAGGAGAATGCTCCAGGTTCACGTATTCGAGAGAACGTCTTGGCTTTCACTCAAATCCACGATACGACGCGTGCCATTGGAAGTCATTGGTTTACCCTGGAAATTGCAAAACGTGAACGTGAAGTATCACAAACGTACTGCGAGACAGATCCTCGCAAACTAATGAACCTCGACCTTGTCTGCAAAAAGTGGAACAAAGCTGCGAGAGTTACGCCGGATCTCTGGCGTGGTCTCCACATAGACCTCTGGAGGCACCCAGGCAACCCCGAAGTCTCCCCCTCTTACTTCGTCGACAAATGGATCTGGGTATAGTAAGCTCAAGGAGAAAAAGTTATACATCCCGGTGCCTAAGACATCGGAATCCAAAGTCACCAAAATCTTGGGAATTTTGGCGAAGGTTCAGTAACGTTCATTCCGTATCTCGAGATGAATGCGAAGAAATGCTTACGCACGGTATACAGAGCCACGAGTATAAAAGAATGGTACAGAGGTCGACACATCTCCTTCAGCTTGACGGTTGACCGTGTTACCTATCTTGTACCCACCATGTTCTTCAGTTATCTGTGTAGCAATAATGGGTCGGGTGACTGGTTACCACATCCTACCCATATCGAAAACCGAAATAATTTGTGTCGAATCGCATGGTAAAACTTCAGCAGGGCAAGAACCTTGCGAATCCGGATGGTGATATTGGCGAACACTATATAATACATATGCATTAGCCTTAATAATGATAAAAAGTCGACAACGTCAGAACCTATGCGATAACCAAAGAAAAAAGGATTGAACATACTAGCTACAAACGGGACCCGAGACAAACTCGGTGTCTTCAAACGTAAGATGGATATGCCAAAATGAAAGGAGGGATTTGAACGATTGGGAGAGAGCGAATGGTCGGATGGTAGAATGAAAGAATGATTTAACTGCACCAGCGCCAAAGAAAATATGGGCTACGGGCGGTGTCATGACGACTCCCGACTATATCTTCGTGGACACAGCTCTGGCCGCAAGAGGTGTTGAATCGGCACCATTCACACGAGAAACCGACTCTGCGCGTCCAGATAGAGGACCGGCACTAGACGACCTCCGTGACTTCCGTCTCTGCCTGTTGGCCAAAGCCACGGCGCGTTCTTCTTCATTGTTCATCGTCTTCCGGGCTTGCGTAAAGAACAGTCGGGCTGCCCGGGTAGATATGTTCTCAATAAAGTAGGTATTCCCTCGGGGAACCATAAACATCCCTCCTGACGCAAGAACCAACGAAGTGTCATGGATCTTTAAATTCACAGCTCCCTCGATGACGTAGAAAATCTGTCGGTATGTAAGTATATCTATGAAAGACGGATAGGAGAATTACGCACATAAGTGTTATCCTTGGTCGCCTTACTGGGCTTTCTGCATTTGGGTGGTATAACTAGCTGTCCAGCCGCAATGAAATCACTGTCCCATAAAATTTTCTCGTATGCCCAATCGCCATTAAGAACTCTCTGGGGATTGACCATTTGCGAGGTCCAAGCTATTCCTGTAGCAAATGTCAGGGCGCCGCTTCAAAGTAAAGGAAGCGTGAAACATACGCTTGTCAGTCTCCTCTCCATTTCGGTATTCCAGAACCCTCGCCACGGGCTGAGTATCGTCATCCCAACCCTCTTCCGGGTTAACATCTGGAACGACTGGTGGGGCTGGAGGTTGCACTGTCCGACTTCTACTCCTCCCACGCTTGCGTTTGTGCGTTAATGGTTCAGGCTGCTCCTTGGGTATTCGAATGATTTCGCGAATTTGGGGCACCAAAACGGGTGTTGCTGATGAGTCTGGACGACCGTAAACCACCTTTTCACCCCGCCACCATTCCAACGGCTTCATGTGCGACCGTGCACTTCGTCGAACACCGTCTCGTATTGCTTAAAGAACGACAGGATTTCAGAAAGGCAGGAGAAACGTGACGGAGGTACATACGCCGGTTCTCTTTCTTTGATCTACTGGTCGTTTTTGTCCTTGGGGGCCGTTCTTGTTCCGCGACCTTGACCTTCTTCGGTTGAGGCTCAGGTTGGGGCTCAGGTTCCTCTTCATCGCTCGGTTGTGCGTCATCCAAGTCGTGCAACCCTCGAGCAATCTCCTCCTCCACGCCATCATCTGTACCCTGCGGCGACTCTTCCCGTGCTTTACCTTTCCCCTTCGCCTTGGGCGTTTCTGACCGTCTATCCCCCTCTGCCCCCTCTGCCGGCTCTCCAAACGGAAACTCCTCATCGTCCTCATCGTCGTCCTGATCAATTTGCGTGAAACTAGTGCGTCGAGGAGAAGAACCACTTTCAGGAGGACCGTCGTCGTAGTCGCCAACCCCTCCTAGGTCCATATCCATGCCACCGTTATCGTCGTCATAGTGGTCCTTCTCGTGTGGTTCGGAGCTGGGTTCGCGTTCTTCTGGGACAATGGAGCGACGTAATCTGGAAGGACCTGGGCCACCGTGAGCTGCGCTTCTTGCCCGAGGTGAAGGGATTTTATCGAAATCCACGCTCGAAGTACGTGCCACTGGCCTGGACGATGGCCGGCCATTTGTAGGGGTCATTGGGGCGCGCACGTTTGCTACACCCGGTAAAGGACCTGTCAAAGGTTTAGCAAGCACCTTGAGCAACGAGAAATGGACACGTACTGTCCACGTCCATGGGCATTTCTCCATATTCGTCGTCATCCTCGTCTTCGTCATCTGAGTCGTAGGCAGGCATGCTCTTCCGTTTACTTTTAGGTCTTGGAGGGGTTCTACCATCTGCTTGACCAATGACCTCGTCAAAAGGTTCGAATCCATCCGATTTCCGTTCAACATATTGTACTGCAATGCCTGTTTTCTTCCCAACGTTCGGGTTGTCTCCTCGATATGGAATGTGGGCCTTCTGTGGACCTCTGCGCCCAACGCCGAGACTACTTTTCCGGGTTGATGTCGGCATTGGCGTCGGTGGACCTCACGGTCGTCGTGTGCGGGGGGTGTCGAGTAAGGAACTTGAGCTTCAGCGATCTCTTGCACAATGGCGGCAGATCTCTCGACGCGGGAGCGGAAGATTCTTGTTTGATTCGTGGGAATTTTGTTAAACAAGTCACGTCGCGTTTTTGATTGGCGTTGTTTGGCACGCGTTTTTTTGTCATGTTCCGTGCTTCTGCGACCACTGCCTTGCGCACTTGCAGGCACTTTATAAATGCCTATTATTCACGGGCGTACGCGATGGCGACCAGTTCTCATAATGGGCCCAGGAAAGGCGACAAAGGTAGGCTTTATAACTTCACAGATAATCCAGAAACTAATTAATCGACGGTATAGTGGTCATTGGGATGTCGGGAGGGGTAGACTCTTCTGTTGCAGCACTTCTTCTATCTCGGCAGGGGGACTATGATCTATCTGCTGTATTTATGCGAAACTGGGACACGAGAGATGAATCTGGGACCGATAAAGGCTGCGAATGGGAAAAGGATTGGGAAGACGTGCAGAGAGTTTGCAAGAAATTGGATATTCCATGTTCTTTGGCGAGTCTCTTTTACATATGCATATTATCCTTTATTAATTCAGATTCTTAGACTGATCTATCTAAAGAGTACTGGAATCGTGTATTTGCACCTTCTCTTCACCAATGGGAAACGGGAACAACGCCCAATGCTGATGTTTGGTGTAACAAGTAAGGCGCAGCCACTCATGGCTTTACTGAGGCTAATCAGCACCATTCAGAGAGATAAAATTTGGTGCCTTGCTCGAACGTCTCCCTCCTGGTTCTTCAGGTGAAAAGCCATGGTTCGCGACGGGCCACTACGCCTCCAAATCTTGGTCATCGTCTGGTGTAGATTCTCCTTCGCGCCCAAAATTAATGAAGCCCACGGACCGACACAAAGACCAAACATATTACCTCTCTTCAATATCTGAATCCGGTTTGGGACGTGCCCTTTTTCCCCTTCGTGGTCTTCCCAAGCCTGAAGTACGACGACTAGCTGAAAAGCACGGGTTGCACAACGCTCATAGACCAGATAGCGTCGGCATCTGCTTCGTCGGAGAGAAAGCCAAGTTTCACAATTTTTTATGTATGTCTTTCCGTCTACCGCGTTGTATAGTATGTAACAATGCTTACCTCGACTGTGCAGCTAATTATCTACCACCGCAAAGCGGATTGATCGTGGATGAGACCACCGGAAAGGTCGTAGGGAAACATCAAGGTTTATGGAAGTACACGATTGGCGAGGCTTCTCGACTTCCTGGAATGCCTACTCGAATGCCAGTCTCGAGGAAAGACCCTGAAACAAATACGATTTATGTTGTCCCTGGAATGTATATTCGTTCAGCTTATCCGTCTCTCCTATGGAACTCACTGTTACGTAGGAACCATGAAGCACTCCTCACAAATACGATCCGCGTCCCTGAATTTTCCTGGATCTGGGATAATTGGTCTCCTCCAGGACTCGACAACCCAGAAGGGTTCCGAGCAACGGTTAAACATCGCTATCGTAGTCTAGGTGTTCCATGCACCGTCAAGAAGTATGCTTCCTTTTATTTTCCATGCATTTAATGGCTGATTCCTTCCATGTTAGGTCGGAAGGCCAGGGCATCACCATCCATTGCGACAAACCAGAACAGGCTGTCACACCTGGCCAGGTTGCTGTATTGTACGACGAGGATTGGTGCTTGGGGTGTGGTATTATTGAAGGAAGCGAGATGACAGAGCCTTGAAGGTGCACACAGATAGTTAATACCTTGCCGTATACCCAGTCTTATGATCCGCTTCCGCAGCACTCCATTCCAAACGCGATGACACCTAGACAGAATTTCTACTGCATCAAGATCAATGTTTGATTTATCGGTTTAGAAATAGAGCCTAATAGAGCTCGTGAACTTTAATGACTCTTGATTGGCCGTAACCGCGAGAATCGATGGGAATCACTCATCGCCTCCTTTACGCTACTCCTGTACATCATGGTTTGCTTACCGCACGATCCTTGCTGAAAGCCCCGTTTCACGGACAATCACACAATCACAGACAACTCGGGTAGCAACTATAAAAGAAGACGATCGTCCTATCTCTTGCTTTACATTCACTATGTCTGTTATATCGGGATTCTGGTCGCATACACTTTTTCAGTATACGACTTCACTTACCAATCCCCCAGTCGGCGTGAATGGTGCCGTGAAAGATGATCTCGCCTCTGTCATTCTACTTTGCTTTTTCTCGTGTAATTCTCTCTTTTTCCTCCTCGATTCTTATTCGTGACTGACTGGGGTTCAGTCCTTCAGGTTTCGATATATCACCAAATATTAAGCCATCGCTCACCACGGCAATCTCGCGGGCGTACTGCCGTATCGAAGAACCTCCTGTTCACGATTGTATGCGGCCTGCTTTTACTCTTGTACTTGGCTGGCGCGCTCGTATTCGTAATTGGCTTTGCATCGAAACTATCTCTGGCTGCCAATTTACATGTATACCTACCCGGTGACGAATCGTGGACCTCAACATCGCCCACTGTCTATTGTGGCGTCCCAGATGCAGTGAGGGAGTGCCCTGTATGGATTGCTATCCCTGCTTCAAAGAACATCTGGATATTGGATGCAGTCATCGGGTGCTTGTTGAAGTCGACTGTGTTCCTCGCGGATAGCTTGCTGGTGAGTCCCAGAAATCACATTTCCCGATTGTCGAAGTTGAATGGTCCTTAAAGCTCTACCGCTGTTGCATTCTATTCCGGGACAATTGGGCGACATATGGTACCGGTGTCCTGATCCTTCTTGGGAATATAGGTAGCTCCATGAAAGCTTCTTGAACCGAAACCTCACTGACGGCTAATTGTCCCGATATCCAGTGTTCCTTATTGTGTATACAATATACATGTTCGCAGACAACTCTGGATGGTGGTCCCCAGAGGCGTCGACGGCTGGAGGTCCCTCTTTTGGAAAGCTGTCCCAAGTTCATGTCGCAGTTTTGAGCATTGCATGCTCCGTTGCGATTAACCTGATTGTCACAACCGCTATGCTTCAAGCAGAACGCGAGGCGGTGCGTCTGGCGCTAGCCCGGAATGGAACAAAGTCCGTATATACCATTGCCATCACTGCCCTACTGGAAGCTGCTATACCTCCAGCTTTGCTCGGGATTGTTCTTTGCGCCGTAACTGTTCCGTTGGATAAACTGGAACGCGCTGGGGGTACAAATCCTCGTAGCTTGAGGGTGCTATGGATGTCTTGCACGGTGAGTCTTTGACATATCAGTATCGCTCAGCATATGGACTCAAATCAACGCCCTCTACTATTCACAGGCTTTGGCACCTCAGTTGATCTCCATTCGGGCTATTCGGGGTAGATCTCTCCAACAGTACCGAATATCAAGTATCGCGACTGGTATTCGCGGCTGGATCCCGGGCGACTGAGACCGATCCTCTGGCATCTAACTCGGACACCAGCTCGGAGATTCATAACTTAAAGACCATACATTGGGTCAAGAACAGGGGCCAGATCTATATCGACTCTTCCATCGGGGACACCAAACCTCCCCAGACACGTGAAACAAGAGCGACCGGAGGCGACCATCAACAAGTCCTTCCTCCTGTCAGCAACCTGTCATCTAATAGTGCCTGACAGTTGGGCTTCCCAACACTGTGATTTGCGGCTTGAGAATGGCTACATAAACACGTCGGGGACGACGTGTAACGCTGTGCCAGCGCTGTATTTAACCATAGCACCTGCATCCTCCTCTTTACCTTGGACGGAAGGTCGTGATTGACTATCCGGTATGAAAACCAAACGTTTAAGGAATACATCATTGAAATATTGGCTAATGGCCCCCCATAGGGACTCCCAACAAAATGATTTCACTGGTTACTGAGGATCTGCTGGGATATCCGGACCTCCGGAGGACAGGGGTCTGCTGTATCAACGAACTACCGAACGAGATGCTAGAAATCATCTTTCGGAAAGTTTTCATGACGATAAATCTCGTCCCGACCAGTTTCAGACAGGAGTCCATGAATCTCCCCATCTGCCGCGTCTGTAAACGCTGGAGGATGGTAGCAATGAGCTTATCATCTCTCTGGGCCGACCTCACTATCAACTGCGACGCAATCGGGGAAGTATGCTCGTCCGCCAACATCCAGGATGATTCCCTGGTCGCCGAAGTTCACGCGAGGCGATTACCTTCGCGAATCCAATCCCTTTGTAGAGACCTCTCTACATGCCTCCAATGGTCAAGAGAAACCCCTCTTACTATCAATGTTTACCGCTCCTCCGGGACTCACAGCCATGTCTCGCCCACTATATTTCGCATCCTCGGACATCACGCTCGTCGATGGCGTAGCATTATCTTGGATGGCGGAGTTGTGACGTCCTTGATCAAGGAGATGAAAGAGGATTGGACGCGTCAACAGAAAGGAATGCCCTTCCTTCGATCCCTCCGTTTCGACAACAGTGGGGATTGTTACGAAGCTCTCAATACATTCGCAACTATTTCATCTGACCTATCTGCTCTGACCCATGTGTCGCTGAGCGGGATCGGCATTCCTTCAATCTCACAAAGCCTTCTTCAACTTTTGCGTACCAGTGCTTCAAAACCATTGGCTTCATTTCCCTATACCCAAATTACTCATCTTGCATTACTCCGCGACTACGATGACCATCAACGGATGACATTGGCGACCGCCGCCCCATTCCTGCAACAATTTGCAAGTCTTGAATACCTTATCATCTCCGTTTTCTCAGAGCCTCTTGGGCCACTCAACTCGGGCGACCCAGATGCACCGCTCGTCCTCCCGAAACTAAAGCACCTAGCAATTGCTTTGGATCTCCAATACGAGCACCGACACAGCGACAAGCTGCTCGGTGCGCTTCAAGCCCCGAATCTAACCATGTTGAAGATATGTAGTGATGGGCATTCGCCAGTCTATTGGAACAATCCTGCCATCGCAGCTTCCATTCCTAAATTCTTGGCTACTAGCGGTTGCACTCTCACGGAACTGTCCCTCACGAGGGTAGATGCCTCAACGGCCATGCCTATCTTCCGCTGCACACCAGAGCTGCGAACTCTCAAACTCGGTTCTTCGGGTGGCCCGGACATCCTAGATCGCCTTGTTTGGAGTTGTAGTTGCAATCGACCCTCTGAAAGCGCGAGTCGCCCCCATACACCCTTATCTGGTCCTGGAACTTGCAAACAAGCTCTACCGAGCCTCAAGCGGCTTCATGTAGAGAACTACATGGACACCCGGTTCCCAAGCCCTCTGAATATGCTGTATTCCCGCCTACCTCCTCAGAAGGGCACACCTACAAGCACCCACACCCATCCACCACCCTATCTAGACTTTTTCGAATTAGCCGGCCACCTTTCGTACTGGTCATTGGCCACCTTGTACGGCCAGAAAATACCAATCGAAGTGCGTTCGCTTTGGGAGAAATTTGACATAGGAGGAGGGTTACGTACGTTTACAGCGGACTCATGGAAGCATAATCCACGCTCTTCATATTTCCCATTGTACGACTGGGAGTCAATTATATGGTAGTAGTCCCAACACCTTCTTTTCTGCCCTCCGATCTTCTGGCTACGAGGCCTAATGTAAGCTTATTGCATTCAAGTATCATTGTACAGCTATCAGGTTATCCCATACGTATTAATACAATCATTTGAAAAGGTGAAAAGGGTATCTATCATGTACTATTGTGAAAGTTCGTGTAAAGCATGTGCAGTTCCTGCCACTGTTTATTTGCTTCCTTAGGAGCGGCGACAACCGAAGGGCGAAAATCAGTCATGATTTACGGGCCGACTGGAGGGCTTGATAACGGAGGGCTCAAAAAGGGAGGGCTCGATAGAGGAGGGCTCAGTGGCGGAGGGCTCAGCGGTGGTGGAGGACCTGAGGGCGGGACACTGGTGTCGATGCCTTCCAAGGTAGAAAGAAACTGGACCACGGCGTCGTGTCCGGTCGCAACGTTGAGGGGTGTATAGCCACCCGAATTACGAGCATTAATATTTATCCCTTGTGATTTGGCTAGGATGGTGACACATTCAATATAACCTTGGCGAGCGGCGAGGTGGAGAGCGGTATCTCGACGCTTGGGCTCTGGCTTATTGACGTCAATATCACTTTTGGACAGCAACAATTCTAGAATCTTTGCTGAGCCAGCTGATGCAGCCAGAGTGAGCGCTGTGTTCCCGAAATTGTTCTGCTTGTTGACATTAAGGTCTCTACGAGTAAGAAGGCACCTAACCACCCCTTCATGGTTATGCTTGACTGCATAATGCAACGCTGTCAAGCCATGTGCATCTTTCTTGTTCACAACCACACTGGGTTGAGCGATTAGGATCTTAACGATGGGCGTGTCCCCCTTGATACAAGCCCGCATGAGCGGGGTCTGATCCCTATGGCGTTGGTTGACGTTGATTCCCGGATGAGCGAGCAAAAGCTCAACAATCGCCTTTTCACCACAAAAGGCAGCTTCACCTAGCGGCGTCCTCCCAGACCCCGTGGTGTTGCTAACTTCGACACCCTTCTGCGCAAGCAGAAGCTCGACGATGGATCGATGACCGACTTGGCAAGCGCGTATTAGGGCTGAGTACCCTCGATGATCTTGTTTGTTGACGTTGACACCCTTGCGTTGCAGTAGCATCCGTACAACCTCTTCTTGTGCCTGTCGGGAAGCGAGCATCAAAGCGGTAAATTTCCCTTTGTCTTCGGCATTAACATCGGTGTCAGGGTTCTCCAGCAGAGCGCGAATGATATCTGCTTGACCATATAACGCTGCCAAATGGAAGGAAGACCGCTTGAGCCTTTCTGTTCTCTGGTCACGCTGTTGAATGATTGTGGGGAGGAAGTTGGAAAGGCCGTATGAGGCCATGACGTGGACTGGCCGCAGGATATCAAACGAGTTGGCAACTTCATCTTGGTATATCGAAGGATATTGAGTCCATGAGCCGAGAAATTCTTCCACGTAAGGCGGCAGCCCGCTTCCCTCTAAACACGCATGGGCGTGATGACCCCAATGGTGGTACGCATAGTCTAGCAGTGGTTGGGAAGCTATAAATGCGGTTAGTTCTTCACGTCGTGAAATCACCCCCGTCGAGTCGATAGCATGGGGGAAATTGAAGGTAGTGAGGTAGGCGATGCAGTTGGAGGCGATAAAGCTATGCGGGTTGACCGTTAAGTCGGATTTCAAACTCCTAAAGAAATCATGAGCCGTGTAATCTAGAAGAAACAGTTAAGCCTGAGCGCTGGATCCAACTGTTAAGGTACGACTCACGGACAAGGCGAGCAATGCGACTCTGCTCGTCAACGGTGATTAAGCCGCAGCAGACGGATACGAGTAGATCTTGATCAACCATATCGTCTTCATCGAAGCTATTTGTTTCAGGCGAGATAGCCAGGGCATGGATCAACTCGTCAATGGTGAGGGATCTGGATACGTAGGTCAGCCATGTTATAGCACGTTTAGCGAGGGCCGACTCTTCTTCCGGTTGTGACAAGATCCTGTTCCACGTGGACCGATACCGTTCCTCGACACCGGAAGGGAGCAGGTCCAAAGCCTTACGCAGATTCTTCAACGTTGTTGTGGTCTTCAATGATTCAATATGGAGAGCAGCGACCAAAAACCTAAAAGAAGTTATTTAGTTCACTCGTTTGTAATCGGAATCTTGTACACACATTCCCTGAGATTTCTCCTTCAGCTTGTCCTTCACTTCCGAGATAAGGACTGGGTCGCCTTTGAGTATATTGCGGTACAGTCGGGGTGTTTCATTGATTTTGGTTGTGATGAAGCATGCAATATCGTCGTTCGTTGCGGCCTCCATAGATATAAACTCGGCTTCGGGTAGAAGGTACTTGAACGATTCCAATGGTCTTGAGGTGAGTAACAGGCTTGTTGAAAGGAGAGAGATAGCTTCCAGAACTTCTTGCTTGACGTCGTCAGGGATTTCGTCTAGAGCATCGATGAATGTAAAGATCTTGCTAAATGAAGCGAAGATGTCGCTCAGTAATTGGATCAAATCACGTTTGGACGGCCGAGTGTCCTTTCGCATGTAGTCAGAGCAAAAGGCCTTGATCCGTGGACCGAGGAAACCATACCCTTCTAGGAGTTGGCGCACGAAGGAGAGTAGAATGTCGGTCACAGAATATCGGTCATTGTACCGGCAATAAGCGTAAAGAACCAGGATGTCAGGTTGTGACGATCGTTGAGCATCGAGGTGGTTGATTACTATAGATCTGGATTTTTTGACTGTCCTTAGTGGTGATAAGGTCATAATGAATGGAAGACATACAAAAGAACCGTCTTTCCCCCGCCAGCTGAATGCTCGTGAATATATGATAGAACGGTCAGGTGGGGATACTCTTACGCATTCCTGTGATCCACAGCACCCTTGGTCCTTGGTCCGACTGCCAGCGCTTGAACTCCAAGCTCTTCAGAAACCATCCACCGGTTCCGGAGGTATGCTTCATGAAGGTATCGCTCTGGATATTACGAAAGTTGACACTCGTCAGCCATTCTGCATACTTCCGGATTTCTGAAGCCAATCAAATTAGTTGATTCCCTAGATGAACTTCCAAGACGGATAGAACCGACCTTCGAGTTCGGTAGAGTTTGAGATAATAAATGAGGGGTTAATATTGATATCCCGTCCAGCAGATTGAAATTGGCCCTCATTTATTGTGAAGTTGCTGGAGCTGTTGAGCATATTGATTGATCTTCCTGTGGCCTGGCATTAGCACGAGTCGTCCTAAGTATCGTGTTTTATAAGGAGATAAACAGGCCCTTCCTTCCCTTTAGGGTCTGGGTTTGGTCAGCAGAAGGCTTCAGAAATGGAAGGTTCTCACGGCTCACGGCATTTGCATTTGCCAAGTACCTTCGTTGGGCGTTAACGTAGTATTCAATCTTGCCTCCAGCCCTTCTCAGAACCAATTTATACCCCAAGATATCGTGCGGTGTACATAGCTTTCTTGCGAAAAAAAAAAATTCCTCATCCGTTACCTGTTAAGATTACAGTCTGTCGTTACTAGGTATAAGCTATAGACGGGTGCGGGATAGCATTTAGGATCGATATTCGAAGTCTACCCTTCAAAACTCAAATAATAAGAGGTCCCTAGTGTCTAGGTTTGCGCGCGAGCACCATAACTTTGTAGCTTGATATACTGTACCCAAGCACCGCAAATCGAGTACATACCCCCTAATCCACCGCAGTTGTTCAGAACAAGCAATGGGCGCTTATTTCACGATCAAGTCATCCGAATTAAGTCATGCTGTGCACTTCCGATCTTCCGTGGACCGTGGATCATGCCGACAGCCGCGACGGTCGACATTTTGTACCCCTGTATTGAAGGCTTATCGGGTCTCAGCATGCTGGGAATGCCATGGCCAACGTTTCAGAAGGCTTTCGCATGTTGTCGAAGTGTTGTGGCCATGGATGCTTCCGACAAGCTTCCGAGTCAGTACCGGCACAGTATTTGCGGCGGTTTGGCAATAGCCGAATCGGACTTCACTAGCTTCACTGGTCACTAGCACTGTCTGAAGGGTCACTCAGGCTCGCTTCGTTCTGTCTCCCTATCGGAGTATCTGAACTCATCTATACACACGTCACATTGGAGATAAGTGAGTCTAATCACTCTGAGAGAGCTGACATCTGACTGTTGTTATCCTATCCAGTGACGATCTCTGTTGCCATTCCCTGTGAATAGATTGACCCTGGAAGACAATAATACAGATAATTCAGGCACTCAAGGACCAGGAGAGGCATATATAAACAGGCTCTATGACGATCTCTTGGAATACATCTTTCAGCAGGTGGCCAAGAGAAAGATCACGCTCACTCGTACATCGAAATATGGCGTACCAAAGGAGTCGAAATCACCATCCCATATATGGTCACCCTGGGCGTTGGGCGCACTGCTTTGATTAACCTGATCGCCAGTCTCTATTACTATCCATGTGCTTCGAGAAGAGCGAAGGCTGGAAATTCTGATACCATTCTCTCATCGCGGACGCAGGAAGTCCAGTTAAAGGCGAGTCATGACAGTTTCCAACATTGCCCCTGGAATGTGTAGCTTGGTCTCGTAATGTAGTAAGCCGCCATTCCCGCCTCAAAAATGGAATGGCACATATTCGTTATCCTTTTCCGAGAAACTCGGAGCGGTCCTGCAGGTACCACTTCACAAGATGTCAGTCACCTGGAAATACGGACGACATGTACATCTTCACTCTCACTCTGCTTTATTTGCCCAGAGGTTGCCGACTCGCAGCCCATCGGAATCTGATGCTAACGAAATGGCGAGTTTCTATGCAACGATCATGAGTACGTTGGACATACCAAGGTGAGGAAATAGGAACGCTGGCCACCTGCTTCCAGAATTTCAATCTGGATCTACATATACAACAGTAATGCATGATTCGAATTCGAGATCTGCTGTTCAGCTCGTACACCGGTCGTTCTAGACCACTGTACTTGTCTCCTGCTTCAAAGAATCTTTAGAACCTTGCACTTGTGATGTCGAATCCATCGTTTCTGTTGCAGGTGCGAAGGATATTCGCGATACTTGATGAACAGAGCTCATTTCACAACCGGATGCTCCCCGAATGACGCGGATGGATATCAACGGAGGGGCTAAAGCCTGCAGATAGGATCTTAGTTTGAATGCGTATTCCCACTCAAAACACATCAACGAAGGAAGCCTCACCGTACAAGAGACCCATAGTAC
This sequence comes from Coprinopsis strossmayeri, assembly GCA_900156845.1. Lineage (NCBI taxonomy): Eukaryota > Fungi > Basidiomycota > Agaricomycetes > Agaricales > Psathyrellaceae > Coprinopsis > Coprinopsis strossmayeri. The sequence continues at coordinate 407,504 of FTPT01000081.1, forward strand.
CCGCAAGCTACGAGGGTTGACGCCAGTTTTCGGAAGTTCCACTTTATAGTACAGTGGAACAATCACGACACAAAGAACGACCCCGAGCAATGTCGGAGGTAACGCAGCCTCCAATAGAATGGAAGTTGCGATCCTATAGATGGAGTTGGAACGCCTGTCGCGTTGTCCTGGTGGCAGCCCGCAGCGTAGGTCCCGCTCTGCTTGAAACAGATGGACAGTAATAGAGACGGTGGCAATCACGTTAATCAGAACGGAGCACCCGATACCCAGAACGACGATATATGGGTGTTTGCTAAAGGGCCCCGTTTCTGGGATTCCATGCGGGGACATCCACCCAGCGTTGAACTCGAAGGTGTAGACAGTATAGACAGTGGAAAACACTTGAGTTAGAAAAGAGTGAGACCATGTTGTATGACAGGAGCGAAGACCTTCCCCTTCACTTTGCACTCACCGATGTATATAAGCACGATTAAGAGACCAGAACCATAGATCAACCACTTGCGGCTGAATAAAAGGTAGCAACGGTAAATCTGGATACCAGTCAATATAAGCAGGAAGGGAATGTTTAACACCAAGTTTCAAGCACTCACCAATAGGACGTCGCTCAAAATAATAACCAGCTGTAGAAAAGACCCAGTGGCGATATCCAAAATCCATACTTGACGCGACATCGGATCGTTGATCCACAGAGGACATTCCGTGTCTGCGACATTGGCGATCGCACAGCTCACAGAGTGCCATCTGGATTGCCATGATAAATCGCCCGGGAGGTATGTGTGCAGCTTTGCGGCTGTGGAGAGCTTGGTTGCGAAAGAGGCGACGAATAGGACCGAGCCGACGAGGTGGAGGAAGACAAGTATGTAACATGCTATTACGAATATACTCCGTGAGCGGATGATATGTGCGCCAGAGGGCAATCGCAGGCGGTATCGAAGTATCTGGAGACAGATCGAGACCTGGATGCCTGACTTGAGGTCAATAACCAGAGAGAACAAATCCGAAGGGTCTCACAGGAGAAAACAGTGACGATGATAACAGAGGACAGGTCATCCTTAACAGGTCCGGCGGTCGTTAGGGGGTCGGATAACGCTTGCCTATAATCAAAAAGAGTGTGCGACCAACATCCTGCTACGAAGGACATGGGTGGAGTGTGATATGGCGCTCGCACATAGAGCTTAATAAGGCCATGGCTCCCTCCTTTTATACAGGCCCTCACCGGGTTGCCCGTGACAACTCCCGAGGCCTAAGGGGCAGAAACGATACACCGACACGGAGGCATAATCCTTCATGTAACCCATGGAACGATCAGTTAACTCCGTAATGGTGCTTCACACTCACTGACACATCCGGGACTCGTCTTCAAACACGCTCGTGTCGTGAGAAATGAGAATGGAGCAAGTTCAAGACAAACTTGGAGGTACGCACTTCAAAGTAATGGGCACGTCTATTCAGCCATTCATCGCCGCTGTTCATCGGAGGACAACACCTCGTTGAACTCATTCTGGGACTATAATAACTCACTCGCCTTTGAACGAACCCGAGTACCGCGTACATATGTACGCGAACTACTGGTCAGTTGTTTGATAGAAGTCAACGTAAACATATCAGTGGCCAGGAGTTTGGATCGCCTATTTAGTCGGTTCAAAGTGACCGTGGAATCTTGTAATTCCGATGTCAAAGCCCATCATTTCCGTTGCAGCACCTCAAATGTAAAACGGTATCCACATCGGAGAATAGTAGCCGTTGAGGCGCCCATGTAGCTAAGCGCTCAATGACAATGGCTATGTCAGAGTGCCAGGGTAAACGTCAGTGCAAGCACACTCGAAGGAAAACGAGAACGAGGCGTACAATTAGAATGCAGCGGAAAGGATAAAATCAACTAGCTCATCGGTATTCGAGAAGCTTGGATCAACACACTCAGTCGTCATGAAGCAGACGGAACCAAAATCCCATGACAGAGGACTGTTCTCGAGAGGCATACGAGCTGAGATGGAGACTAGCCGGGATGGAGGATACTAGGTGAGATGGAGGATACTGCATCTCGTCGGCCATTAGACCAAGGATTCAATCGATTTGCACGGGACATTAATACATCACCATGGAGAGATCACGAAACATCATCAATGAGGAAACCCTCACCTATTGGAACGGAGCTGGTACCCGGTTCCATAACAAAATGTCAATTCGAGTTCAAGATAATGTACACGATATTTCACGCATTTATCTGAGAATCCAAAGCATCTTTGAATGGCCCGAATTCCCATCTGTGACAATCCTGGATTAGAGCGTTAGTTGTATGAAAGAGTGTGACAATGTGAATGGAGCGTACAACACAATCGTCTTCAAGAACGGGCTTGGGAACACGGTGGCTAACCTCGTGAGGCCCATCGTGGTCATCCTTCTTCTTCTTTCCAGACCTTCCTCTGCCCTTGTCTTTATCTTTATCTTTATCTTTGTCTTTGTCTTTACCTTTCCCTGGGCCCCAGCCCCACCAACTCTGAGGCTGTACCCACTTCTCCCCACTAAACACTAAGCGTAAGATATTAGATCGGAAGGCTGAGGAGACGGAATTCCAAGGATCCGGAGGGTCTTCAGGGTCTTCAGGGTCATCGTCACCGTCACCGTCCTCTTCACCCCAATCGACTTCCCTGCCTCCGTTAGAAGGGAGGTCAAGAAGGTGTACAACCTCTTTGACGACATGCTTCCGTACATCCACAAGCCAGTGAAGCTTGTTGACGGTATCGAGAATGATGCTCTTCCCCAGATGGCAGCGTGTCTCGAGAGCGTATCCCGCGGTTGCACAAGTCGAGTAGAGGCCAGAGCAAGTTCCAAAGGGGATAGGATCCGCAGTGTGATATACGTGTGTGATATAATCAGCGAGGGGGCTCGACGTGGGAGGAGGCCGAGGAGGTCGTGGAGGAGGGAAAAGGGAAGTTCCGTCATTGCTCTCGAATCTATCGTTGACTGCAGGTGGGAGAGGTAAGTGTAGCCGGTGCGCCGCTATTCTTTCTCCAGGGGACTCGAAAGCGACAGCTGGTAATCCGTATGTCGCCCCTAGAAGACTAGCCAAAGCGCCTCCAAGGGAGTGTCCAACAAGCCAAAGATTTGCGGTTGGATAAATACGGAACAAGTCATCAACGAGTTTCTGGCATACAATGAACAAGAGCACCGAGGTTCATAGGCTTACTGACGCACCGTTCCAACTGAATAGAACAAACTCTCTTGGACAAGGGCGTCAGTAAGGCACCTGTCATCGCAGCGATTACGACTAGCGTAGCAGTTGCAGACCGTCCTAAGTATCCAAGCACCGTGACCACAACAACAGGAGAACAACCTGAGAATTCACAAAGTGAAGGGCACTGAGGACAGTTGAGCATGATACTTACAGGTTATCATTGAACTTATCCAGCCTGGACGTTGGTCCTTGGAGGGTGGTTCCCTTTATCGAAAGAATGACGGTGTTGTTATCAGACGACAGGAAAACGTGACCACGAAAGCCATCCTCCTCTTCCCAACCAAATGGGAAACTCTGGAAGAGTTTTCAAGTTCAACAAGACAGAATGCTGGTCGTTTCAACTCACTATTGCCCAAGCTGGATCCACGTCATACCAGTTCTTCTGGTGCGGAAGAGCATAAGCATTCCCTGCCATTCGGGCAAGCTGCGCCAACGTGTGGCGATCGTCTACATTGGGTCCGAGAACCTCGACAGCATCCCATTCTAGTGGATCAGGATCGGGAAACGGTGATTGTCTAGGAGGTTCTCTCCGCTTCTGCTGCAGACGTGATAGCGAGCGCGGCTTATATACGACTGTTGGACGAGTTTGAACCTTGCCAATTGGTTGCGTCGTCAATTGTGGGGCATCATTGGCCTTCTGAGACTTCGCAACAGCAAGCAATAGAGAATTCAAGAGGATGAGAAGATTGAAGGGGAGCATCAGGTCAAGCGCGCAGCTGGCTAGATGAGGCCGGTTATAATGACCAAAGATTCCCACGGCACATCTTCCTCCTACAGCCCAAAGCCTGGCTCCGAAACGGCATTCCAGCCCATGATCTGACAATTTACCGCGACACCCCCAATGTACCATAATCTCGACACCCTTCCTCCTCCCTCTCATTTCTATAGCTCAGGTTCTGCTCGGAATCAGTCCCGTCCATGGTCCCCCAATGAATATGATGCTCTTCCTTCGACAGTTGGAAGCAGCAGCAACCATCGTCAATCTCGAGAGGCCTTTGACAATGGCGATCACGAACACCATGGTTTTGTCGAAGGATATCCGCCATTACCACAAGACCACTTTCCTCGACTACCTCGACACTCCTCAAAGCCAAGGCAGGAGGCCTCTGAAGTTTCTGTGGAGGCTCTTGATTTAGCAGACTATACACGGACGTTGCGATCGCGGCAAGCGGAAGATCCGTACCCGCCATTTCCACCTGCAGAAACCTCAAGACCACGCCAGGGTCACCGGCAGTACTCACCGGTATATCCCCCTTCTTCCTTTCCCAGCTTTGCCCGGGGAGGGACACGTTCCTCTGTCAACACGCCCAGTTCAGCAACACATAGCACACATTCCCTACCCCTTACCGCCAACTCTAGCAACAGAAATCGACCCTTCTCCGTACCAAACCGTAGCCTACCGCATCTAGATCACCAGCCAAACCCCGAGGAGGAAATAGACGTCACCCAGTTCCCTTCATGGTCTCGAGATTGGTACAATGGCGATAGTGCTCAAAGTCGGAAACCTCCCAACAACGACCTCGAAAGATTGGAAGCCTACGAAATGGAAGCGGGCCTCGCACTCCCTAAGCCATTCATGCAAACTTCATCGCGATCCAGCGTACCTAACAGTAAACCTCCAATCTCGCCCTTTGACCCCGCGTACATCCACCCAGAATCCTATCCAAAGGGACGTGCCGCCTTGTTCGACGACGACCATAGTTATCCTTCATATTCTGCACCATCATACAACAACCACGAACCTTTGCTTGGGTTCGATTCAAGTCGCGACGGCGTCGTTCCTTGGAGCCTTGACCCGCCAGAGTACAAGAACCTCCCGCTAGATCCTCAAGTCAAAGAAGAGCGTATCCGCATGCTCGAGCGTGAATTCGGCTCTGGCAAGAAGAAGAAGCACGCCAACAACGCCACCAACAGCGGCGACAAAGAGCGGGAAATGGACGACGGCCTCATTAGGGACGACGACGGTAAGCTCGTCGTCGGCACTCCCGATGGCAAAGGCGGTTTGGCAACGCAGGGCCCGAAAAGGCGGGCGACGGCCAGATTCCTGCAATTCGCGTTGACGGTAGCGGTTGGAGGACCGGTGGTTTGGGCAGCCGTGGTGAATATAACTGCTCTCTTTGATGATTTTATTTTCTAACTAATTCTTAGGCGCTGAAACCAAACCAACCTCCTCCCCCTGCAGGCAAACCACCATTCTACATTCTGGCCGCTCTTTCCCCCATTACATTCCTGGCTTTATCCTATTTATTTATTATACGGCCCTGTACTTCGCGTCGACGGCATCCATCTACTGCCTTGACGCACCCTGCAGCTCAAGGTATGATGGTTCTACCCGTTTCTGGGAGTCCACCTGGAAAGAAGGGCAAAGGCGGGAAAGGTCCCTATCCTCCATATCCCAGAGGCAAGAAAGGGAAGAAAGGTGGTGGAAACCTCCCAGGCGACGTCCAAGTCAACCTCATCGTCGACCCGAACGCCTTCGCATTGCCAGGCGAAGACGATCTGTCTTCTTCCGAAGAAAGCCAGCACGATGACGGGGGAATGCCGGATGGGTACTATGGGAGAACCAAACCTCTCGACTCCCGGCGCCAGAGGACAAAGGATCGCGCTAAACGGAAAAGGAAACGCCGGAGGACGTTGTTAGCTTCGCTCAAGCTTGAGGAAGACTGGCTTCGGGCTCGTTCTTGGCTGAGGACGATCAGCATCATCGATGCCCTTGCCGGTGTCCTTTGGGCTGTTGCATTCAGCTTTGTCATGGCTGGGAAGCGCTGTCCTACAGGTGGCGAAGAGAAAGGGTATGGTGGATGGTGAGCCGATTGCTCTGCTTTCAAGCGTACACACATTCTGATCATACTTTTTTTTTTTTGCCTTACACAGGTGTACAGCTTACAATGCCTCGACGGCTGCGGCTTGTTTGTTGAGCGTGACATTCTGGGTCAGTCTTTACTTTGACGTTAAAGATATATATGCGAGCAAAGTTTCTCCACGGACGAGAGTGTGACACATTGCAAAACACCGACTGTTCTTTATTCTGGACACTGACACATTGTTGACTCTGTTATATACTTATGATGTATATATCTATTCACGACCCCGTTACGACCCATTAACGATTTGTTGTTTTAACTCTTCTTCCGTGTACATTCTATACAAATGTGGTATATCATTACTTGGACTGTAGGTATTTTATGTTGTCTATCGCCCATCTTCTCTTCAAGCATAGATTTATACTGTCCGTCGCCGTGTTGACCTCACATCCTCTTCCTCCCCAAGCATAGTCGAATGCGGCGATAACGTCAGTGAATCTATATCCATCTCTGTGTCGGTTATCCCCTCTGGCTTCCTCGGACTCGAAGCCAGTGTCGAAACAGGTTTCGCAAAGCTCAACGGCCTCGAAAATTCATCTTCACAACTCTGCTTCTGTTCTGATGATCTCCCTTCCAGAACACGAACAGCTATCAGCTGCGGTGCCAATGCCTAAAGTATGGTCATATCAGATACCAGTCTTCTGTGAGGGAGAAAACTTGGGACCCTCACCGTGAATGAAACCCACAGAACCCTCACAAAATGGGTAACATCACCCGCGAACCCAACTCGTCTCAGAGGAATGGTAACCGCACACGCGATAACCCCAAAGACCGCCGGTGGCAAAGCAGCTTCCAGCAAAACAGACACCACCGTCCGATAAAAGCTGCTCGAGGAATCATGATCATCGTAGAGTTCCGAGATTCCTTTGAAGTTGCGTCTGGCCCGAAGCAGTCGAATGCTTATGGAGATCGTCACGAGCAGATTCACAAGCAAAGAACTTCCAACCTCTAGAACGACTATATGTTCCTGCCGAATGAAATAATACACCACGTATGCTTCGTCGAGCCTGCTGGCGTAGGCGATGGTGGTGTATACGATGAATAGGACTGCCACCATGAGCAAACGCGAACATTCAGTCGATACGCGCAAGACGTGAGTTGGAGGGTACTGTTACCTATAGACGCCAGATACACCAAGCCACCCATAACGTAGATCAACCATTGGCCTTGAAAGATTAGAAAACATCTATAAAGCTAACAAACATAGGATGCCAGATTGAGTCAATGGTCACAGCCCTTATTAGGAACAGTCTGTAGCGCTCACCAATAGTCCATCTGCCGTAAAGATTACTGCTTGCAACAGTGAACCGGTGACTATATCCAGCTTGGTAGATACCTTCGTGTATGGATATTCGATCCATCGTGCACAAGCCGAGCCACCCTGTGCGGCTTTCTCAGCGCAAGTTCCTGCAACGCTAACAAGCCGATCACCATCCCACTCCCTCCCTTCGAGTCCCCACTCATTCAGTGGAGGCGAAAAAAGTTTAACTATTTTCGCTGCACCGGAAAGTTTCAACCCAAAGTTTGCGAGGAAGAAGATGGCGCTGAGCACATAGAGGCAAAACAAGCAGACACCGACGACTGCAAATAGGTCAACAGAACGTGTCGCAGGAGGAATTCCCAATTTCCGACTCGATCGACCCGACCGACGTTGAATAAGGTGGTATACGATTTGGAAAGATATCCGCGCCTGTATAACTGACGAACTACGCGTGTAAGTATTCTGAACTCTACAATAAGGATATGCTTACCTGAAAATGCTGTGAACAGGACAACGGATATGAAATCATCGATGATTGCCGCGGGCGATGTTTGAGGATCCGTTAATGCAAAGTGGTAAACATCTCGACCACTCGACCAAAATCCAACGACGGGGGACATCGGCGCGATGGGAGTTCCTCTATTAGAGAACGAAGCTCCAACTGGGAACTAGGACGAGCTTTTATGTGTTAAGGAATCATGGTCTGGATATAACCCATAGCATCCCTTTCGTACTAAGATCCGATATCGACTGGCAACCGCTTCAATTTCGTATAATGCGCTAAAATAATGCCGTACCCTGTCACTGGAACGTCGTTTCGCAATGGCGCTGTGAGAGGGCTCAAACGGCCGAAGGCGGTGTTCAATGTCCGCACTAATTCTCCGTTTGATCAATTCACCATCACATATCACGCACCTCTGATATCTTGAAATAAACCTTCCCTTACTTATGAGTCCATGGAGCCCGATTAAAAAGCGTAGCTACTAGAATTGGCTATCCTCAATCCTTTGAGCTTCAAGTTCGACGTCTATGAGTATCGACGAGCGCGCTACACACTACAAGACGCAGCGGTACGAAGCCGTTAATTGCTAGAAAACATGCCAGGGTAGCAATGTGCAAAGTGCAGACCTAGAGCTCGTTTCCATTAAGGCACCCGTTGGACTCCATCAAGCACGGGCGGGAAGCCCGAACTTGGGCTGTGCCAGTCTATAACGGCAGGCAACGACCGCCCTCCAAGGACTCCGAAGACCGGAGGCTGCGGGGAAAGGATTAACGTGCCTGCATATCTCGTTAGAGGCCATAATTTATAATTGTCTTCCACTGTGTTAACTTCACGGCGAACCAGGACCGTAATTCGACATGGTTCTGGACGATGTTTCGACGGAGCTGCCGATAGTGACGTTGGGTGCAAATGCCATTGGCTGCGACTGCGACGCCTGGCTCTCCATGGCCAGATTTCTGTCCCAAGACCTCCCCTCCACGACGCGGAGGACGATTAACTGAGGGGCCAAAGCCTACAATTGACCGCGTTAGTTCAACGACTATAATGTGCATGGTCAATAGCACTGACCGTGCAAGATATCCACAAAATCCTGACGCTATTGGTGTCGGTTATTCCCGAATTGTTCAATGGGATGGTCATGACGCAGATAATGACTCCCAGTACAGCTGGAGGCAAAGCTGCTTCGAGGAGAATGGAGACAGCGGTGGTATAGGTATTTTGGAGAGGGCGGTCGTTTACTCGGGTGAGATTCTTGAAGGTGTATTTCGCTTGAAGCAGTCGAAAGACGATGGCACTGGTGACTATCAAGTTGACCACCACCGAGCAACCAACTCCCACAACGACAAGGACGTCCAGGATGAAAGAACCCGACCCTAGACCAGCATCCGGGTTAGCCCAGTCTTTGATGGCTTGGCTAATAGACGCCAAGGATACAATGAAGAACGCTATGTTATACTGGTCAGAAGGATTGACGGCCTGGCCCGAAGAATTTTCATACCAAATGACAAGAGGTAGGCAAATACACTGCACCAATAGACTATCCACTTGTCTTGATAGATGATATAACAGCGATAAACCTACGCCAATACAATTACGCATTTAGATCGGATGTAGACAGGAACACGGTCGGCGACTACTCACTAGCAACCCATCCGCAACAAGGATAACAACTTGTAAGAAGCATCCCATGATGGTGTCCAATATGAAGTTCTTCTTAGCGATCGCAACTTCCACCCACTGGCATCGGTCAGTGTTGATTGAATCAGGTATGCAGATAGACGTCGCTGGTATTGACTGGACCACCAATGCTTGCGTGGGCTTTGCCACTATTCTGGCGGCCGTGGAGAGTTTGGATGCAAAAGCAGTAAGATGCAAGACTGCCGCAATCAAGTAGACGAAGAACAAAGCAATGCTCGCGTAGGTAAACGCATTGCTACCCTTCGCCGTCGGAGGCGTAAGGGTGTTTCTGCTCGATTTTGATAGTATTAGGGATTGGTATATCTGGGAGCATATGTACCCTTGTACAACTATATCAAGATGTCAGGATCTGACTCTAGAAGAGAAGCATTTTCAAACTCACGCGAGAACATCGAGAACAGGACCACAGAGACAAGATCATCGGCAATAGCCCCAAAAGACGCAGACGGGTCTATCAGAGCGATGGTATACTGAATGTGAGAGTGGGACCAAAACCCTGCGGCGGCAGACATGGTGGGGGACAAACAGGCAATTTAGTTCGGATTCCACCCATTCGCGAGCATAGATATAGATACATGAACTCAGAAGGATCCGAAGATGGCGAACCATGGGCAATGAGGATCAGTCGTTGATGCGGTGAATCAACGATGAATTGATGAGTGTCACAGAGTCCGCGGGATAAGCGGTGGCCAGAAATCGGGGCAAATATGCCGTTGCTAGTGTATGCACCTGTCTAAGGTCCTTCAGCAGGGCCAATGAAAGGTATAATTCTTGCTGAGACTTTCTCAGAGCGAGGGATGCACCAGGTAAAACCACAATATCTACCGACCCCACGGTTTGATAGGAATCTGTGGACAATTTGCGGATGGCGATGCTGCTACAAAGTGTTTTGAGTTTTCCCGCATACGGATGGATACCGGCGCCTGACTCCACCGAGTCGTAAACGCTTCTCATTGTCGTAAAGGCGTTGGCTTGAGAAAAACGTTCAAATTGGGGGTTTCATCAGCGCATTGACCGATTGCCTTGACCGTAGAAATGGTAACAGAAAGGACTTTGAATAAAGCCCTCTGCTACTTCCGACGATACTTAACCAAGATCGAAGCAGGAAGCACATCACAGCAAATCACGGTGGTTCAAGCAGAAACTGTCGACGGTGGCAGTTGGTCGAGCGCGAAGCCAAGATTTGCACTTGTTAGGAAACCGGGCTCCCGGATGCTGAGCACCGACCTCCGAGTCGGCGGAGTCGAGCCGGCCGGAATTGCTTGGAGGACAGAATGAAAAGGTTGTCGAAATGGCCAGGGAAACGATCCACCGTAGTATGTTTTGCGTTCTTTGAGGCCATAGATATTTATATCACCCAGTGAGTAGTGTGATACCTGCTAGGGAAAGGAGTTAGAGTGGAATGCGCTTACAAGAACTCGGATCCGGTGATGACACACCCTTGACAGGACTCTGCCCTGACGAGTTGGTACTCCCCAACTGAATTAGGGTCATGTTCACGGCATACGAAGGCTTCTAGATCATAGTAGCTCTTCTATTAATTATCCAAATTACTAATTCAAAAACAGACAAGTCATTTATATATTACAGGGGGGGCTTCTTAACCAATGGCGCGACTCCTCCTTATCGAGACACCCTCTATCGCAGGAGCCCCTTCTCTTGGTTGGTACTTAGCCTAAGTAGCATGCCCCGTCGTCGTCCTCCACCGCGCTCAGATACAGCGCCCAAAGACGTTCAACTGGCCAATAAGGTTTATCCTTGCCGTGATTTTTAATAATGAATTTTCTACTAAGAGATAGCAGGCCTCTTTGCCTTCTGGATCGGAGGAACCGAGCTCAGGAATCTCAAACCATAGTCCTTACACTCCTCCAAAAACTCCAGTGCCCTGCGATATTGATCCTGGGCATCGTACCTGTGACACGCAGGATGCTGGGGACTGTGTCACCCCCGATCCCCAACAGGAAGGGCATTCGTCACGGCCCAAACTCTCGTCGACTGCACGTAAAAGGAAGAAACGGAAAGGTTCTACCAAACTCTCTGGTACATCGACGCGTGAGTCGTTGATTCCACTGTTCCAAAATTAAGCAGACAGCTGAGTTCCAATAATGTAGAAGAATATCCTATAAACCAGCGTGAACCAACGGAGCAAGACGACGAGCTCCACATAGCCGAATTCTTCGAAAGAATGAACAGCCAACAGTGGGACGGACTCCTAAGCACGCTAACCGACAGATTCAAACACAAATCCGAAAGCTACCAAAAATTCAAAGAGGCCGAAGCAGTATATTCACAGGCCTTGGAGAGTTGGGAACAAGTCGAAGATATCTACTACGCCCTCAAGCAGCATCTGCACCATCTACCCCTCCCCACTCGCACGCTCGTGACCAAGGTTGTCAAAGACTGGCACAACTGGTCCGGACATCCCGAAACAATCGGTGAAGGAAGTGTTACGGCAGAATCGCTCCGAGCGAGTCCTCGATTGTGATACTATCAGACCTTGTATACATACTGCGCCGTATGGTGGCTAATTCCTGTTTCTTGACTTCTGCTCCTTGAACATAGACAGCTTTTGGGGAGCGAGGACCATCACTCGACACTGTTTCCGCCCCCTGGACAGTGCTGCCGGTAATGACGTTTGATGCAAATCTCAACGGCAGTGTCGCTTGACCTTCCAAGGTTTAATCCCAACCTACCTTGCCGGACTCTAAGGCAAATCAATTGAGGTGCCAAAGCCTATGAATGAATTATGGTCTCAATTCAATGATCATGAGAGGAATTGTGCTTAGAAATATGAACCATGCAAGATACCCATAAGATCCTGACGCATTTGATATATGGTATTTCCGCAAAGTTTAACGGGAGTGTTATTACGCAGATGATAACCCCCAATACGGCCGGAGGCAAACTGCTTCGAGGAGGATAGAGACGGCCATGCGGTAAGGGCTTTGGAAAAGACCATTCGTCTCTCCAGCAAAATCTTGGAGCATGCGCCTGGCTCGAAGTAGACGAAAGACTATGGCACTGGTGACTGTTAAATTGACTAGCACTGAGAGACCAACCCTTGTGATAACCAAGGCATTCAGAGGAACGGGCACTGGCTGCGATGCCATAGATAGGTAAGCCCGCTGATCAGGGTTGGGCGTGCTAACAATCAACCAGGACATGGCATAAAACGCTGGCAGTCTGGTAAGAAGAACAGATGATACTCTGGAACTGAGAAAGACTACATACCAAATGGTAGTAGATATATGAGTATACCGACCCGACTGATTATGCGCCTGTCTTTATAGACGATATAGCAGCGATAGACCAGAATCCCAATGTGTTGATTTAGTTGGAAGTCAATCAGGAAGCAACTTTGCAAGTCAAACTCACAAGTAACGCATCCGTGACAAGGATGACAGCTTGCAGGAGGCCACCAACTGCGACATCCAATACGACACTCTGAGAGAAAACGACTTCCACCCACTGACACCGATTAGGGTTCGTTGAATTAGGCATTCAGACAGACGTTAGTTCCATCGACTGGGTCGGGAGACCGTCCGCCGGATTAGTTATCACTATTCTAGCCGCCGTGGAGAGCTTGGAGGCAGTTGAGGTAATATGCAGGACTGCCCCAGCGAAGTAGGCAAAGAACAAGACAACACTCGCATAGGCGAACACATTGCTATCCTTCACCCTCGAACCGGAAAGCTTGTTGCTTCGCGACTTTGATACCACCAGAGACAGGCATATTTGGAAATATATGCGGTATTGTGTAACTACAAGGAATCGCAATTGGTCAGAGCTTGATAGGATAGAGATGGTTTGACTCACGAGAAAACATCGAAAACAAAAGCACAGAGACGAGATCATCACCGAGATGCGTTAGGAGCTATCAAAGCCCAGGCATATGTTACATGAGAGTGCGACCAAAATCCGGGGATAACAGACATGGGGGAAATTGCGACCACCTTCACATCCCCCAGCATCTACATATACGATTTTCGGCACTCGAAACGACACAGAAGACAGGTCATGGGGACGAGAAGCATTGATATCCGATGGGAGATGGGCGAGGCGGTGGCCATCTAAAGATGCACATTTAGCGGGTCTGCTCAAAGGATCAACATCTTCCACTCACTAAACGCTTCGCAGCGCAGCCGAAGGGCCTGGAAGGATGTTCCCATACGCATAGGGGGCTTGTTCCTAGACTCTATGAATGTATGAATGTTCTTTAATTAATCGCCCCATGTGATGGTATCGGTTATAGGGCTGCATCAATAACCATCAACCCCGCCATCCGCTTCTCTTGGTGAATCAAACACTCACCAGAATATCTCGCATCCCGGTTTCATAATGATACTTTTCGTTCGTCTAACTTGTTGTGAGATGAACTTCTCTCGACTGGCTTGGCGGCGTCTCCGCGTTGGTTACTTCAGTCTGAGATGATTGCTCATTCAGCACGTCAGGGTCCGCAGAGGTCTGCCTAGAGACTGTCACGAAAGCCAATGGCACCGACGCCTCGTTTTCCGGACGTTGATTCCATGATCTTCCTTGAAGGGCCCGGAGAGCTATCAACTGAGGTGCCAACGCCTGCAAGACGAGTTCAGCTAAATATGTCGCAGTAAGCATCTAATAAAAGCATGACGCACCGTACAAGAAAGCCACAACGTCCTCAGACTATACGTATAATGTATCCCTGCCTTGTTCAAGGGGAGCGTTATAATGCAAATAAGGATACCAAAAAATGCCGGGGGAAGCGCTGCTTCGAGTAGGATGAAAATTGCCATACGGTAGGGATCATAGGACGCGTCATCGGGGTCTGCCACAATTCTAAATTGGCGTTTGGCTTGAACTAGGCGAAATGTGATGGATACTGTGGCGACGAGGTTGACCAAGGTGGAGCAACCGATCGCTAGAACGACGACGAGGTCGAGCACAAATGACCCAGTGCCTACTACGACGTTCGGCAAGCCTTGAGTGCTTTTGAACGTGTAAACAACGAATCCAATGCAGGATACTGGATTTCCAGATTAGCGGTCATATCAAGCCGAAGGGACTGGAACAGCTTACACATGGACAAGAAATAGGTGATGCCCCCGAAGCCATATACCCAACGATTATGTTTGAACGCGACATAGCACCGGTGCAACTAGAGAAAGCATTGAGTTGCCATATTGGAGCGCAGAGACGAAGAAGGCTTACCAACAAACCATCTGCAACCAGGATAACCAGTTCAAAGAAGCAGGTCATGGCTGAGTTTACCCATAGAATGTGTGTAGTTGGAACTGGAACACGAAACCAGGTGCAGTCCTCAATGTGAGCTGTTGTTAATAAACACCAATCACCCGGCCTCCTCCATTCCTCCACGGAAGCACCTTGCGGCTTTTCTTCAACCCTTTTCGCGACAAAGAGCTTCGACGCAAACAGGGTGACAGCAAGGATAGTCCCGATGAGGTAGAAAACGAATAGGGCCATGCTGGCAACCGCAAACCGGACATGAGTCTTATTCGTCGAGTCGGAGCCGTGGCCGGCTCGAGAACATGTTCGGCGCAGATTTCGAAATAACTGGGAGGCTATGTAGCCTTGGATAACTGGTTACCGTTAGCAAGGTACATGCATGAATGGTGGACAACAAAGAAACTCACCAGAGAACCCAGTCAGATAGAGGAGAGACGCGATATCATCTCCAACAGCGCTGTACGGCGAAAAACCAGTGCGCAACGTCAGAGCATAGTTGAGATATGTATGCGACCAAAACCCAGCGTATTCCGACATGAACATTTAGTTCTAAGAGATGAACGGCCTCAGACGGCCTCGCCTCTTTGCGAACCGAGCAAGGTTGCCCGCAGCGGGCTGTTTTGAGTCCGTCCGTAAATTGCCAGGGTGGGGTTGCTTAAAATAAGTTGCCCCGGTGCCGCCGCAAGCTTTCGAGACTGTGAAATCCAATATAGTACCTGGATCAATCCGAGTTGCAGCCGATATTTAAGTTGTAGGTGCGGCCACCAGTGGCTACCTGATTTCATTTGGATTTCATATCGCCCAGGGCGATGTTTGTTTAAGGCGAACGCCGCCTGCCATACGGCGCCAGGGATAGATTTTTGTGCGCAATAGCAACTCATAGAGAATTGCACTCGGAATTGAATAACGTTATTAGGCGCGCCAATTCACAGGAACTTGAGATATTACGACGATTCTGATCGAATCCGGTCTCCTTTAGTTGACCGGTGGAAACCGCCATGGTATAGCGGCCGGTCGGCTATAGACTCGTTGAGTTCATGGTGGAAAGGACGGTTGTTGAGCAGCATCGAGGACAGAAGTTGGTCTGAGTTGGCCATGGCGCTGCAATCGACGCGGTATTTGCATTTGTTTGAAATCGACACTGATCAGATTGTCACTGCAATTCCATAACTCCACGTTCATTCCGCTACACATCGAGTTATAGTCTATTAGGTGAGTTGTCGTTGTATGGCCTTAACCATTTGAGCCTGTGCCAAAATACCGCAGATGTATAGCTCATCTCAAGACCAACAGTTTAGTTGAAATCGGGGCGTACTGAATTGAATCAATCGAAAAGAAATTGGCTCTGATGTATGAATTGTGCCACTAGGCTCGGGTGGCGGCAATCCGAAGACACAATGGCTAAGGAAGTCGAACCGTAGGGGACATCTAGGCTGGCGGTTGGCAGCAGAAACGGAGTTGTGGCTTTGCGAAAGCTGCAGGGAATTGGAAGTACAACCCATTGCTTCCGTTCAGCATGTGGTCGGCGTCGAACTTTATACATAGGTGAGTCATGGAATGCATGGAATCCCTGTCATATGCGAAGATATTAAAATTCTAAAAGATTTGGTGCTCTGTAGCAGGCTAGATTCAAGACACAGTCAGCCTGTCCAACATTCCGACGTGTCTACAAACCTTTCATATGGGAGGACCCTGCATCCCATCCACCCAGTTCCGCCGGTCTACGGCCCATTAGAGTGGGTAGATGCCAGTCAGCCATCGGTGGCCTTCCCGAACTCGAGCAGGTCCCCCATCCTTACTCGTTGCCCCTGGGGTTCACGCATATCAAGTCCTGAGTATGAGCAGAACGGCCATTTTTCCGTACAGAAAGCACGGCTCCGACCAAGGTTTTCAGCCGATTTCATATTCCCAAGGATCATTGACACTTCCTCATGCTACATGGCATAAACGATGTGTCCCGCAAATCCCACTCTCAACGGCATCACCGTAACATAGGTTCTCATGTGGAGCTTTCTACCCACTGTGGGCGTGTCTTTACCACCATCTTCATCAGGTATCAGTCTACCTCGACATCGTTGGCAACGACGACGACAGGGCACCAGTTCCGATTATGGTATCCCTTGTTCTCTCTGTGAACAAATTCTTCCACCGATCAACGTTCCACGTTTCGTGGTCAATTCGAAGCTAGGCTTCGTAATCACAACCTCCTCCCTCCATTCTCCGGCGGGTTCCTACTGAGAACTTTGTACTATCCCCGGTACTATTGCACAATGGTCTATTCGCTTTCTCTCACCCGATCCTTCTGTCGCTGATAGGTTCTAGATAGGTCTGGTCAGTAGGATTGCGACACCCGAGCACAAGGGGAACTACGTACCACATAGCCATCATACTCACGAACAAGCTCTCCCGAACAAATCGCATTCAATTTCACACCTTCTGTCCCTCTAGACATTCAATCACCATTCAAAAAGTGACATCGGTTCGTACCATTACCGATCAATGTGAAGTTGAAGTCTAATTTCTACTCACTGCTCCGTAGAATCTCCTACAGGCTTGATAGTGCGCCCTGAATTAGCACTCGAAGGTGTGGCCGTGGAGCGATACACTTGCCAATTCGCCTCGTCGAAGAACATACATTTAGTGTCATTTATAACTGGATAAATGTTCTGCAAGGACCTTCCCTGGGGCAGCGATCGATATCAAGTTCGTAATTGACGATACTTCCCAACCGTCGTGTACCCACCCTCATCCGCTCTTCGCGTGTCCACCAACGGCGATTAATCCCCATAGAAGGCTTTGAGGCGTTAGGGGAAGCTGTTAGTTGCCGCATGTCGCGCGCCGTCGGCTCTCCACACAAGCCACCCCATTCAAAGTACGTGAACCTCGATACCCTTGTGCATCAAATGTTTTACAATTCAGGGTACGTATTCAGGCTATTCTGGATGACGATTCAGTGTCGTTGGATTTAAATCAACTTCTTATCACGAAATCCCATTCAATTACTTATGCGAGATGCAAGTTAGCTGTCGCCAGCGACCGCCGCAGATGAAAACCGGTCTTCTCTGAACTACGCGCTGGTGTGAAGGCTTTGTAAAGATCATCAAAGTAGGACAATCAGGGTATGTTGAAAGGATTCGAAGGTCGGCGTCTAACGTCTTCTACCGTTCCTTCAAATTTTCTGTATGCACTGAGCGATGATCATACCCACAGATACTAGGACCTTCGCGTTCTGATGTTCGCGTTCTTTCGAACTTTTTATAAGAAAGAAGGGATCTCCGGCTTCGCCATTCCACATCCTCTGCTGGACATCGGGTTCGCATTACGACATAGATGACTGACTCTTGATCAAATACGATTCTACATACGAAGGTCTCCAGGGATCGAAGGGTTCTCAAATGATGCTATTTCACCCGTCTTTTTCTCATATATCAATTTGTGACCCTCTTGCAGTTCCTGTTCGTGCTCGTACCTACCCGGGGGACGCGCGATTGCGACGCGGCTTCGATTCTTAATTTACGCGACACCACTGATTTCGTGGCTGATTGGTCCATCGCGAACTGTAAAATGGACAATTGCCGGAGTGAAGAGGGGTTTGGCCTTTACCCTCATGAATGATTGGTCTTCAGAGCGCAGACTAGGGGTGCGCGGTACATACAGCCATGAAACATCGGTGGTCGCCAGCGCCGTGTACTTGTGTATACAATTTATCTATTCACCGAGTTGCAGCAACAGGCGGCTTTAGAACCGAATGATATCTCCATGGTTCTGAAACGCTGTGCTCATGATTTCTGTGGAATGATTGGGAGGGGTCTGCGTCTCGTCATTCGTCAGATATTATTCACATTTTGTGGCGCCGGGGGACGAATGCGGAGGCTGTAGAGCACCACATTGACGAGAAGGGAAGATGTGCTGTAGCTGTGCTTCTCACCAAGGATGTTTTCAGACGCTATCGGGCGCCGTGTGTGGAGATCACTTGGTCCACGGCGTATTTGAAATAGGGCTCAGAAGGTTGGGCATGACTTAACATATGTAGCATCGGAGATTGGAAACGCGTTTTGAGTCATCACCAAGTGCCCAAAGTTCGGGTTAATACTGGCAGGATGTTAATTGACGCGTCTCATGACGCCTTTTCCAGTGCACGGCTCACCGCAAGCCATGGACGCTTTTGCTGGATGGGTTATATGCGGAGCCGAGGATCTTTCTGCCGTTTCTAGTTTTTCTACTAACATCTGCTTCTCCCTCACACAGCACACTTCGTTGGAATGGAGGCATCCCACGGAAGGGGTAGGTCGGGGACGGCTCCCTCGTTTCCATCTCAATCGACTGTTGTGCATCACTTAGCGGTGGAAGATAAGGGAGGTCTAGTCCTCGGTAGTCAGCTATTACCCCCCCTATAGACTTCGGTCGAAGCGGGTAAGCGATAAATCGATAACGTTTAACTAAGGATTACTAGGAAACCTTCATCCATGCACTTGGGTATCGTCTAGACTAACGGAATCCCGGGAACGAGCTTTTGGTACTTAACGTGCCTTTTCCAAAGGTAACAATAGTACTTAGGTCCGAATTAACAGCTGAAATGGATCATTTTGATTGATTGCTCTGAAGTGATATGAGGACCTTCCCTTTCATTCTTGACGCCGTTCTGTACGTACCTTAGTATGATTTACTTGTATAATGACACACTGGTTGTCAGTTCACGAGACGACGGGATCGCATGCTCACTGTGGAGAGTTGCACCACTATAAAACCCCAGTACAGGTATTATAAGAGATAAGTAAACGCGATATGACGCCAATCTGCTACCGATTACCCTGCGTCATGTTATGAAGGCCGAAGTGATGGCTTGGCTACAAGGGAACGATCGCGCAGTAACCCAATTTCTCCATTATTTGGAGCGGTCTGCGACGAAACAGGGGAGATGCAGAGATCCTAGATGGGTCGGGGTTACTTCACAGGTCTCCAATATGTACGATTTGGCATAACCTAGGCACAAAACGGCGCGTGCGCGCACAGCCCGGTGCAACCGCCAATTGCTAGCAGAAGTCGCGTCTAATTTAGATATTTTTACGCGTTTCTACGCGTCTTTACGTTTAAGATTGTCGTATGAGATAGTTTCTCAGCAGAAAACGCGTCGAGGAAGGCGGAAGAAGGGATAATTAGACGTAAAAGGGTTATGCCTACCGTTTCGGGCGTCTCCGTGTGAGCAGTGATCCGGACACCTGCCATAGCCATGAGGTTCTGAAGTCGCATCATTCTCAAATACAAGACCACGTAGTGAAGACGGAATAGCAGAGAATAACAGGGTGTTGTTCTGAACATCTGTGGCAGAACATCCGAAGGAGCATGTGAACTTAGGGCGGTGACAAGGTTCAGAGCCGGGGAACAGCCGCTAAACTGCAGAATGACGAGGAGAATGACGTGAAAGATTCCAGCTGCCAAGTTGATAAAGAATATCGTTAGCAACGATACGAACGATCTGGACGTGTGAAGCTGGGGCAAGAGCGATGACATGGCGGACAGCGCTGGGCCTAGCGAGTTTCGGAAACTGACACACCGAATGCAACGGTGTAATAGCAAATGTTTTTATTTAATATAACAGATAGCCATCGTACAGTCAGAATGTATGGGGAAATGAGAAGCGAGTGGTTCATATGTGCACTCGCTGGAACATATTTATGCCGTGAAACTGGATGTAGATGAAGGTTGTCATCGAAGCCAGCCGCTTTTGAGCCCTGCAGCGGGGCTTGGCTGGTACTGATCCCGTCCACACAAAGAATTCGAATTTGAGTCTGATAACCAATGCCTACCCAGCAGACCCAGACTGGGTTATCGTTAATACTGCAAGCTGAAATTAAAAAATATGAATGAAGAGGGCAGGAAGAGGAAATAAATTACTGAAAAGAGATCGGAAGGAGATCTGGGAATTTAAGGTGGACAAGGATCCCCCTTCACACCATCACACGAAATTAAATATATAAATCAAAAATGGATTTTTTAACTTTTCGTCCCCTCCCCTTCCAACATCCAAAGGCACTGCGTTAGGCAGCTGTCCTCGTCGTCGCCCGCATCGTCGACACCACTCGCAACAGCCGCCAAATGCCTTCTCTTCGTCGCACCGCGTCCTCGCCCTCAGTCCGCTCCTCGCCGTATGGCTACGCAAGCTCCTTCACTGGTGCTCAAGCTGCAAGAGGTCATGGTCACAGGCGCTCATCGGGATCGGAGACGTCAAGCAGACGAGTGCTCGCCGACATTGAGTGGTGGAGAGTGACAGATGGCCAGTGCGACCCGGCCACTGGTGACCTGGAGTCGGAGGAACCAACCCGCGACGTTGTCCAGAACAACGTCGCTGCTGACGGTATTGCAGGCGTCGCTGCCGTCTTCAATGTCGATACCGGTGTAGAGCACCCATTGACGCTATCTGCGTTCTGGCCCTCAGCGACCGATGTGCGTGATTCCTCTCTCCATATTGACAGGCGGTCAGATAGGTGCTCAAGGCACATCAAATGGCGATGGCGCCTCCTGTATTCGCAATTGGTTCTTGATTCTGGATCTGTGGGTCTGTGATTCTGACATCTATCGCTTGCAGGCTTCTTCTGGTGTGCCAACCGTTGAGTTCGCTGCGCTGACCATTGCCCCTCAAACTCCTCTGCGAGCGCGCCACGGCTCGGAATCTTCGTTCTCTTCGCTGGAGTCTACTCCTGAGGCTGCCTCGCTTTCATTCGACAGCCTGCGTTTTGGCCTGTCGGACATGGAGATGGATATAGGATTGTTCGAGGACCACGCTTCTCTTGCATCGGCGTTAGGTCTCGATAGCGATGTCATCGCATCCCCCAGGGGACTAGCTCGCGCGCATACGTTTGCTGACTGTCTGTTCCTCCAAGACGACTTTACACATTGCTTCCCCGACTCCCCGATCCCGACACTGCTGTCCTTGCCAAGCTTCCTCAACTAAGATCGAGGCAAAGACCGAGGACGACTAGTCCGATTATCACCATGAGGGGGTCCAACTCAAGCTCATAAGCGAACATCTCTTTCCTTTCATCATCCCGTTATGCGCGACCTTTTTCACCCCACACATCCAGCATCGGCTCCCATTGCCGTCTTCTGATCGAGAGCATCATTCAAGCAAACAGCTTCCTGGGGGCGTCCATATCGGCCATTCTCCGTAGAACACGCTCGACATTTCGCATCAACATCCATTACCACACGTACACAACCTATCAAGTTGCATTTCCACCCTCGACATCTCTATCCCGCCTTCTTGTTTGCAGTTCCTTCACGTTCATGGTTGCACGACATGACCTTTCACGACCCACAACCAAAAAGCTCAGGATGCGTTCGGTGCCTTCTGGCATGCGTCCTCAACCTTACACAAACCTGCAACGGTCTCGACAATACGACCTACACCGGCAAAATTGGAGTGGTCTTTGCCTGCATCTCCTATTTTTCACATTTTTAACCCATTTCAACATTCCACTTTCATCACTCATCCATCCAACCCACCTCGCAATTCATTCTACAATTCCATACCATGCATTTCAGGACGTTTGACGCCCTTTACGACATTACAATTTTTGTTCACGTCACGTAGTCTTTTTAACCTTTCTACTTTTACTATCCACGACACCTTCACGGCGTTGATTCTGCACGCAATTCACGTATTTTTACGCATCGTTTTCTATTATTCTTTTACCTTTTTCTTCTTAATTTACACACATCCTCTTATCCATCCTTCCCGTGCAACTTTCTCATCATCAACCACCATCTATCATCCTGCTCTGTGGAAGTAATTTATACTTCCGACACCTTACCTCTAGCCTGGGTTTCATCGACATCTTTGTTCACAACCCCTGCCTCTTTCCCCCCCCCTTTTTTTTTTTTTCTGCTTCCATCATTGTAACGATTAGATATGCATCCTCCGTCTCTTGTCTGGGTCTCTCTTACATATGCTCCCCTTTGTTATCGTTCGCATTTTGCTTTCGATTGATCTCTCTCTGTTCACAAGAACAACTGTCACGACCCCTTAACGAAGCTTCTCCCCCAAGTACAAACTTGCACTCTCTAGCTCCCTCAAACAATCCTACTAGCCCACCCGTTCATCCAAACTAAAAAAGACAAGTCTAGCTACAACACTCTGTTCAGGGTTTTCGCCAGCTTTAACCGCAAACGAGTCTAAAACAATGTTCGGTAGTCTATAGCTATAGCTTAGATAGATAGCTATCA
Organism: Coprinopsis strossmayeri; assembly: GCA_900156845.1. NCBI lineage: Eukaryota > Fungi > Basidiomycota > Agaricomycetes > Agaricales > Psathyrellaceae > Coprinopsis > Coprinopsis strossmayeri. Next base: position 430,510 of record FTPT01000081.1, read on the forward strand.
AAATAAATCTATCTGACTTCGAGCTTCGAAATTTGAATCCAACGTTTGGTGGACAGATATCGATCGACGTCGAGACGGTCCTTGTCTCTCTCCCATTGTTTTTCTATATTTATCACCACTTAAGCTTGTTACGATTGTAATCATGCCCGGGTCCTAAGGCCTACATTAAATTTGAGCTTCTGGATCCCCCTTTACTTCCGACATCTCCGATTCATTTAGGCTATTTATAATATAGAACGTTTTAACCCGAACCTGGTTCCCTTGTTCCCTTTCCTAGATTTGTTCTCCCGTTGTCGTTTCACTTTTTACTCGTTGTTGTTGTCGTTTCCCTAGCACCCGCTCCCCCGACTGATAAAGGTCTTCCAAACTGAACGTCATACGATACAAAATCGGCATCTTGTTCGATGTGGACTATCCTTTGTCCAATCTAACGGTGTCCAATGTGACTACCTAAGCTTTACGCGCTCTCCGACTCCGCCATGACGCGATATCACAAATAGTATTATTAGTTCGGCGCGTAATTTGAATAAGGAACGCGTGCAATTGACGAAGAGGATGGTGTCAATCGTCTGAATGACGCTGTCTTCGCAAAGCGCAAGGAACATCTAGAAGGATGCGTAACCGACGGCTATCAGCACTCTAGTCGAATTGAATTAGAATCCACAGCGTATGCGTCGTAAGTAATAGTATGGCCGAGAAGGCTTGACCTTGAGCTCGAGGCCTCGAAATCGCACTCTGTACGTCATCGTTCCAGTCTACAAATACACAGCATGTACCAGTCTATGGTTTACCCTCTTTTGGTAGTACCATCCAACCTGTACAATCCCCATATTCCTATGAGCAAAACCATAGTGCCTACATAGCATCGGTCCGGAAGAGGAATAAGATCTCCCCAATACGATCCGTCCCATCATCCATGGAACACCCAAAGGCAGGGTTGAGGCAAATGGAAAAACCCAAAATCCAAAACCCCGCAGGCCCTGCCCTCCCGACGACCCGAGTGGGTGCCCGGTGCTCAGTTTGACAGTCCTACCTCATGATAGGGCAGGCCACTGCCGGATTTCAACTTCCCGTGGCCCAATCTCCATGAGCTTGATTCCACTGATCATGACATCCTCGTCCGTACCGCCAAAATCAAGGAAATAAACAACACGTAAAAAAAGTTAACAGAAATTTCAAATTCATAAAGAGTCGTGCGATACTTGGCCATGGCCGCCGTGAGACGCGTGGCAGTCGCGTCCTTAATTACATACCGAACGACCGTGGTTCGTGGTCGACATGTACACCGGCTGGTATACGCGTAATTAATTTGCCATGGGGTTGCTACCGCGCGCCTGCAGACGTTGCCATTACCTTTATTACCCGGCACAATCCCTCGGGTCTCGAACCGTTCGAGACGCTCTGGAATCTCGGTAACATAGTAGTAGGGAACGATGAGGCTTGCACCATGCAACGTCTTCCCTGCCTCCTAGGAAGAGAACTCGGGGATTAGGTCCTTGGATTTAGGACAATGGAATTGCTTACAGTCAATCCACCTCAGCAGACGACCGCTAAGCACACCGCCGTTACCGTTCCAAACTTATCCAGAGACCGAGCAGGTTATAGTATGGCGATGCGATTTCGGAATATTCAAAAAGTTGATAAGTAAAACCGTTGAGAAAGCAAACGAGTCTCGTCTCGATTCTGATCTTATGAATCCAGGATCCACGCATTACACAGATTAGGTTTGAATTCAAAGACGAAAGATTAATCCCAAGATCCATACGTTGCCCATCCCGTAACCGCAATCCGTCTGAACAAACCCACACATCGGGGAACAAAAACCTGCTGAGCAATCGCAAATGAACGCCGGGGGTCCAGACACCACATTGGCATAACGTCTCCATCTCGATACCCCACCAAGGGCCAAAGGGAGTGTTACGACCACCGCTGCGAACTCCGCCCCAAAGGAACCAGGAGTAGAACTCTATTCGGCTGATGGCGACGTCGGACGAGGGAGGACCATATGCCAACACCAGAACTGTGCGAAGCCATCTACCCAGGTCCAGGTCCAACGATTGACGACTGTCGATTGACGTGTTGTGCCCTAATTACATCGTGGGTCGTGCCTGAGCCGCTGTCAACCGCGTCCATCTCTCGTCGTTTCAGGGAACTTGAAAGCAAATCTTCATATATCATAATAACCCATGAGTGAACCGGCCAGGGGGATGGTGTATCAGTTTCGGAAGGCGAGGTAACGAAAGGGAGAAAAGGGGCTAGGGGTCAGGGCCAGGGCCTATCTCCACGGAGTCAAGAGTCGGAGGAAATGAGCGATGGAATTGGGTAGTTGCTGAGACGGTGCAAGAGCGAACGAGAAGGCACCAAACAGCCATCCATCCGGAGGAATCGTGTATGTAAACCTTGACCGTTGAAAGGATGGTAGCGGTGTCACTAGAAGAAAGCAGTCCCAGGTCGATCGTACCGGTACACTCGACTGGAAGCAGACAAGATTGACTGGAGTCCACAATGAAATAGCTTGGATGTGCTGAAAAACGCGACTGGAGCAAAGCGGTCCCAAGTGGAAAACGCCGGTACAATCGACTGGGATGTGCTATGGTGATCAGAGAGTCGCAAGACAACTTGAGAATTGGGCCTGAATCCACGATGAACTGGGGCATACATATACGCATATATGTGCAGGTGAACGGCCAGGGTACCCCCCGTACCAGAGACACCTTTCATCTCGACATGCGAACAGCAACCGACCGTCCACCTTCCCTCCGCTCAACGACCAACGATCAGCGGTACATCCCAGAGACCATAAGAGGCCCGGCCACCTTGCTCCACGGCGAAGGCGCAAGTGGGCCATACCTGATCTCCACATTTGCAGGTACCAAAGACGCGCGCTTCATAGGTGGTGGCGCGTGGTACGGCGCAGGAGGTCCGGACACTGCGGGTACCGGCGCTCGATGTTGGTGCTGGTGGTGCACGTGTGCGTGTTGCGCAGGTGGGACAGGGTGAGGAGGTGCCGCTGGAATGGGCTGTCCTTGTCGTTGTTTCCACGAGTTCCTGATCGCTGTCGAGCGAGCTAGCAGCTAAATGCATGGTAGTGGTTAGATTAGCGCTACGCGTGGAGCACGAGAAGAGAAATGACTCACAGCATCCTTCTCGACACCGTCTGCGATACTCTGTATAATCTTGTCCACAACTGATTTATGATTCCCATTCGGTTTATCATCTCTAAACCGCATCATCCTCCACCGGCTAATCGTAGGATCCCAATGGACTTCTACAATCCGGTCGTCAATTTGCTCGCCTGATAGCTTCAGCCTGCATTAAAGAGAAGAACGAGGAAGGAAGTTAGAACGGCGTATATGTCTAGATGCGAGGCATTACTGACCTCTCCCATTCATCGTCGTCGACATACATTTCATCATACTGTTCATAGCGCGGCACACCCCGATCATCGCCACACCACACGTGAAGCAAGAAGAGCGGTTTAGCGTGGAAATCGGGTTGGGAGGGGTTTGAGGGCAGGGGCGGGAAACGCAAGACGAGCTTGAAGTCAATTGAGTTCTCGGAGGGCGGCTTCCATTTGAGGCTGCGCAAACAAACAAAGGTCAGAAATACAGAAACAAGGCATCGCTTATAATCGAAGTGAAGTGAAAGAAGAGCATATACGCACATATTGGAATCCGTGCCCGGCGTGTAAGGCGTACTGACGCACGTATAGATCAACCCGTCGTTGCCGTGCTGGAGATTAGGGATGTCGACACTGAACACCTTCTCAACGTGATACGAGAAGTTGATTTCCTTAATCTGGACGCTGTGCACCCAGCATTCCCAGTTCAATAAACCATACTCCGAGAGAGAGGAGTGGAGGACGTACCTGAAAGGCCGGGACTCGCCGACCTGCGGATGGTCTTTGAGCATTTGAGAGTAGGGTCTGTACCACCACTGCTGTAATCTCTACACCCAAACAGTTAGACATATCGTCCCCCCTTTGTAATGTAGACAATAAGATGACAACGCACTCCGTACCGTCGATCCAGGGGTTTCGACATTACATTCTGGTCGTCGATAACTAGACAGTCAAAGGCCAGGAAGCGCAGCGTTTGCTATGCCGTCCATTCACTAGTCAGCTTGACTCATGACAACAGAAGGGAGAGGATACACACCCGTTTCGTCGCAGGGTCGACGTCCAAGACCAGCTCCCCGTCAATAATAGTATTCTTCAACAAGTTCCTCGGGTCCTCATGGTGCGGGAACACGAATCCAGTCAACTGGCGATATGTATTATGTCGGTCAATCTACTTCTCACTCAGCCAGACATTCATATTCACATAACAGAGTGCAGAACTCACAAGAAAAACACCCTGGTCATTCACGTCAGGATTATACAGGACAAAGAATAGCACTCGAATTCCATCAGACTTTTCACAGACCCAGAAACTGTGTATCCATCACCGAATGAATTGTAATGTAAGCGCCGGCAACGGTCATAATAAGAACCACATACTCTTGTTTTTCGAGCTTGTCTAGATCCTTGTTGGAAAAACTGACTGGCTGACTGCCAGGAAACCTAGAAAGCAAAACAAATGGACCCGACGGTCAGACCGTTTCCCAGAAACACAAAAAGATTTACGGCGCTCTCACCGGTCATGATCCAAATGGCATAATCTGGCTACATAGCCTTTCAACCACTTTTCGTGGGCCGAACCGCGCTGGACCAGAGTGCCAGGAAGTTCAGGTATGGGCGACATGGCCAGCGATTATGTCCTCGAATAACCCGAGTCGAACGTTAAATAGGACAGCAGGCAAAGGACCCTGCGCGCTATTTTTGACCACCGCAATCGGGGAGTTATGTAAGCAATTGCCAACACGCGACGAGGGTCATCGCACAGCTCATTAATGTGAGAGTCAAGACGATTTCGATTCTTGCCAATTAAATGTACAATGAGAAACTAGGACGACAGCAAAAGAAGTATACAGAAGGTATCATGAAACACCGCTCATCGGTCCTCAGCCCATTCCTGTAGAAAGAGTACCGTCAGGACCGATTGCACAAGATCGTCAGTTAATAATACGTACATTCTCCTTCTTGATTTGAGCCTGATAACGAACACGAGGTCAGGAGAAGGGGTGGCTCAGAGACAAGGAACTGCTTACCTCTTCTTCTGGGGTAAAGTCGTTGACGATGTTGAACAGTTTGCGGATTTCCTCAGGGGTCTTGCCCTTGATCATGTTCGCAACGGTCTTGCAGCCAACGTCGCTGCAACCAGGTCAGCCCAAGAACAGGATTCAGAGCGCCGCAGAGACATACAGTAATGACTTGATATCAAGGTAATTGGCAGCGAGGATGATTTCGAAAAGCATTTCTTGATCAACACTGATGAATTTCTGATCCCACTCAGAAATATCGGTCGTCCTCTTGCGTGTTTCATCCTGGTTTTGATCAGCATCAGCAGAGGGCAGAGGCTCTCCACGATGGTGCTCGCAGTATTCCAACACCTGGGTGATGAATGTTGAGATTGGACCCACAGAGCCAGACGAGCAAAACGCACCTTCTTCAGCACACTCGAAGAAACGTTAGGCAAAGGAATGGGCTGGTCCGATTCGCCAACATCTGCAGTAGCCAAAGGTCAGTAATTCGCCCTTGTTGCGCCGAACTGGGCCTTGCTGTTACGAGCCACTCACCCTCGAGCATGTTCTTGATAAGAACCGAGCGCTCGACGACTTCCTTATCGGCGTTGAACTGTTCGTTGTCGGAGGTGACGAGGAGGACCATTTTTTGGACTTGGACGACGAGGGCGTTAATTAAGAAAAGCAATGGCAATAAGCGGTGTAGCGGGCGGCCCTTTATAGTCTTAGATTGGTCGTGTTATGTCACAAGACTCTCGGCATCCGCCGCACCTGACCTGCCAGTGGGCGGCTCTGACAACTCTTGATTCACAAAAAAGCAACGGGCTGTTCCTCCGCTACCATGTCCTTTCTGACTCGTTGTTGCGCCGCCGTAAAGGGTCCTTTCACCTCTTTCGGTACTTTCTCTTTTGTGTAGTCGGGATTGCTGCCTCACAGCTTCGTCCAGGGCTCGGATCCATACGAACAGCAACGAAACGCGCCGGTGGAACGGTCAACAATCACGGTGGCTCCCCAGGAAAGCGTCTGGGCGTCAAAAAGTTCTCTGGTGCGTACAATAGGCTGGTGGGTCCAGGAGGAAACTCATCTGCAACAATAGATCAGTTTGTAATCCCTGGAAACATTATTGTTCGACAGCGCGGCACCTTGTTCCACCCAGGCCAACACGTAGGCGCCAGGTCATTGTCTTTTCCGTTCTGGAGCCTAAATATAATACAGGTCGGCATAGGACGTGACCACACAATCTTTGCCACAGCCCCTGGCTATGTGCGCTTTTACAAGGAAAAGTACATGCGTGGAGAACGGAGATTCGTCGGGGTTGTACTCGAAAAGGGCGACCGCCTCCCCAGGAACGACACCGAACGGGGAACAAGTCGGTATTGCCCCCTCGTCAACCTTAACGCGTTGTAGTGTCTTGTAAGTTATATCATCACCCCATAATCAAAAAACAGTCTATATCCGCCTCCGAGCTCTGCAAATCCCGGCATCATTTACGCGGATACGGTGCCACCTGTTACCCGCCTCGCACAGTTGAACGTACACCGCAGTCAAAAGATGTTGGATTGAGAGACTATACACGACAGATGCTAGTTAAACAACAGCTCCACCGCTCTATGCCAATTCAAGGTATCTTTCCACTACAACCCGGGTCAGCATCTCCAACACCAATACATCGACCTTGACGTACCTTCCCAGTTGGTAACAGCCTCGTGCCATAGCCTGATTTCATGCTCCCTCGTTCCACCGAAATGCTCCACAAACTCATCTCCAAACACCTCCCGGGCGATACTTTCCGGTCTTATCATCCGCGCAGTCGCAGCTTCCAAAGTCAGCGGCAGCATCGTCACCTAAAGCATCCAGTCAGCTATCATCTCTGTCAAAAATACATGGATTCCAACCTTTCCGTTCAGTTTATCCTCAGGTGTAAGTTTCGACACGGGTTCAATCGTCAACGGGAGCTTCTTCTCTATACCTCTCAACCCTAATAGGAAAATCGCACTTAGGGCAAGATAAGGGTTCATATCGGCACCCGGCACGCGTATCTCGAAGCGAGTTGCGGCAGGCGGACACGAGGGTGGAGAGATGATTCGGACAGAGGCAGCCCGTGAGTCGTATCCATATGTTACTGCGTTGGGTGCCCAGAACGCATCACCTACAATGAGCCGCTTGTAACTATTGATGTTGGGTACCATCTAGGTGCATTCGTGTCAACAGTCCGTCAAGCTCGTGCCATTGCGGTACTTACTGCGGGCATGACTAACGATTCACGTTGAGTTTCAGGACATAATTTGGGAGAGAAAGAGCTCACTATCTGAGAGTCCATCTAGGACGCCTGCAAGGAACCATTCAGCTTCTTGACTGATGAATTTGGTATCGTCATTCGTGGCACCCTCTCTTCCGGTCCTGAGTTCTTTCTCAGACACAGCGAACAAGTTCTTCTTTCCCGCTTTATCTCTCAGCGAGATGTGTACGTGCCTGTTACGCCAAATTCAATGGTTGGCGCATGGGGAGAGCAAGAATCACGTACCCGCTGCACCCGGGAAGCTAGACCAACCAATTAGTCCTCTCTAGGAGTCAATATCGTGCCTGAAGACGTACGTTAGCCCAAGGCTTGGCCATGAAACTCGGGATAACGCCGTTTGCCATCCCTACGCTCTTGGCCAGGAACTTGAATAGAATCGCGTTATCTGCCATCCTGAGAGCAGAGGTGTATGCCAACGCGGTTTCGAGGACACCAGGTCCCGTTTCCGTATCTAGGAACCGAACTCTAAATATATATTCTTATCTTTCGTTGAAAAGGAATAACATACGGTGGCCCTCGATTTCGATGTCAAATGCCAAACTCTTGTCGAAGAGGTCCTGGAAGTACTGGTTGTTGAGTTGCGTTCGAAGGAGAGAGTAGCCATGCACTTGGAAAGTCTCCGTTAAGTCTCTGGGGTGAAGATAAAGCTAGATAAGCACTCACTTCCGGGAGTGAGGGGCTGGAGGCCATGGAATCCCTTATCCGATGCAGTCTCCGGTGTCTCTAGAGCGATTCATATCTTATCATGAACTGCCGGCAGACCTTATGTCACATGCCATACCTTTGAAATTAAAGTACTATAGACCCAACCCGAAATGAAATAAGCTCCCGCCACATATTCAAACAAGAATCCCGGAAACTTACTTCATACTCAACGCCCGCATACGGCAGGAACCCCAGTTTCTCAGCTCTGTCTGTGGTAATTGATAACAACCCCCGGGGGTCGACGGGGAGCGCCTTCTTCGTGTCCGGGTCGCGGAAAGACAGCAGGAAAAATGGTACGTTGTTCTCCCAAGGGATTCGTCGGAAGGTCGACAGGTCTATTGAAGCGAGGATGTCTCTGTACCCATTCGCTTTCGTAGAGATCAGGAGCTCGCGCGAGTAGACAGCGTCGTGCATGTCCCAACCGCTGGTGAATGACGGCGGGATATCAGCGTTCGCTGAAGATTATCCTCTTCCTATAAACTCACAAGATAACACTGCAGAACCCAAAGCCATCTAATGATGCTGCGTTCAAGAACTTCTCTTTTGACTGATGGGTGCTCGTATTAGTGACCAAGAGTCCTTTGCACAACCAACCTAAAGACGAACTGACCATGAACTTCCCTCTGAGAACGCCATCGACTGTTCAGGGGATTAGGACGGTCCTTGGAGGTTGAGACGACTGTTCCTCCTCACCGTCGACGCCTACGCAACCAGAGATGGCAATCAGTACATTTGGGATTGGGACCTCAACAAAAATAGAGTTCAACCTGCAACCTTGACCTTGGTATCCTCCGCGAGTAGCGCCTGCAAATCTTGTAGAGACTTTGGGGATAAGGGCGTCGGACTCATAGCTGGTTGTGGTGGTTAGGTTAAGAAAAGGTAGTGAATTGGTGGAGGATAGAGCTTATATATGTACACTGGCAGGGACCTTGTAGACCGACCAATCAAGGTACCGATGCCGGAACTGTTCAAATGGAGGTTCTGAATTCTTGGCCCACCTGGATTTGTTACGGCATTCGTCCCACGGTCACCTTTCTCTTGGCGATCCATACGACAGCTGTCAAGCTTCAACGTTCTTTCAAGATCGCCACCTAGGATAGGGGCCTTCGAGTCCTTGACAGAACGTGCAGCTGCGAGGGTTGGAGGGACATGAAATATTGAGATTATCACAAAGTGATATCTCATTTGGCATAATCACAAGCCCATTTACCCTCCTTCCCCGAGTTCTCCAATTCGGCACCTCTTGTAGCGGGGACTCCCACTCCTGTGCTTCTCCCTGCATTCAACCAGTCATGCCATCCACCTGGTGCCGGATTGGAAGGACGGAGACTCGGCACAGAATGGTGCTGGTAGGGAGCTAGGCACTCCACTCTATTATTGCCAATTTAAGCCCATCAAGGTCCCTTTTCTCAAAGTTCATTGCATTCTTCTGACACGGGAACGTGCGCAGCACAATCTCCGACCTAAGCACACACGGGCGGCCAAGTGAGCAAGAAAGCACTCTGGGCAATACTCTGTCTGATACATAACTCGGTTAGCGGCTTCCATTCGATGTTCTTGACAAGCACAGAGTATATTCGGCATTTGCACTTGCTTATGCTTTGAATACAACGGAGTGGTGTCTTCTAAGTAAGCTTAATCTTCTTGGAGTCGATCTTGGGTCGAGCAATCTCTAGCTCGGGGATCGATCAGTATATTTAGCGCTATGGGTAGTAGTCTAGCCATACCATTTTGCAGTCTCATTATGTAAAACTCGTGCGTTTCAATCTATCGATTGTACTGCACCTTAGCCGATAGTCAATTGCGTAATAGCAAAGACTTATGAGTATTTTGCCGTTCCTTGCTTGTGCCAGCTTGACTACTCCGGGCAATGACCTTTGCAATGAGTCCATTCTGATTATGCACACTCCCGTTGTTCCTATTTCAAATGCACCAGAGAGAGCTAAGCTCTAATAGCATCTCTCAGTTCCGCGGGCCTCGAGTCAACGGCCAATTATTGCAAGGAAAATTAGGCCTGATGGAAACTGTGCTTCTAGCTTCTTTGACTGATATTTAGGTAAATTTAAGAGTCAATGTCGCGACCCTGACCGTTTTATTTTCTTGATGAATATTTCAGCCCTGTATCGACCACGATCTATGTAAAGGAATTTTGCTAAAACTCTGGACGCTTTTTCCATTGCTTAACTTAAAGTCTTCCCAACTTGTGTTACCGGGCTCGCTATCTTCGTCCCGTCCAGAAAGTTACTATTCTACACTTGAAATGACGGAGATCCCACCCGAGCCACTGGGGCCACGGTCACTCTGCCATATGTCCTACAGAGAGGCGCACAGTGCCGTCTCCTCCGCATTATCCAGAGTTCCCAACGAGATCTGGCTGAAGACATTCGAACACTTGATATCCGACCCCGATGCCCTAGAAACCTCCTCCTCGCGTTACATCATGTCCTTCATCTGCGACAACGAAGACAGCGACATGCTTAAGTCCCGACCAGGCCTACTAAGCGACAAGCTCGCTATCAACTCCGTCTGCCGAAGGTGGTATTCACTCTCCCAACGCCTCCTCTACGAGCACATCCAAATCCACGCTGTCTCAAGTGCTGAAATTCTGTCAAACCATCTCGATAAAATTCGTTCCGAGTATAGGCTCCATTCCGACTATGCCAACGGCTTATTCCCGACCTATGCGACGAAACGCATGGATATTTGTCTTGACATGGAATTCCAGCTAGATATGGCAAGCCATTGGACGGATCAAGAAGTCGTGTGCTATCTCACCAATATCCTCCTCTCCTGTCCCAACCTCAAAGTCCTAGCTTGCATCGCGGGGGAGTATTACGACCCAAAGCTGCACTTCATCTTGTCGACCATTACAGCAGCGGCGCCAGGCCTCCAACGACTCGAATTGTACATGCCGTTCAACGTCGGGCCTGCACTCGCCCTCCAGAGCAGCCACCACCTCGAGTCTCTGCAGGTTCTGTGGTTGACTATGCCTTCATTCGAGCATAACCATATTGTGGAGCTCCCTAGAGTCCATACACTTGTTCTCCAGTACCTAGAGGTCGAACCGTACGACGACGGCTTGGACAACAATGCCCGTCTTAATTTCCTCTGCCTTCCGTCTCTCAGAACTTCGGCAGTATTCATCGACCCTGCCCTCCCTAGCTTCCTCGTCTTATCGACACTCCCCCGCAACATTCTACCAAGTCTCCGACACCTCTACACCCGTTCGTTCTCGGCTATAAAGGAAACAATAGGCAACTCCAGTTGGGCGAACCTCGAGAGCGTCGGACTCGGATATACCAATTTCTGGAGCTTCAAATTCCACCTCAAAAGCTTCAGAACGCCCACCAAAATCCAAAAGGTCTTAATTTCCTTTCACAGGACGTCCGCATTAGACTATTCGAGCAAATCGCACGTCCCGAAGGTCGAAGAGAACTTGTACTATATATCGTCGACGGAATGGTTTCCTTGTTTGGAGCAGCTGAGGCTTTCTTTGCCTTGTGTCGCAAATGCGGCGCCTGGAACGCCGACTGTGCCGTTGCTCCGAGACGAGGAGTGGTATGTCTGGAACGAACGGCTGCAGAAATTCAGTCAACGAGAAGTCGAGATTCAAGTCGCAATCTCCCATGCCTGCTGGACGGCAAGCAAGTGGCAAACGGTTTCTGCCTCGGAGGCATCTCAGATTCTCAAAAAGTGGGTTATTGTCATTATCCTTAAGCTCTTCTCCCGGCCGAACTCATACTTCAATTCCAACAGTGCTAAAGTCTCCCAGCTTTTCGGTCACACATATAACGATGTATATCTTGGATAAAAGTAAAACTAGTACTTATCGTATGACGATTTTCGGCGCTTGTTTCTCTCTAGCTTAGTTCTCTATTCTGTTTCTCGTAATGATCACTTGCACATTACATCTCCGCCTTATAAATATGCGGAACACATGATGCAAAAAAGCTTCTCAGCGCTTATTTAATGTGAACCGATAAGAACGTGGGTTTATCTATTATAAGATGTGATAGCAACCCTGTGAGAGACTGCTATATATCTCTTCTCGACCATCTATCCCACCAAAGCATCCATTCAGTCAGTCAGTGTCGACTTCGACTTCCCAAATAAGCGCTCACTAAAACCGAAGTTAGGGGCCAGGGACTCAGATGGCATCCACATCCACATCCACCGACAACACGGGTACTCTAGACCCTTCAATCCTCAGAATACCTCCCGAGATCTGGCTCCGCATCTTCGAGCACGCAACGCACGATCCAGAGCCTACAGAAACATCCAACACAGATACCATCCTCGCCTTCCTCCACTCCAGCGACCGATTGGGAGTTCGGCCTGTATCCCGCGTTATATCGTGCATTAGCCGGGTGTGCAAGAGGTGGCATTTGGCCTCACGGACGCTGAGGTGGAGGTATGTCGTAGTTAGCAGTCCGCAGCGGGCGAGGAAGCTTGCTGCGCTGCTTGAGACGACCCCTCCTGACTCAGGGAGGGCCCAGGGTTCAGGTCCTACGCTCCCTACGAAACGGCTCGACGTCATCTTCGAAGGTTCTACCCTAGATCTGTTGTCTATCGAGGGCAATTCTAGCGCTGGCACGAGGGATTTCATCGACGATCTAACGAATATCTTACTATCTAGTCCAGCCCTAACCACCCTCTCCTTCATAGCACCCAAAACGCACAACACAAACATTGTCTCGATCCTGCTCACCGCAGCACCAAGTCTCAAAAGGCTGGAGTTATGCGTTTCGAACGACACCCCCGATTCCCCAGGCGGAGCTGGGGTTCCCACTCGACTCGTTCCTAGGCATCACCATCGATCCCTGGAGGTTTTGTGGCTCTCACCACCGAGACTGCACACCAACCTCGCTGCGGATCATGATTCCATAGTGCTGCCCCGAGTTCACACACTTATTTTGCAGGAGCTCAATTTGAGCACCGAGGACTTCAACAGAAACGACTCAATAACACCCGTGGTGGGATTACAACTTCCCTCACTTCGCACATGCATCGCCCTCGCCGAACCGCGACCCATATCGCTTGGTATCGCCGCAGGACCGCCCAGGAGCCCACCCCGGGCTTTCATAAAAAGCGTGAAACACATCTACGGCTTCGCCCTCCCAGATCTCCAATCTTTGGACAAAACAGAATGGCGAAACCTTGAAACTCTAGGCTTGACACTCGCCCAATTCAGCTCCTTACATCTCGAAAGCTTTTCTCAGGCCACAAATCTCAAAACTCTCCTGATCACGTTCAAGCAGCGAGCTTTGGCGTTCTCGTGGACGGAAGAAAACTTGTACCTCGTGGCGTCCCGCGAGCGGTTCCCGAGTCTTGAGGTGCTGCGTATCTCTATACCTTATGAGCCGGTTGGCGCGCACGAGATGGTGAGGCGCAACTTGAATCCGGGGTGGGCGATGACCCGTGTGCAGCTGCTGTCTATGTTGGAGCAATATGTATGGATGGAGCGGCTGGAGAAGCTTAGCCAGAAGGGGGTGGCTATCGAGATCGGAGTCTCGGACGATTGGTGGACAGCGAGAAAATGGGAGAGGGTGTCTGCGCGAGCGGCTTCTGGTAAACTAAATGGGTGAGGATCGGCAATTTCTGTATCGCATCATGAAAAGCTTGTGCTTACGTTCATGTCAGTGCATGGGCCTCCCGATCGTAATAGCTTCACTGGAAGCCTGGAGGATTATTTAGTCTGTCATCTCACAATACAAGACTATTAGAAGGATCATTGAGGCAGTTTGATGCGGGGTAAATGAGAACTGCTCGTGGTCATAACCAGCGTTCACGTAAATTTAACCATACGCAAGAAACAGCAAGGGGAAATCACAAAGCGAAATGCGAACATACTAATACAACACAAGAAAAATAGAACACCGCATTATATCCCGTCTCCCTTCCTCAACCGATTGAACTTGGGCAACATATCTCTAAGGTATTCAGCATGTTTGCGCCGCAAATCCAATTCCTGGACTTTGCCCCGCCCACTCCATGTTCTTCGTTCCGCAGAGGGACTGTAGATGACAGTATAGTCTTCCAAAACTTCGTCTTCGATCGGGACGACGAGGCAGCCTGCCCCGATAACACAGAAGGAAGATATTCGAACTGTGTGGTGTACGCGGGATCTAGTCGAGATTGTGTTGAAGTCGCCGATGCTAGGGCATTCGACTCCTATAGAAGCCTAGGTGTCGGTCCCCTGTGGCATATAAATGAGAGAGGGATACGAACTGCATCCAATTTCTAGCAGGTTGTCGTCGCCTATCCGCATGACTTCTTTGCGTCTAGCCAGACATGTATATCAGAGGATAGCTAAGCCCCCCGCCGACTATTAAGCGGCATACCTATTAACGATAATGGTAGCCTCTTCGATGATGCATCCTGACCCAATAACAATGGGCCCTGCAATTGCAAAGATGGTAACTTTGGGATGGATTATAGTTCCTGTCAACAACCAGTCCTCAGATAATTTCATAAAGCAGAAAGAGAAGCTGCACACCTGCACCGATAGTTATATCTCCTTTCAATTCCACATCTTGACACACAACAGACTTGGAATGGATCGTGAATTTGTCGCGTCTAGTTGAAGTGGTTTCATTAGCATCGATCCTGGAGATTCATAGAGAGATTTCAACACATTGTTGGCGGCATTCTAGTGAGTTATTGAGCGGTGTAGATTCAGGAGGTACATGGAGGAGAAAGTCAGGCGACGACAGTCGCGTTGTCGCTGTTTGGCCCAACGCGCCGGAAGGGTGACGCGATCTTTTTGGCCGTCGACCACGACCAGCCCTCCGACAGCGTTCTACATGGACAAATCCGCGCCATGGACAGTGGTATACGGAACACTAGCAACATGCAAGTCCGTCCTTACACCCTCACTCTACGGCGAGCCGTGCTGATCTCCTGCTCTTCCAGCGGCAACGTGCGGGGTGACCGTAGGCGCCATTACCGCCCTCGCTGGTAGGCCTTTGCCACCAGTAGCAGCTGCCTTTGCGGCTTTCAATAGCGGGATGACTGCCGCGACTTTCTTTGGTGAGTTCCCGTCCTTTTCAGTTAATTCAATGTATGAGAGGCTGATGACAGTGCAGGTATCCGCGAATTTATCGTCAGCCCATTGTTGGTACATACTGCGCCGTGGCCTGAATACGTTCGTCGAAGAAAGGAACTGGGATTTTTACCCAACGATGATTCGACAGTTCCAGAGACCAGGTCACTACAGGACGTGCAGCGCAGTAAACTGCTTGACACGGGGATTGGTGGTGGTATTACCGGCGGAATTATTCGAGGCTGGAAATGTATGTGGAAGGACTTGTCATTTTGACTGACGAATGGTTGACTGAAGTGTTGCTAGCTGGTCCAAAGGCAATTGTCCCAGGCGTATTGCTGGCATCCACATTATGTATGGGTATCCAATACGGCTTCAACTACGCAGCCGTGTACCGACTAAAATACGTCGCTCGGAAGAACGACCCTTCGCAACAACCTCCAGCACCCGTCGGTGTACTAGAGGATACAGGAGAAGACCTCGACCACTCTCTTGGTCGGCGTGTTATGAAATGGTTCGGGGTCGAAGCAGTTTCAGACGACGAATACCTTAGAAAGCTGAAACGAGCTAAAGAAATCTATGAAAAGCGTATCGCAGAACTAGAACTCCAGGTAGAAGAGGAACAACACGAAAGTACCGAGTCATCTTAGTCCATAGTCTAATCTAATTGTCAGTAGTAGTAGTTTTAATACCATCCCCACTGTTCTCTATTGGAGAAGTTTCTTCGTCGCTGTAGTCCTTTGGGGGTGGGTTGGGTTCTTTGTGCCAAACCTCAATGACGCCTTTACCCTCTTTCGTCAGTCCACCAACAATAATTCGCTTGTCGTCAGCTAGGACTTTGTTAACCTTCTCCATGTTCTGCGTTGTCCCTTGCCAGAGCATCTTGAGCAAGATTCTCCGATCTTCCTCTTCATAGACGATTTCCCATTGAGTGAGAACGCCTAACAACGTCGATGTTGTGAACACTCGAGGACCGGAGAAGCACCTGGGTCGTTTCATCCGACATGAGCAAAGCATCAACCACAGAATAAGACTAAAGGGACTTACACCGAGACGACGGGACCCTGTGCAGCAGAAACAGCAGCACTCTCAGAAGGGCTCAATCCTTCCCATTTTTTTGTTTTCTTCCGGTCAGGTCTCTTCTCCCCTCCGATGCCTATCCACAATCGTCCACACGCCGTTCCTCCCGCCACCACCCCCGTCGACGAGATCCCAAACGACATGATGAAGGGTGGGGACATCGTCGCGTTGCTTTCTGCCGTTGGCGTCGGAGCTAGTCATGCAACTTGTATAAATCATCTGAAATAAGTGAGAGATGAGCCTTACTTACGAACAACGGCATCTGAGATGACTTCGCCTGATACGAAGTCGTGATGGAAGAAAGTGTGGTCGTATCCTGCAGATACGATATCCCTTCCTCTATCCGCAATAAATTGCACCGAGCCGCAAATCTATAAATCCATATATCAGAGTTTAGTCGGGACGAGATCTGATATATTAACCTAAAAAGCCACTCACACTTGTATGCTTCGTTTTCATTTTACTAACCACAAAGCTCTCGAGATCAACTACGGCCACACTCCCCCCATCCGTGCCCAATCCAAGATGCGTCTTGTTGTAATGCAGAGCAAGCTTGCTGATATTGTTAAGCCACTTTTCCCTACTTTTTCAATTGATGAAAGGAACTAACCTCATTCACGACATCGCCCTCATTTTCGCCGATCTGAATCGTTTTCACCGCGTCTTCGAGGGTTTGAATCATTTTGGGTTTTGATAATTGGAATTTTGAGATCTGGAGATAAATGGCTAAATCAGGTTATGGGGATTGGGGAATAAGTAGGGACTGACCTTGGTTCCATGAGCAATCCACGCATCCCTCAGCTCCGACCCAGGCCTCTTCATGCAAATGATTGACGAAACCTCTCCATCGAGAGATCGAATAGCTTTGATAACTTTATGACTAGAAAGATCGTACACTCTCAACGATCCGTCTCCTACAAAAAAGACCATCCTGGTCTCAGCACCCCCATCTCCAATCCCAATTTTACATGCCAGTAGGCATATAAAAACCCACCTGAACCAGCGTACAAGTGGAAGGCATGTCCAAACGCTAAGGAAGAGATCGCATCTGGGGTGCTATAGGTTTTCGCCACGGAAAATTGGAACGCATAGTCGTTTGGATCTCCGAGCATTTCTTTTTGTCTATGGCCGTTTTCTAGGGGGTAATAAGGAAGAAAAAAGAGGAAGCCCTGCCAGTGAAGCCTGAACGTTTGGCATACATAGGGGCCGGAGTGATCCGCTCGGCAATTGCCACCTTTGCCTGCTACCATACTTATTGTCTGTATGCCATCTCGTTTCTTGTTCCTCATGTGCACTCTAGTACCTGGTTAATCTACCAAGGAGAACATACAACCAGCGACGAATTGTCGCCGAGGATAACATAAAACTACATTCGATTTTGTTCTAGAAGACAAGGATTTGGAGAGGAGACAATGCATATAATAATAATATGGGGAAGCATAGAAAATACATGGTAATGTTGATACAAGCAGAAATTCGAGATGCAGGAGAGCATGGAGATACATACATTGAGGGTACAAGAGAAAGCAAGTCGAGTGTCAATGAATGCCGAGGAGCTTTGGAGGGTATAGTATAAGGGGAGCAAGGAATTGCTATTTTGACGACGTTGAAGATCGAAGACGAAGAAACCGGAAGCAAAAATTAGTCAAGGACAAGAACTGGAATCTTGTAATAATCCCTCGTCGAAGAAGGCATCGAGATTCTATGCCTACACATAATACTCAGCATAAGGGATCATCAACCCTGGATAGAAGTGAAGACATACTGATGGAACAGATGAGGCACAAGATCTTGAATGGTCCACATCCTCTTAACTTTGGAAGTAGGACAGACATTGCAAACCAAGTGACAGGTCGGTTCGGTGCTATAGTGGAATATATGGCGCCGTCGATAGAAGCCACGGTACTCGTATCTATTGATGAAATCTAGAAAGTCGACCCCTTGCTCCGGAGTCTCAATCGAGTGTCTGCCAGTGAAAAGAACAGACCGGGTTAGGTTGCCAGTAATGAGAGAAGCAGGACGGTAGCACATACGCAGTCTTGACATGTTCGATGGCCTCTTTGCGGGTAACAGCCGTCTCCAAGTGCTCGGGACAATGGTTGCAACCCCAGTTGGCCTTCTGCCAGACCGGAGCCGGAGATTCGTGGTGCTTTACGAAAGCAGTGGCTTCGGGGGACAGGAGCAACCAGGCAGAAATAGCATGGCTGTGGTCTTCTTCCCTCTCAACCGCATGCAACACCTGTAAACTGTGGTCAATCCCATGCAAGGTGCACGAGAGGCGAAAAGAGCACTAACACATTCCCTCCAAGTATACGCTTTTCTTCCTCGCACCTTCCGATGAAGCGTCACAGGGCAGTTCCCACAGAAGAACCTAGCATCGACAGCATCTACCTCCTCAGGTGTAACAGTCTCAGGGTTAAGCCCAAGCGACCGTATAATGTTCGCCGCCGCCGCATATCCAATAGTCGAATACTCCCAGCTAGAGTGATACAATGTATCCGCGCTCCCACACATATGTGCACATGCAGCATCCCACCCAATAATCGCCTTTCCTGCGAGACGCCCGCTCTTGCACGAAGCACAGCTGAAAACACAAGTGGCCAGATTCATGCGCTGGTCCATCAGAACATTCAACATCTCCTTTTTGGCATCTTCCTTCGCTTGCTCTCGTTTTGCGATTTCCTCGTCTGAAAGACCTTCGTTGCTCTCCGGTGACTCTTCCGGTGGATCCTGAGGTATCTCGACGCCAGGGATCGTTTCGTACAGCTCGAGCTTCCGAATGGAAATCCACTCTTCGATTATGACAGGGAGTTTGGCCATGGCGTCGGGCAAAGAGAGCTCGTGGATGTTGTCGCTAAGCGAGTCTTGCCGTATGTATGAGTTGAATGGTTCCTCGTAAGATATTAGAATTTGCGGGGGAAGGTACGCCCATTTCTCCGGCTTGAGCGTCTTCTTGTAATCCTTGTACACCTTCTTAACGTATTCCCTTCGCTCTTCCTTGAGTCTTTCTGACTTTGCAGCATCAACTTTCCCGACGAAGGTATCCTTGTACTTCCGGAAAGCTGGATGATGGGATGTGAGGTGCTAAGACCGTGCCAGAGGAATGCCATTGTGCTCACTCTTGGTGCTCATTCTGTGGATATCATGGATACGAAGAATGTAGTAGATGTCACTGGACGCAGCAGTCGTGTCCCGCTCATCGTGGCCGTGCTTTGTCAGTCGTTGGGCAATCCTGAGC
This sequence comes from Coprinopsis strossmayeri, assembly GCA_900156845.1. Classification (NCBI taxonomy): domain Eukaryota; kingdom Fungi; phylum Basidiomycota; class Agaricomycetes; order Agaricales; family Psathyrellaceae; genus Coprinopsis; species Coprinopsis strossmayeri. Next base: position 449,995 of record FTPT01000081.1, read on the forward strand.
AGTAAGTCAGATAGAGGATTCAACTAGAGTTGGTGATCACTCATACCGTTCCCCGAGATCGTGCTGAATCCTAGACAAGTCGTTATTCCTCTGGTAGGATATGTTCATTGCAACGTCATTAGCTTGCTTGCCATACTGTTGGGCATAAGTATAAGCATCAATCCAGAAGGAAGATCCCAGGATAAGACTTACGCTGTCCAGCAACTGAACTTCATTCCTCCTCGCTTCCAGCCACTTTTCGAATCTCTCGCCTGCGTCCGGAATCACACCCTCATCGATAGTCATGTACCATGACTTGAGAGTCTCAACCATCTCCTTCACTTCCTTTTCCCTATATCGCGCATTCTCCTCTACTTCGTACAGCGTCTGGTATTTACGCCCAGCTAGAGTACCTGTCAGCCACGGTATATATGAGCAAAGGAAAAGCCCACTACTGACATTGTCGATATGTAGGCACTAGCAAGCTAAAGATGATATTGGAGATGCGGGCAGGCTGAGGAATAATGAGGCGCAGAACTTCATCACGGTCCAGCAGATATTTGTTTTGGCAATCGTCGCAGTAATGTTCGTTGAAGGAGAAGTCCAACAGCCCACCTAGCCGCCCACAGAACTAAACCAAGATATCAGTCATGGGCTGATGCCTGTCCTAGCCAAGGACACTCACATCACATCGAGAATGACTGTACTGCATGGAGGTCCATTCCAAAGGTGAATATATCCCGTGGAGACCCAGCATTGAGGAGTGCTGGTTATGGTACGATAGTGACCACACCTCCTTCGCTCGAGGAGACTGCAGAAGCTCCTTCAGGTTCTTCGACGCGCGGGACAAGTGCAACAAGTCGATCGGATGAACCATTTCGAGGATGTCGAAGAACAACTCTGGAGGAAGGTTGAGCAATGCTCCCAATGCTCCGGGTTTGCCCTTGATAAATTCCTTAGACGTCCGGAGTTTCTTCATAATGTCGCCTCGAACGTAGTTGCCTGAGTCATGGTCGGTCCATGAGAGGTGAATAGAAGCATACAGCACTCACGATAATATTCGTGCGGAGTTCTGGATTGAAAGAAGGATACAAGGTTCCCATTGGGTATCACCTCACGTAGATGCTCGAAATCATCTGGTACTTCAAAGAAGGGGAATTGCTCTTCGATGGTCTCCGGCCGATATACTATGAACGGCCCGGTGTATTCACGCATTGGTTCTATGTCGTCGTCGTCGTCGCCCATGAATGGGAAAGCTTCCGAGATCTCGATGTCCAGGTCCTCTGCGCGCGATAACCTTAGGTTAGATACACAGTTTGTGTTTCAGGAACCCATACGACTAACCCGGCAATGGGTATGTTACACCTTGGAAAGGGAATGGGACCTGAGGCCGCTCTTTTAAATACAACATGATCAGCTTCCTCAAGGAAGGGACAGTCGATGAAGTGCATACCCGGTGGGTGAATATCCTCCTCATGAAACGGGAATACAGCAGGGTCAAACTCGAGATCCCCCTGTGATGTCTCAGCGCCTGTTTGTAAACCCTCTGCTAAGGACATCCGCGCCTCTTGAACGACAATCGTTGCAAGTCCCAATGGAAGAGAAATCCCAAAGGTGTCGATAACGTCTAGCCGAAACTGTGGCTCGCTACTACCCAAAAACTCCGCGTCCTGGCCCTGGATGGAAATCGGTATCGGAGCTGGCAGCACGTCTGCCATGATTCGGTTCTAGTGAACAGCGAGCTCGACGTCTAGTGTAAGGCAATATGGGGTGCTGAGGGAGTCGGTTTGGAAGTTGGAGATTGTGGACGCCCAAGTTTAAAGATCAGTCGAGGTGACGCGAGCCTGAGCAGGGCAGTGACTCTATTGCCGAATGCGGGGTCCAATTGATGGCTGGGGCTCTGACTAGGATAACGGACTTAATGACCCCGTTTGCTGCAGTATGACTCGATTTCTATGTTTTTGACTGTGCAGTACAACGCTGGGAAGATCATCAACGACATCATGATTCCTCCAAGTAGTTATGGTCCCTACGCTCTGTATACTATGGTCGAGACTCGGTTTTGAAATGGTATTGCCATCGGTCAACATTAGAGGACTCACTGAAGGCACCTAACAGACAGAAGAGAACTCGGCCTGGAAGAGTGAAAGAACCACGAGGCATGTCATGCGATAGTGTGCACACTGCACAGCACTCCGAGATAGTTGCTCCATAGGGGTTACGCGACTAGACACTGCCAGTTGGCAGTACAAACCACTGAACGATTGCGACCTGAATATATAGATAGTCTATACATGCCAAAAAGTCACAGAAAGCTACCATAAGCCCTGTAAACTACGGCTGAAGTCAGAGAGATTGGGCTCCGCTCATTAGGGGTTTCCGAGTCGGCTACTACGAAACCGCGACGGCATTGTCCGTTGCAATACTAGTAGAACTCTCTATATGTATACTTGGGCGACCCATGGAATTCATTAACGTCATTATGAGGATCCTCGAGGCAAGAATGTCCATAAGGCTGAGCACAGCTCTACAAGACCTGTAGCGTCGGCCTGAATCCCGCAGGCTGTGTTATGGGCGCTCGATTCCGTAGTAGTCCTTATGACTGTCCTTGAGGGGCTCCTGGCTACTATCAACATGATCAGTGTCCGCACTGATCCTAAGAAAGTCTCAGCTGGAACTACATCTTCCGACCTTCGACGGATTCAACAAAAAGTCGGTGGCGACTTGGTGGCATACATATGGCAGGGTTTTTTGGACAATAATAATGCAATGAGATCAGTGATACCCGTTAATGCTGCGTCTTGCCCATGTAACGTTTAATCCGTGTGCAATGGTCAGCATAAGCACAGGTTTATGGTTTATAATTCCCGGACGCAGATGGGGGGTTCTCGCGATGGGCTGGTCCGGACAGGGGGTGAGCGGCTGGTAGGCATACGCCGAAAGTGGGTACAGACCCTGGGCTACATTTCAAGTTCTGGCACTTCGAAGGGCAGGAAATCCGAAGTCGCAGAAGAGAAGTACTTTTTCGCCCCGTTCTTTGAGCTATCTGCACGAAGTCGGGACTCGGGAGTCACGACACAGATTCTCACTTCCGGTAATCCCTGTAGTTGGATCCGGACGCAGGCACGGGGGGAGGTTTGAAGCCTAAAAATGTCGGCTACAGACGTGTTCCCGGCAAAAGTCCTCCGAGGGGGGCATCGGGACTCCTACATATTACAACAGCACCCGGATTAAACCACGATGGGGGCTTTCCAATCATTTCGCCCGCTATTGCACCCGGATTAAACAAATCAAGGCATGGCATGGGCATTACATGTATTTTTGTCCAGAAAAAGGGCCCATACATACATGATACACCCGGGTATTCAAGGAAATTCTGTGATTTTTTGAGACAATGATTATAGCCTCGGCAGAACCATTTGAAATCGACCCTTTAAAGCAGTACTAACCATCGACTAATCTCACAGAATCAAGGCAGAAGATGGAACGAAACCCGATCTCCGAGGCCAGTTGTCTCAAACACCGACTCACTGTGACTCCTAATACCATACCTTAAGACCGTGCTTAGGACAAGCACTCTTGGTATTGACGATGCCAATTCCTTTTGGAGAGGAGTTAATTATATTGGATGGACTATCCTACAGTTTTACAGTGATATATATTTCAAACAGAAGGAAGAGGAAGAGCCGCGATGAGTGGGTTCCCTTCACAATCAACGCGGAGGATAAGAGCGTTAACTTGGCCGGACGCAGCAGGCTATGTCTGAGGAGCCCCACGTGAGATAATGCCCCTCCAAAATGGTCGAAGCAGAGGTCGGGGATTTCGTCCCGCGTATACTTGATCCAAATGGATCGGTTGTGAGAGGGGTGCTCGAGGGTCGAAACGACCCTGGAGTTGGGTTTATTTTAAGGGGCCAGGTATCGAACCACGCTTAATAATCCAACGGCTCGTCGTCCTTGGGAAGAAGCTGGGGTCGAAAGTCATCCGAGATGTACTTGGTTTTGTCATCAGGATAATGCTTTCGTCTCCGCTTGTCGTCGATGATGAGGTAGGTCGTGAAGACCAGGTCTTTGCTTATGGTTGACCTTTCGTCGATGTGAAGGACAGGGCGTATTTGGCCTTTGAATTGGCCACGCTCGATGATTTGCAGGCCAGCATACGCGACGGTGTGGTGTGTGTCGACGCAGCTCAAGGTGCAGCCCCTGAAGGTGGTTTTCCATCGATATTGACGACCGTCATCGCCAGTGAGCAAGTGCGATCTGAAGGGAAGCATTGAGTTAGCACCGTCTCGGGAGCCAATTGGTGGGGCGACTTACGAACTAAACCGATTCTTGCGTTGCATGAAATTGCGGATATCGACATATCCGTCGTCCAAGTTGGACTGGAGCGCATCCTCACGAAGAGGAGGCAGCGCAGAATCGGATTTGACCGCCGTCCGAGTGCTCAGAACCCTCCATTTAATATTGGCGAATTTTCGCGGAGGTTTGGAAGGGTTCTTGGGAACATTTCGAAGACGAGTCACTCGACCTTCCTCGTTCTGATAGGGCGTGTTGGTAGAGTACCGAATAACGCCATCGGGAGTCACGACGTGTGTGTTATCGAAATCCTCCCGTTGGAAGATGAGGTCCATCCAGTTCCGGCGAGAACCGCCGTTAGTTTTATTGCTGGTGGAGAATCCTTTGGACATGATGGAGGGATTTAAGAGAAATTTGTTTGAACTCGTCAAGTGAAGGTTGGTTGCGATTGCGATTGTAGTTTGAACAATCGAGATGGAAGTTTCCTAGCCGCCCGGGTTGGATTTTAAATACGCCCAGGGTCTCAGATGGAAAGGGGAAGAGGGCAAGGTCTCGAAGATGGTCTTAGACTATTCTGCGTTAATCAGGGGATGCAAGATGCAACAGTCTCATATTCCCCTGAGTAACAAAGATCAGTCAAAGACGAAACGGTTTCACGGAGACGGTGACGCTGCTGATATCATTACCGAGATCGTTCGATAGATGTCGCAGCATCTCACCCTTAAAGGGCGTCCGAAACCGGTTATTTTCAAAAGAAATATCTAGCTCCAATGTTCGAAAATATCCTCTTCGGAATAGAACAAAATGAGTCATATACTGGAGTGATCAAATCACACGAAGAGCTTTCGTCCACATAAGAATGGTGCGTACCCATCTTTTCATGAGATGGGGAGGTAGGCCTCGCCAGGCGCCATATTGGTCGCAGGGAACATCTTTGGACATATGATCGAAACGCTTCCGGAGTCCAGGCTCTGGAGTTTCTGATATGCTTTCACCCAGAAAGTCCAAAGCCTGTTGTCAATGGCTCGTACTCTCCGCCGCCCGACTCGGACTAAGCCTCTCGGAACAAAGATACCGGTGGAGACTCAATCTCTTGACTATGCCGTCCCCCCGGCCTGAATCAGCTATTCTTCTACATTGCATCTACGCTCAAAAGGTAGCTATTATACAACTCAGGTAGAATATCTGTTCCTGAGTGGACCAAGGAGGTATATCCAATTGTCTATTACACTATTGAATATGTCGGCTCAGGACCCTGCCGAGGTACTCCACCCTCAAGTTTCATTTCGGCAATTCAACTGCTACACCTCGAAGCTGAGATTGATAGGTTTTGGTCGAGAACACCATGAATATGCGACCGGTATGGTGAGTCAGTTCGCTCAAGAATCTAATGTCTCAGAGCTTTAACCTTATACATTACGGATAGGGCCGTCTTCCTGATATGACCTAGGTTCGCCGACTTCTCATCACCTTTCGAGGCACTCAACTTCGAATCGCAAAAATACAGCAAAGTACATATATACACATACACGACATACACCCCAAAAAATACATACACAAGCACCGAATCTCGAAGTCCAAAGGTCCAAAGCACAACACTACAAGGGTGGATAAGGTAGTACAAGAGCAACAACGTGCAGCACGGGAAGGGTATCATCGAATCGATAAAGTTCTAGAGTAACGGGCGTATCGTGATAAAAGACTAAATAACAATCGATGGCGTCGTGCAAAGTGGTGGGTGGTAAAGCGAGGAGCGAGATAAGAGAGATGATAATTGATGGCGTCGCGCAAAGTAGTGGGTAGTAAAGCGAGAAGCGAGATAAGAGAGGGGGCGCATGGTGATGGATAGAAGGTATGATTGGAACAGCGTCGACGAAGGAATGGCATGCAAAGTGGCGGGTGTTGGTGATGGATAGATAGATAGATCAATGGGTGGGTGCCCAATGAAAAAAGGAAGAAAAAACAAAAGTCCCTTGGGAAGATGGAGACGAATTGCAGAGACCGTGCTCAGAACCGAGTCAAAACTCTTCCATACCCAGTCCCCTTGGACATCGGCTGTAAGCTACTGATCCTCTTCAAATTCCCTCCCAAGCCCCTGCTCCCATTTTGCCAAACCTCTGCACCAAGTGCCCCAGACGACCCGCCATGCCCAGGCTGATCAAGACATTCCAAGGGAACCATCCCCTGTTCGCCTCTCCCATCCACACACATTGCCCATCCATCATCGAACTCCGAAACAACCCTGATCGTCTCCCCAACCGTAATCTGCAGTTCGTCAGGAAGAGCAGGAATGAAGGTTGATGCGACCGTTGCTAAGCCTGGGGGTGACAGGACAGCCGAAGGGGGGTTATAGTAGGCCGAAGCTGAAGCTGACTGAGGTTTAGCGTTGATAAGATTTGCCTTCTTCGGAGTTTGGGATGAGGGGGTGTAGGGAGTGTAAGGTGTGTAAGGCGCCGAAGAGATAGACTTGGAAGTGGCGGCGATAGGAGAGAAGTCGGTCCCGTAAGAGGCAGGCGGAGGGATGACCAAAGGCGGTAAATTGGGGCTCGAAGTGGACGCAAGGGGGCTTCGCTTAGCCTGAGCCATCTGCACCGGTGGTCCTCTTCCAAGACGGCCGTTAACCAAAGGTTGCTGCTGTTGCTGCTCGCGCATAGACTTCGGGGTACTACCGGATGTCCTGGTTTCCACGATAAAAGGAGGTGCACCGTCCGACTCCGGCGAACGTTTAGGTTCGGACGAGGGCTTGACGTATTTAGAATTGGTCCATTCCTTCCTCATGTTGATTCGTCGTTGGACATAGCGTCGGCGGATGACAAAGATGAGCAAGGTCACGACAAGCGCAATTCCAGCGATGACGATTCCAATGATGGCGCCTGACGGTAGTGTCGATCCTGGCTGCGTGGCCCCAGAGACAGGGTTAGGAATGTTGGTGCTGCTAGCCTGAGTTCCAGCACCATTGTTGGGTGTGATGGATATGGTAGAAGTCGGAGAGAGTACCGGAGAGGATTCAACCAAAGACGTAGGGGCCTGTGTAGATGAAGTCTGGATGACGGTGCCTGGGTACCTTGATACTGTCGTATAGTACCCACTCGAAGGCCGAGGGATAAAGACGGAATCAGGGCTATCCGTCACGATCTCCTCGTGCACCGGAGACGAAATCGTTCGTGTCACAACGATGGTAATAGGACCAGTTATGGGCAAGGTCGAACCAGAATCAGGCTCATGGTAAGTCCCATCAGAGCCTCCATACAAGGTGTCCTCTTGCCAGTGATCCTCCAAGACCTGCCTGGGCTGCTGGCGCTCTTGTCGCTTAGTGCCCAAGCCATGGAGGATTCGTCGTTGAAGTTTCCCATGCATGATTGTCGTCGTCGTCGTCGTCGAGGGGGTCGTTGTCGTTGTCGTTTCCAAGGTGCCAAAATATCACAAAAAAGACAGGAAAATGTTCTGAATGAATGGGGGCGTTTGTGTGTCGTAAAGTTCCACGAAATTGGGTGTGAAAGGATGCTCGGTTGCCGCTGGCAAGTAGTCGAGGAAGAAAAAAAGGCAGACTGAGGAGGATCTTTGTAGGTGTACGTTAGAGAATCATGGAAGGCTTGAGAAAGAAGTGCTGGGAAAGCGGCTGACCATGAGGAAACAATAAAGAAGCCCCTGAACATCATTCCAAAAATAGACTGCCTGTCCTCGATCGGCAGTCTCGGTGGCTATTCGGCAAGTCCTGTAGGCCCAGTTCTCCTACACGAACATTTAATCTGTGAGCATATTAAACGAACAGGGAACATACATAGATTATCATTAGATCCCACTATCCCTACTAGATCTCTATTTCGCTCAATAAACTGGAAACCGACAGGTATAGTATAGATCGCTAACCGGTCAACTGCAACCTTATCTTTGATTTCTGTTCTGGCCCTGCAACATCTACGCAGAGTTGAAGAAAACAATAGCGATATTCATTTCCCAAAGAGGAGCCTATAGCGCCTAAATTAGGGTCCGATGGTCCGGTAGTTCAAGGCATATTGTAGTAAATCAGGATCCTGGGAATCGTATTGATACAAGTACAACTTGATGATTGAAAGAAGGGTAGGGGATAATTCACTTAAGAGCGCTTGTGGATTCTCGTGAACCTATCCGCGTTATCTCCCGCAGGTACGGCCTCAACAGGACCTGGAATAAGCCCATGTTTCTGGGGCATGTTCGCCCTCCTCTCCTCGCGGAGGTGTTCAAGGTCATGGGTAATAAATCCATGACCAGCAACTGGACCGAAGAACGAAGTACCGGCCAACGAGCCGATAATACTGAATAAAAAGGTATCAGTGGTTATAATTGTCAAATAATATTTCATCACAAACCAAGTTCCGACGAGGATAGAGAGATAGAATCGGTATTGGGAGTACCAATTAGGCGCTAGAGTATTATTGACAAATCATCAGAACAGGGTTGTCGAAGTTAATCGGGATGGAAAGTTTGACTTACTCCATCCAGCCATGGTAGCTTTCGAGTCGATGTACCAAAGGCCGGTGTAGCCGAGCCATTGAACGCAGAGGGCCTCCATGGGTAGCATCCCATTGATAGTGCTCCATGCGACGACCATAGGCGCCGTACCAATCAAGAGCCGGGAGTATCCCTTATGACCTCCGTAACCTGCCATTTCGAAACCCCAATGCAACGCTCCTGCAATATACCACAACATTCTATCGTTAGTAAACGGTATCGCGATTATTGAATTAGATCATCGTACCGAGAAAAGACAGCATAACAGCGCCATATGTCACCTGGAAGTTCAAGGCTTGGTCGAGGACAGTGGAAGCGACACCGGGGTCAATCCCAACATTGACGCCGCTCGAAGCCAACTGAGCCTCCCTCGCCAAGTAAACCGTCGTAGCAGACGCTCCGACATACGGAAGGCCCCCAGCGAGTCCCAAAACGAAAATCGGCCCTGGGACTTGAGATGCAACCTTGGTCGTTATTCCAACCTAGGTTCCGTTCATTCAGGCTCGCATTTCAATTGAAAATTATCTGAAACGACTAGAAACATACGAATGAATTGGCAGCATGGTCGGTGACCGTGTCGCTTGTCATGTTTGCTCCGGCAATGGCCTTTGCCAAATCGGTCGCCGAGTTTCCCAGTTCTTCTTTCACATTGGTAGCGGCGTGCTCTAGCGTCTGGCTTCCTGGTCGCATAGAGACGGAACTGGCTACGCCACGTAACTGCAGCAATGTTGGTCTCAGAATTGAGTTTTGGAGAGTCGGACGGATCAGAGGAGAAACGGGAGGCCTGTAGGCCGCGATTTTAAAGGGAGTGTGGCGGACGATGCCTGTGCGCAAGAGGGGCCTGAATAACGGAGTCATGTTGTTATCGATGTCGATGGCTCTGAGAGATGCAGAATGAGTGGAAATAGACTGGGCCAGGAGTATATGAGAAGGTCCATTTATGACGTCACACCAGGTGAGGACCGCAATTTGTTACATTAGTGCGGAGGTAAAGTGGCTACTCTAAACTAGATAAATAGTTAGTATCTACAATAATTATTCAATATTCAACTTTCGCCACAGAATGGCATTGCATAGAAGGTCGAAGGGAGCGTAAGTAAGTACCATAATTGCGACTGAAAATCGCAAAAAGCATTTTCTAAACGAGACTTTTGTGTCTCATTGTCAGTGCGATACCAAGGGCAGCTAAAAGGCTGGAGCGAAGATCGAAATCGAAGCAGTCAAGCTTCGCCAATAGTAGACGTCACGCGTCATTGGTAAAAGTAGACACCGAAAGCATAAACGAAAGCATAAACGAAAGGCATTAGTGTGAGTAAGGGAAAAGAAAACCAAAGAACAGGCGGGGAAGATGGCCTAATACGCGGGTGACCCAGGAGATGAACCTAGGTTCTTGAGGCTGAGCTCGGACCAATGCCCAGACCTCGTCGTCGGCGAGACGACCCCGGTACAGGCCATTTTCGCGGGACTTGCGACCCTTGGGTGCGGGGGTGGGAGTTGGCGCACGGGTAGTAGGCGGCGGTGGCGGTGGGGGAGTGCTGTCCACGGGCGGCAGAAGCTTCACCAAGCGGTGCTGCTTGATTGCCTGGCCTTCCTTCCCAAAGTACCGATGGGTCTGGAAGCTCCAGTGAAGAGACCTGGTATCACGGAAACCGATATCAGCACATTTAGAAGCCAGAGATTAAAATGATGAGGGTACAAACCCAACTATCCAGTCCTGGAGACCCTTGACGTATCGAGCGACCATATCATCAATCTCCGGCCCCCACGAAGGGAGGTTATTTTTGTTGTAGACGAAAGTATCGATGGTCTGCTGGCACAGATCTCCAACATAGTCAATAGCACTCTGCAAGGTGTGCCCGTGATGTTCCATAAGGATAACAATCATGTTGTGGGTATCACCTCGTGACTGTTCGACATTGTATGAAAAGATGTCCTATGGCACGAAGACCCACGTCAACACAGTGTGTATGATAAAATGTAGAAGGATAATCACATTTGACCATGTAACAAGATCATTGGTGCCTTGATTTAGAGCCTCAATGACAGGGTGTTCCACCACAAAGTCGGGGAGGTCGATATCAAGTGCATATCTAGGGAATAGTACCGGATAAGGTTAGGCCCTGACAATCAGGCACAAACGCAAAGCTAAAAAACTCACTCAATGAGTGCCCAACAAGGTTTGCATCCTGGAATGCACAAGCATTTAGAAAACCGGGGATAATGAAAAAGCTGTAAACGTTTACCTGAAGTATCCCGTCTGACATCGATGTAGGATTCAAGATCGGGAATGACACCCTCGTCGCGTGAGCGTGCTTGGATGCTGACGGCTTCAAAGAACAGGCCAAGGGTCTCCTTGAAACGTGCTTGTGCTCCGGGCCCGCAGTCCGGAATGCACCGTGCCCAGAAGCTGGGAAAATCAAGAGACGGAGATCAGATTCCTTATCACGGAGGCAAAATGGAGATTTGGGGACATACTCGCGTGCTAACTTTCCTGGGTTGAGCTCCTCCGTTGGCTGACTTGAAGTGGGCCTGTAGTTTTCAGAGAACCAAAGCGCGTTCATAACGACATCAGAAAGGACGTCTGTCTCGCGAGTCATCATGCCATCGCTGATGTTGTCACTAGTGGATGAACATAAATGTCAGCTAAGTCAGGCTGGGACCCGAAAAACGCTGATAAAGACGTACAGATGGAAGAGGTAGTTCATGAAATCTGATACGACCCGTAGACGCTCAGGAGTGGTATTGTTGTAGCAGAAGGCTGTGAGCTCTCCCGCTTGGAGGCCGTACAATGCGCGACGCTGCTTCGCATCCAGATCCGGGCAGTTGTCATCCAGCCATTTGACAGACTGTGCCGCTACGGCGTCACCCGATGGATGATATGAAAGTTCAAACCTACAATGCGAAACGAGATCGGGAAGGATGAACGAGGTTGGTTTCTCATTGAAGCTCTGAGAGGAGGACATGGTAAGGAAGAAGAGAGAGGGAAGCTCGACAACACCGAAATAAAACAAAGAACGTGTCTGATGAGGTTCGAAACCACGATGCAGGCCAAGGAGAGAAGATCGACCAAGGGGTGAGGAAATCCTGAACGCCGGGAAGTCGTGTCCCTTTTAAAGGCCAGCGGCATCGTATGTCTCCAGGGTCGGCCCAGGATCAGCTTATTGCAGCTTATTGTGGTGGCGGAAAGAGGGTCGCTGAAACTTTGGGCAGGACAGGATCGCCATATTGAGATAGATCTGCGGAAAGTTCTTTGAGATCTTGACGCCGCCAACCAATGGCCTTTCAAATTTCCCATTTATTTTTGACCAAGACATGAGCTAATACGCCAAAGAGGCACCGTTCGACCGTTGGAGGCCGGCATATGCACACGAAGGTTAGACCAATGGGGTAGGTGAGATGACAGCACCCGAATATGGAAGGTGATAGATCCAATGTTATGAGTCGCGACGGGGGACAAAAGGATTATGAAGTTTCCCATGGCCCCATCTTCGAGTGACTTCAGCGTGCCTTTGGGGTACCATATTGCATCCAAAGGCGCCGAAGAAAGTGATGAAAGCAGGGAGGCTACTGTCAGTGGTTCGACGGAACCAAAAGCGCGGAAAAACAGGCGGAAGGCTCATGTACGACGCGTGTTTACTCAGTGGTACTGAATAGACGCCAGCCCAGGCCTAGATACGCCACATATTGACATTTAACTCACAATCTAGTAAACGTTTTGAGATTTGGCACATCATCCTCGCGCATCTTGGTCGTGGCGAAATAAACTTGGTTCTACAATGAAAGGACTATTAGCCAAAATTTAGCGAAGGGTTGGTGTTTGTTCATACATCTGGTCACGATTGGTTCGCTTTCCTTGAGGCCTGGAGTATCTTGGTCCGTTTTTAGATCTCAACTTTCCTATAGAGATGTCGCTTGATTTCGGTAAGTTTAGGATGTGGGTATGGCGGCATGTTTAAACTCGACTCCGTCGAGCTTCGTCGCATAAGGATGCCCGAATCTTTGGAGAATGCGAACAGATCTCTTCATCAACCGACCGGCTTTACTTTCTTTTTGTTCGCCCAAAACGTGGCAGATACACGGTAGCTGATATTATCAGTTCGATCGTTATCCCGCTTGGAACGTAGGAAACACTCCACTAACCGCTACATATGTTTACGTGCTGGACCGACGGTGGCCGGGGCGTCGGCGCGAGGTAAGATATTGCCTCGTTCGCGAATTAGCGCCTTTTCTCTATTGAATATGCGATTTAGTGACCACGAATATTAACTGGCTACAGTGAGGCGAATGAAAGAACGCTGAGCAAATCGTGACTGGTCCTGGAACTTGGGGTCGGGGCTGGAAATAGAAATAAACGGCAGTCGCGATGTAGGTGAAACTTTTGTTAGAGTTTACACGAGAATATGTTCGGCCTTCCGGGTTGGTCCGAGGCACATATGTGAGAAAAAGCTGTCAAGGACGAACATAGGTCAGAGGCCATGGGTGAAAAAGTTTCCCTGTTATGTCATTGCGACATGGCGGACTTGGCGTAAGTCAAATGAAATGACGAAGATATGTGCAAGTGGAGGCAATCCATAATGACAGCGTGCCTGGGCAACATCCACAGCTTCAACCTAGAATGACATACCAAGGAAAGCAACTTGGATGTGCAGAACTCAAGTTCCGGACAATGGACATGGGGCAAACTTTGACATTTGCTGCTAGATTTACCCTGAAGACTTTCAGGCTCAGGTACCGATAGGCTCGCAGATAGAGACGTGATCATGTCTGATCGTGCTCAGGCATGCTTCGGGCTGAGAACGTTGGTGGCGGTGGTCGACCTCGTAGTGGGCCCGCCACCCGCCGCCTAGTGAAATGCGTGAAATTAAAAATTTCAAGGACTTTGCTGTGTTTTCCCGAAATTCAAGGCATCCGAGTCTCTGAGTGGTTCGAAGTGCCATTTACAGTTTTCTGTGTGAAGAATGCGAAGGTCCATGGGGAACGCGGTTTAGAAAAATAATGATTCACACACCAATAAAACATCCTTCCGATGACTCGACGCTGACCCTGCCCGTCGTGAAGGCGCTGGGATGCTGAGATTACATAGTACTCTCCATTCCGCGCCACGTTGCCCCATCATAGCCGTTTCATAACCAAAGATGAACCAAGATTCAATCTTGGTGATTTGCCCGAACATACCACGATAGATTCGGGACTTTGTTCGACGCGTCAAACGCCAGGCCAAGGCGTGGTGAACGACGAGCAAAGGCCTTATGCGTCCCGCAAGCTGATATTGATAGGCAGATCCCGCAATGAGGTGAAGGTCGAGGTGGAAAACACTAGAACACTGTGGAAGAGGAAAATGCCGGCCAAACAAATGCCATCAATTTGAGCACGGACATCCCGTTCCCCAGTTCTTGTCGCTCGTTATCCCTGAATCTTACGCTCATATACCATGGCTCTTCCCCCATCGACCGCTAACTGGCACTGGAAAAACAAGAACGTCACTCCCTGGGCCAAGGACTGGCTGAGGACAGAATTGACCACTCTGGCTGCCAACGGGGACAACGGCGAGAGCGTACAAATCTCTGAGGTCACCTCTGTTGAAGGGGATGTCGAACTTGGTCAGCGCAAGTCCAAGTAGGTATCTGTGATCGCAGTCGATGGCGGCCGACAGATGAACTGATGACATCGCGGCCAGGCTGCTTACAATCTTTGACTGTAATGTGCGATTGAAGTGGACTGGAACTGCCTCGAACGGTACAGAAGTTCAAGGCAGTCTCGAAATTCCAGAGGTCTCCCATGAGATCATCTGTGACAATCTGTCCGAATACGAGGTAGGACCCAATTGTCCTCGCGCGTCATTGATCCTAATAGCGGTTTCATTTAGTTCAAATGGTCCCTCAAGACCGCATCAAGCCCAGAGGTTGATTCTGTTTACAAGCTGGCGAAATCTCGGTTGCCTGTTGCTATTGAAGCCAAGCTCGCGAGTTTCCCTAGCACTATTATCGAGGTCCATGGAAAGGACGTCTACGTTGCTGGAAGCGGTGTTGCAACTCCCGCAAGTGGAACTGCGACTCCCGTTTCCTCGACTTCCGCTGCTCCTGCACGCGCTCCTGTGGCACCTGTGAAGAAGCCTTCCTCAAAACCCACCAACACATCTGATGTCGTCGTGGAGGCCAATTTCCAGGCCGCCGCTGACGACCTCTTTAGCCTTCTCACAGATGAGAAAAAGATTCCTGCTTGGACAAGGAATGCTGCAGTAGTGCGTTTATCGCGTTGGATGTTAATCTCGAGCTGTCAAACTGACGTCTTCGTGGCTCATATAGTCCCAAGCTAAGCCAGACACCGAGTACTCGTTGTTTGGAGGCGGTGTGAGGGGCAAATATGTCTCTTTGACACCGGCAAAAGAAATCGTCCAGACCTGGGCATTGAAATCGCCAACTTGGCCCGAAGGACATGAGGCGACTCTGACTACAACCTTTGACCAATCTACTGATTCGACCAAAGTAACCTTCAACCTCGCCGGTGTTCCGCTAGGAATGGAAGATGAGATTAAGAAGAACATTGAGGGATATTAGTAAGTCTTCTCGGGACTAATTTTAATCTAACCCGTGTACTCAATGATTTCTCATTTAGTGTTCACGGCTTCAAATCCATTGGGTATGTAGCTCTCGTTTCTGCCAAACCAGTTTATTCGTCAGATTATCTTCAAAAACGGCAAAGTCAAAGGAAGACGGCCAAGTTTCAAAAAACGAAAGCCCCTTCGTCCCCAAATATTTTCCTTCCGGCCGCCATCATTGGTGGTCTCGTTATTGCCGCTGCCTTTGCCATTCCTTATCTCTCTGCCTCCTCTTTGCCGAGGCCTGCACCATCTGCCTAGAGGTTATTCGTCGTTCTTTCCCCTCTTTCTGCTTCTATCTTTATGGAATATATACTGAGATATCATTTTTTTCTCGTTCTTTTGGGTCTTACAGGTTGGGCACTGAGCTGTAATTCTCGTTCCAAGTCTAGCGAAGGAATAAGTTGGCCGAAGCCTCCTATGTCCCGTTATTCGGGTGTCTGTGGAGACTTAAATGCTCTAGTCATTTCCTTCAGGGGTGCATGGAAGGTCGGTGGGTAGATGGTGAATAAACAGTGTGAAGCAGACAGAATAGGATAACACTTGACATTGTATAAGTGACAACATGCAATACGAGCTTTAGTTTGGGTTAACTAGACTAATTTAAAGGCGATCTAAGCCTGTTAAGCCTTCCTCTTTGCCTCCTCAGACGGACTAGACGTTGTGTACGGTTATTTGTATTGCCATCACCTCAAACCCAAAATTGCGAAAGTCGTGTCGTTCGACGCTGACGCCCGCCATTTCTCCCCTCTTTTCCACTGTCTTATCCTTGAATCGACCAACGTCCTCGCGTAAGTGAATGCCAGTTTCTGCGAAATGGCAATGAATGAACTAATGGTTTGCGTGTTTTCGTTCTCCTATGTAACCACGAAACGGATTATTGCCATTTGGAACCCCTACCGAACGGTACGACGACAACATGGAACTGTCTCGACCGACGACTATCTCGCCTAACGAATGACTGAAACTGCGATTTAATTGTTAAGAACAGTTCCAAAATGACTGAAGAAATCCGCGCGCAATCCTACGTCGGTTTCGACTCTATTACCCAACAAATCGAACACAAGCTCTTGAAACGTGGTTTCCAGTTCAATGTTATCCTTGTTGGTTAGTACCCGTTTCTGATGTCTCTCTAAGTAACCCTGAGACGTGCTACCGCCCCTCTGCGCCAATTCGAACGCGTTTTGGGTGACACGTCGGGTTGGGCTGGACATTGCAGGGTGGTACGAGCTTGGCTGCTTCCATTCTTCCTGCTTGTATTAGGGGTCGTGTTGGCGTGGTAACTGACAAAAATCTCGCCTTTGCTCAGGCCCCACTGGTCTGGGTAAATCCACGCTCATCAACACCATCTTCGCCTCCCATTTGATCGACTCCAAGGGTCGCTTCACCGCGAATGAGCCTGTGAGACAGACAACGGAGATTCAGGCCGTTTCCCATGGTGCGCCATTTACGTTCTCTTGCATGGGAACGTACTGAATTGTGTGGATAGTCATTGTTGAGAATGGCGTTAAGCTTCGCTTGAATATTGTCGATACCCCTGGTTTTGCTGACCAGGTCAACAACGAGGGATGGTGAGTGACCTGTTTATTGAATTGGAGAAAGGTTTGATGATTTCTTGGATTTTAGCTGGGACCCTATCGTCAAATACATCAAGGACCAGCACAGTGCTTACCTCCGCAAGGAGTTGACCGCTATGCGAGACCGATACATCCAGGATACTCGTATTCACTGCTGCTTGTACTTCATCAGCCCCACTGGTCACAGTCTCCGACCAATCGACGTTAATGTAATGAAGAAGCTTAGCGAGGTTGTCAATGTCGTTCCTGTCATTGCCAAGAGTGACAGTTTGACCTTGGAAGAGAGGGAGCGATTCAAGAGCAAGGTGAGTTGACAGCCTGGGTCCATGAATTTCGAGAAGCTGATTGGAATGAATGGTAGATTCGAGAGGAGCTCATCTATCACAATATCCGCCTGTATCCATTCGATACTGATGAAGATGAGGAGGAAGAGATTCAGTTGAATGAGACAATTAGGGTAAGCATTAGATCTTACTTCTTGCATGTCATCTTTGTTAATTGCTTTTTGCGTTCGCAGGAGGTCATCCCCTTTGCTATTGTCGGCTCCGAGAGCAATGTCATTATCGATGGCAAGTCCGTCCGTGGTCGCAAGACTCGCTGGGGTGTTGTAAACGTTGAAGACCCGAACCACTGCGAATTCGTTCATCTCCGCAACTTCCTTACCCGTACCCACTTGCAGGATCTCATCGAGACGACTGCCCAGATCCACTACGAAGCTTTCCGCTCGAAGCAGCTCTTGGCACTCAAGGAAGGTGTCAACCAGCAGCAACAACAGCAACGACCTGCTGGCTCTCAGTAAATGATTCCCCCTGTACTCCCGATGACTCTTTGATACCCATGCCGTTGCGTCCATTTCTTCGGATTCTTTCGCTCGTTACATACTGTCGTTGCAGCCTCTCGATTGGACAGGAGAGGCCGCAGCCTATATCTTTTTCTTGAATGTATAGCCTCCCCGTTCGCTCCTTTATAATATCTTGTCTAGGAACTATTCTTGGTATGTACATACATGTCCAAGTAATGCAGAAATACCTTTTAGCCTGTCAATCTCCGAGATCTTACTTACACACGTCTGACACTCGGCCCTCGGTACCTGGGTGATGCTTTAAACATGCTGAGTCAGTGTCTTCTAAAACTCGAGGGATGTTTCGAGGGACATATTGCTGAATGTAAAGCGGCTATAGAGTATTGTAGTTAAGGTATAGGATTTTGTTGTTGCTATGTATGTCTTGTAGATGTCTTGAAGATGTAAAGAGGTTGATGTCAGTGATATTTGTCATGCCTCGCTGACACAGTTTCCGTTTCGCCGCCCGGTCCCTCGTCTGACCTCGTCCTTTCGTCTGCAACCTCCAGCTGCTCTCTGCCGGCAGACCGTCCTCTTCTCCCCGCTCTCCGCGCCCCAGCTATGTGTGCTTGATTTTTGGACTACTAACGAACCGAATCACATTTACGAACGGGGACATTAACTCTGACAGGCGGAAGGCCCAACCTTTTCTTGGAACCGGGACACACAGGACTTCTAATCATATGAAGAGGGTCACAAAGGTCGCGGAATGGTACGACCGGTGGGCTGCATGGAAGGTCGAAGATTTGTTCTCCAAGAAGCGCGAGCCAGGCCCGAGGAGAACAGTCTACATTAATGAGAACCTCCCCGACAGCGATCGAGACAGTAAAGGCAGGGTCAAGAAGGACCACATTTACGCAACCAACCAGGTTATTACCTCCAAGTACACCGTCCTCACCTTTCTTCCAAGGAATCTGCTCGAGCAGTTCCGCCGCATAGCCAATGTGTGAGTAAATCCCCAGTCGGTGTGGAGTGAGCCTAACCTTGAGAGTGTCGGGCAGATTCTTCTTGTTCATTGCCGTTCTCCAGTTCTTTTCCCAATTCAGAACTATCTCACCGGGCCTGGTTATTCTTCCCCTGCTTATTGTGTTGTCCATCACCGCGCTCAAGGACGCCTACGAGGATGTTAAGCGGCATCAGTCGGATAGGCAGGTGAATCATTCGCTTGTCCGGGTTTTGCGGGGCGGAGGATGGGTCAATCCAAATGTCATGGAGGAGAAATCGAAGACGTTTGTACGGGGATTTGTTCCTCGATTGACAAAAAGAGGAAAGAAGGTCGAGATTGCCAATTCGAAGGGCGAAGAGATAGCAGGTGTCACGTCCAACGACCCCGACGTACCGCCGCAGACACCCGTCGTGGAGTATGGTGACGACACGGAAGAGCATCATTCTCGCTTTCCCCACATTCACGGCCACAAGGAGACTGGCAGGCCGCATTGGAAAAAGACGCCCTGGGAAGATCTTGCTGTGGGCGACTTTGTCAAGATTACGGGCAATGAGTCGCTTCCTGCCGACATTCTCATCTGCTCGACCTCTGAAGAAGAAAACGTCGCGTTTGTGGAGACGAAGAACCTTGATGGGGAGACCAACCTCAAGTCGCGTAACGCTGTCCCCGCCCTGAGCCACATCCAATCTGCGGCTGATTGTGCCTCTCCACACAACGTCTTCAGGATCGAATGCGACCGACCGGATACGAATATGTACAAGCTGAACGCGGCGGTTAAGGTGGGGCAGGACACATACCCGGTGGAGATGCAGAATGTGTTGCTGCGCGGCACGATTATCAGGAACACGAAATGGGTGATTGGAGTGGTGATATACACCGGACAAGACACTAGGATTGTGATGAACTCCGGTGGAACGCCTAGTAAGCGGAGCAAAGTTGAGAGGCAAATGAATCCTCAAGTGTGAGTCGTCTATGTTAGTTACGGAGTGGAATACTGAACCCTGGAGATAGGTTTATCAACCTGCTTATTCTCGCTATTATGGCTATCGTATGTGGTGTTGTCAACTCCATCTTGCAACGCCGGTATCAGCCTTTGGATGCACCATGGCTATGGGGTGCTGATCGACCGGGCGATAATCCTTCTGTCAATGGAGTTATTACGTTCTTCTTCGCCCTTATCACGTATGTGTCTCCATCCTCAACCTTTATAACCTCAGATTCTTTACTGAGTAATTGCTATCAGGTTCCAGAACATCGTCCCCATTTCCCTTTACATTTCCATCGAATTCGTGCGGACCTGTCAAGCGGCATTCATCTATTTCGACAAGGAAATCTTTTACGAGGCGACGGATCAACCCACCATTGCCCGCAGCTGGAACTTATCGGATGATTTGGGTCAAATCGAATACATTTTCTCTGACAAGACTGGCACTCTTACCCAGGTTAGTCGCTCTAATTTGTGCACCCTCGTGAATAATGCCTTATGTTGTGTTCTAGAACGCAATGGTCTTCCAAAAGTGCTCTATCGGCGGGAAGATATACAATGGGGATCCTGGCATGGATGAGGAGGCGGAATTGGCTGCTGGTTCGAAGACGGCATCAGAAATCATAGAGCTGCCTGACATCGCCATTCCGAAGGACCTCGTTAAACTCGATGCTGATAAAGAGATGCAAGTTCTCACCGACACAAGCGTCCCGCTTCCCGACTACACATCTGGCTCAGCAGGCTCGTCAACTCCCGCCCATCGCGAACCTAAGGTGAATCCAGACGATGACGCAGCGGTTCCAAGCACACTGGATGGGAAGGCTGTCAAGGCTCGTGTTCACTTCCATGACGCAGAACTGGAGGACGATCTCCGCGAAGCTATTGTGGCTGAACCTGGAACACCCGGCGCTGCACATGCTCGGCATCTCAATGGGTTCTTCTCTGTGCTGGCGCTTTGCCATTCAGTCTTGACTAGCGTCGATCCGGAGACGGGAGCCATCGAGTACAAGGCTCAGAGCCCCGACGAGGCTGCTCTCGTACAGGCTGCTGCGGACATGGGATTTGTATTCCGAGGTCGGGAGCGCGAGGTCCTCTTACTTCAGACTCCTTTCTCTGGTTTGAATGCGGAGTTGGCGGGAGGTGACGTTCCTCGTCCAAGTTCTAGTTCTAGCTCGAAGGAGAAGCAAGGCAGCGGGGCTAGTTTTGAAGGCTTGGAACGTTATGAACTCCTCAACATCCTTGATTTCACCAGTGCGAGGAAACGGATGAGCGTTATCGTTCGCAAACTGGACGGTGACGATCAGAGGCTATTCTTGCTATCTAAAGGTGCAGATAACGTTATCTTTGAGAGGCTGAAGAAGGGTTCTGGGGAGGAATTGAAAGCAGAGACTGAGAAGCATCTGGATGAGTTTGCCAGTCAGGGGTTGAGGACGTTGACCTTGGCGTATAAAGTCATTCCTGGTTAGTTTTTTTTTGCTTATTCAAGGTGAAGCTTCAGCTGAAAATGTGTCGCAGAGGATGTGTATCAGTCCTGGAGCGAGCGATATCGTGAGGCGACTGTTTCTATGGAAGACCGCGACGAGAAGATTGAAACCATCTCGGACGAGATCGAACGCGATCTCCGCTTGCTCGGTGCTACGGCTATTGAGGACAAACTTCAAGATGGTGTACCTGAAGCCATTGCTGATCTGAAGAAAGCTGGAATCAAGGTTTGGGTTGCAACTGGTGACAAGTTAGAAACTGCTATCGGTAAGCTTCACTGTTTGTATTTCAGTAGGACAGGCGATTTACTTGATCATGACCTCCCAGCCATTGGACATAGTACGAACCTCATCGGCCCAGACTCCAACATCATTGTCATCCGAGGTGGCAACGAAGGTCGACCTATTTGGGACCAGATCAAGTTCGCGGTGGAGGAGTTCTTCCCTGAGAGCGGTATTATCGACGATGAAGGCAATGTCAGGGATATTGACTATGTGACCCCTGGCACAACTCCTAAGCACAGAAGGAGTGGATCGCACAGAAGGAGTGGCTCCCACTTTTCCGGCGGTGCCCAAAGCTCCCAGCCTGATGATCGTTTGAGGAGGGTCAATACAGGGATATCATCTATCGTCGGATCGAACAACGGGGACAAGCCTGGCGGATTCGTTTTGGTTGTTGATGGTGCTGCTTTGAGTGTGGTGAGTATACACATCCGGTGTTCTTGATTTTTGGAGCAGTGGACTCGAGGACGGTTGAGGTTAGGTACTTACGGTAACACTTTTCTTCAGGCATTGTCAGACGACCGACATAAGAGTCTTCTCCTCCAACTGGCCATGCTTTGCGAAGGAGTCATTTGTTGTCGAGTTTCGCCGCTTCAAAAGGCGTTGATCGTACGGCTTGTGAAGGACGGAATTGGGGCGATGACACTGGCGATTGGTGATGGTGCGAACGATGTCAGTATGATCCAAGCTGCCGATGTTGGTGTTGGTATTTCGGGAGAGGAAGGATTGCAAGCAGTCAACTCGTCGGACTATGCTATCGCCCAGGTACGTTCTTATGTTCCACTTGCCCATGACCCTGAATTAACTCATTTGGAACTTGGACAGTTCCGCTTCTTGACACGCTTGCTATTCGTGCACGGACATTGGTCTTACTACCGCAATGGAAACATGTATGTTCATTCACGCTCGCTCTCTTTGACACCGCTGATCACGATCTGCAGGATTCTCAACTTCTTCTACAAGAACATCGTCTGTATTGGAGTGTTGTGGTGGTTCCAAATCTATTCGGGATGGAGTTCCAACTAGTATGTTTGTCCTACATGATGATGATCAGGTTCTGACGTAGCTTTTGCCAGTGTACTGGAATATACGTATCTTCTTTTCTGGAACTCGTTCTGGACCATTGCTCCTGTGATTGCCATTGGATTATTTGATCGTCTAGTCGGTTCGTTTCACTCTCTATTCTACAGAGTTCCCGGAGAGCGTTACTCATTTTTCTTCTGCAGATGACGACGTCTTGATGCACTTCCCTGAGCTTTACCGCTTTGGACGAGAGGGACGTTGGTTTGGCATAGGTCTTTTCTCAATCTTTATGTTTGAAGGAGTCTTCCAGGTGCGCACTACAACCCATGGTTTATATCTCTACAATCCTCATAAGTTTGGTTGTAGTCTGCCATCATCTTCTTCCTAATCTTCTACAGCTATGACTTGGTCTCGAGTCGTAAAGACGGCTGGGATGTGTATCAGTACGAGTTTTCAACAGTATGTTTTACTTGCACCCTGTCCGTAATTTGAATCTAACTCATTCTTCAGACGATGGCATTCTCAGCCGTGTTTACTGCTAACCTTTTCAACGGTCTAAACACTAATGCCTGGACTGGATGGGTCTTTTTTGCTGTCTTCTTCGGCGATGTCTTCATCTGGCTCTACTCTGTAAGTTTCTGGCCGGTCTTTGAAGCATGTTTTACTAATGGATCGGTTAGGTCGTGTACAACTCTATTTCGCCGGGATGGTTCGTTACTCCGGTTTGGGGGAACAACAATCTGCTCTTCAAGTCCGCCTATTTCTGGCTATGTCTTTCCTTGGTCATCCTTCTCTCCCTCCTTCCTCGATATCTCTACAAGGCTTACCGGACTGGCTATTATGCTGACGACATCGACGTCCTCCGATACGCCCGCAAGTTCCATCCTGGTGTCGATCTACGACAGGAGATGTCAGACGAGAAGCACGATGGCGTTGCTCTTGCTGTCCTTCAACGGTCTACTTCTGTTGCGTCACGGACGACGGGTCGCACATCGAGCATTGCCTCGGTACCTGCTCGTCCTTCGATGGATTATCGGACGTCAAGTAGGACGGACATGTCTACAGGCGTGACAACACAACATCGTGGATTCGATTTCTCAATGGAAGAGGGTGGTGTGGCCATCCAGAGAATGCAAACGAACCTTTCGCGGAATCAGAGTCGACCAAGCCTCGCCCCTGTTCCCGAAATCCCGCACAAGCGACGGAAACTCACCTTGCCACGAAATCTGCTACGTCGAAAAGGCTCTCAAGCCAAAGAACCATCACACTCATGATTTCTTTTTCTCGAGTTCTGCGCTTCGGATGGTTTTCTTCCCTCCAGGATCCCCGCATTCTTTTGCTGTCGTGTTTTTTTCGACCGCTATATCATGTTGCTTTTTCACTTTTTTTTCCTCCGCCTTGAATTCCATTCAACAGTGACGCCCCCCATGATGAACTTTGCACTTGCACTTGCTCTCATTTCTAGGAAGATTTTGTTCTTTTTGTTTAGTATATTTACACACATTCGGAACTAGCCCATCTCTCGCTAAAGCTCTGTCACTTATCCCACTCGCTGGTATCTGTATCATTTAGTAGATAGGTTTTATTAAACTAAAGTTGTAAGAATATTGGCAGCAACGCGTCCCCTCCCCTCCCACTTTTCTGTACATCCAAGGACTTTTTTTCCTTGGTATTGTCTATTTCTTTTTATATATTTATTAAATCAGGCTTGTGATATGGTATAGTCTTGAATAATTCGCTTCCTTCACTTCAGATTCAGAGTAGGTCGTCTGAGTGGCCGTTAAGGACAGGGGTTCAAACGTTCAAGTTTCGGAGAGAAGCTTGAAAAACATAGACATAGTCGCCGTTGAACGTTGAACATCGAACCACTGTCTACTTTCTTCTGTGAGCTTTGCTATACCATACTCTATTACACCCTGAACTGAACACTTAAACGACGCGTCGTTGACTCATACAGCTGAGTCGGCGTTATTAACTTATGGGTGTGAGTTGAACTTAGTTCATGGCTTCCGCGGATTTCGCCCTGAGCCACGCTCTCGATAGGCCGAACTTGAGCTTGAAGTTGAATTGCCACCTGTTTTCTCGCTTGCCTTTGCATAGAGCCTGGAACAGTAACTACAGCGCGTCAGACCGTGGCTTAGCTCGACCTATGGACCTGGGTTGAATTCATCCTGACATTTTGCTTCAAGCTGAATGGCTCTGACAGGCCGAACTTGAGATTAAGTTTCTCTATCCGGACCTAGGGCCTAAGGGTTGAAGGATATCTGGCTCATGACGATCGCATCAATGTCCTGATTGCTCGCTTTAAAATTTGGCATGCGCCAGAGACTGTCCAATGGTTTGAAGCGAGAGGATATATACCATACCAGAAGGAGTCCGACTTCTCAGTATCCCTACCGCGAGATACAGACGAGCCTTCGTCCAGGCGGAGTTTCCCTTCCCTTACCACAGCTCCTATGTAGAGGATACCACTGTACATGTGTTGCGTTTTTATCCCTTTCCTTCACATAGTGAATATGTACCCAAGCAGTCAAATAAGGGTCCTAGAGTTGCTGAGACAATCCTCAGAGTGCGTCGTTCCTTCATAATTTAAATCCTATTGATGAAGGGTCTGTGACTAGGCAAATGCCGTGTTCGCTCAAGACATCCGAGGTCGCCATATGTTCATTATGCTCGTTCCTGACCACAGCGATGAGCTCAAAATATATGAGCTGGTTAGACAGCAATCGTTACAAACCATGGAAGAAAACTGTCTTCTCCCAATATTAGACATCCTTCCTGGCATTAAAGGCCATCGGCTTGTAGTGATGCCGAGGTGGGACTTTCTGCTTAAATCTCCGACCATGGCCTGTGATCTAACATGTTCTCTAGGTGGGGCCCCTTCTTGACAGAACCTTGGAACCCTTTACAGACTCTCGGGGAAGTGGTACAGCTAATGCGCGCAATGCTGAAGGTGACATACTTCTCTCTGGCAGTTCCCGCAACTCATCCAGAGGCGGGAATCCTTTAGGGCTTGTCTTTCCTTCACAAACACAGGATCGCTCACTGGGTAAAATTCTACTTATGTTTTCTTTTCTGACCAACCTAATACTTTCTAGGACATGGATTTTGCTAATGTCCTGGTCAACCATTTTTCCACTAGCGAGAGCTATTTCGGAGATCCTGAAATGTGTGATTTACGGCGAGAAGGACGGCTGTCCTATGCTGTGATGGATTACAACCTTTCTATCGTTGCGCCTGAGGGTCTAGACCTCTCATCCTTCCAACTTCCCTACTGGAAGTCATGGGATGGCAGACCCCCAAGACCCTACGACATAGCTCAAGGTGAACCATCTTACAACCCCTTTGTGTATGACGTTGGGATTACGGGCATTAGGTTCTGTATCCATTTCCAAGCGAGTCCCATTATATAGTAAGAGTATTTGACTTTTTTTTAATTCATTATTGAAATCTAATCTGCAGTCCCTTTGCAAGGACCTCCCTTTCCTTGCACCTTTGCTTGATAGGATGACCACAAGGCAACTACCTTGCCGTTTCACAGCACAACAAGCTTTGGATTTTCTTGAGCAATGCATTCTGGAGCTCCAAGAGTCCACATTGCAGAAACCACTTATTCATGATCCCCAAGATTTTTCGGTTGCATGGGATAAATATAACCGTTGGGGAGACTTACCTCCCAATCTCGCCAAAAAATGGGCTGTTTACAGGGAACCCCCAGTTCCTTTACTTACCATGCTTCTTCGCTGGGTGTGCTCGTTACGCTATATGGCTTATATTGTACGTTTTTTAAGGAAAACATTCTTGTTCCATTAATATACCTCTTATTCGATTGATATATGCCTTCTAATGCTAATATCTCAAAATATGTACCTGATTTTGGCCTGGCTACAATCCTGGCATATTCGGAAGGGCACCAGTAACAATGGGGAGCCCTCTTAGTCTCCGTGACGGATTCCCAGCGGTAATGCATCGCATCCGTACCAGCGTTCAACTAAAACAATAAACTAGGTTTAAATGCTTTGCCAATCTGCTGAAGAAGGAGCGTATTCCACTTTCCTTGATGCGCGCAAAGCTCAAGGTACTACTCCCTTCAGTGACCATTCCCGTAACTCACCAAGATGTCTGAAACATTACAGCGGTTGTCCTTTCTGCATGAACATCGGATTGTACATCGGGTAACAGTGCTCGTTTACTATACCCACATATGTTCTGACTTCCGGGATGTTCCTTATGTTCAGGACATGGGATTCGGCAACGTCTCGGTTAAATATTTCTCCTCCTACGGCAATTATGACGAAATAGATTATGAGCGGCGCGATTTAGGGAGAAATGGACGGCTCTCTTACGCCTTGATGGATCATGAGGCTCGAGCGTCGCCTGCAGTTGTACCGTGACCGTGATGGTCCGAGGGTGAAATGGATCAATGCAGGGTCAACAAAATTCCCGAGCTATTATCCATTTCCTTTTCTTTTCAGAATTTGAAGAGGTCGAAGAAAAGCAGCTTGTCGCGTTTCGGCGCTGACTCCAAAAATATCTGAGTCGCGGGCGCCTGGCACTGGCGCGTAAGCACGTGTAAACAAAGTGACAAATTGAGATTGAACCCGAACCATCACCTAGCGAGTTGCTGTTTGGGCCTTCTCTATCATAGAACGAGGAAAGAACGTGTCACGTTCCTCTACTCTCCCAATGGATGTAAATTCATATCATTGTTAATTCGTGCTTCATGCTGAACGGGCCCGATAGGCCGAACTCGAGATTCCATTCCCCTATCCTGACCCAAGGATTGAGGACCCCGGCCATATCGAGTATCCCGATGCTATGTTCAGTCGATTCGAATTGTGGGATGCACCGGGGACTGTACAATGGTTTGAACAGCGAGGGTATACCCTGTACGAGAAGCTCGACAAGGAAGCTGACGGCTATTCGGAGCCTTACCCACAAATTCCGGATGATTCCTTCGTCGAAGCCCGATTTCCCTTTCCTTCTCATAGTTCCTATTTGCCCGAGACGTCAAAGGGATGTCCTAGGCTTGCTGAGATCGTCCCCAGAGCAAGTTGTTCCTTAAACCGATCTAAATCTTGTTGATCGAGTATTCGTTTCGCAGGCGAATGCTGTGTACGCTCAAGATGCTCATGGACGCCATGTTTTCATCATGCTAGCCTCGAACGACACAAATGAGCTAAAGATATATCGGCTGCTTAAACAGCAATCATTACAAACTATGGAGGAGAACTGTGTCCTCCCAATCCTAGATATACTTCCCATCAAGGGCCACCACCTTGTAGTTATGCCGCGGTGAGTCGTTCCGTCTCTCTACATTGGTCAGGAAATGCTCATGCTCTCTAGGTGGGGCCGTGTCCGTAGAGAACCTTCGAACCCTCTTCAGACTCTTGGGGAAGTAGTGCATTTAATGCGCTCAATGCTCAAGGTAACCTCCCTTCTCTGATACATCTTTTCAATGACTGACCGGCGTGAACCCTTCAGGGTTTAGCCTTTCTTCACAAGCACAGGATTGCTCACCGGGTAAATGTTCTTGCTCCAAGATTTTGCCTTTTTCTGAAATGTTGTCTTTCTAGGACATGGATTTTGCCAATATTCTAGCCAACCACTTTTACTGCAGCGAGAGGCCTTACCCTGATCCTGAAATGTGCCAGTTACGAAGAGAAGGACGACTGGCCTACGCCCTTATGGATTACAACCTCTCTGTCATTGTTCCAGATGACATAGACCCCTCGTCCTTCAAACTTCCCTATTGGATGGCACGGCATGGCAGACTCCCAAGACCTCACGACACAGATCAAGGTGAACCGTATTACAACCCATTTGTGTACGACGTCGGGGTGACGGGCACCAAGTTCTGTGCCTATTTCCAGGTGAGTACGGGTCGAAAGCAGTCTCTGATTTCTCATCCATCGGATTCTACGTTATAGCACCTTGGCAATGATCTCCCTTTCCTTGCACCTTTGCTCGATCGGATGACCACAAGAACTTTATCCCGCCGTTTCACAGCACAGCAAGCTTTGGACTTTCTTGAGCAGTGCATTTCAGAGCTCCCAGAATCCACGTTGCAAAAACCAATCAATTATGACTCGGGGTATCTCATGGCTGGATGGGATAAATATGACCGGTGGCGATTTCTATCTCCTGACCTTGCAAAAAAGTGGGCTGCGTATAGAGAGACCCCAGTCCCTTTATCCACCAACTGTCTTCGTTGGTTATGTGGATTTCACTCTATAGCTCACATCGTACGTTTTCTGAGAAAGACATTCTTGTTCCGTTCATATACCTACTAGTATTTCCCTGCTCAACGCGGCACTATATATTCACGTTGGTGCTTGTTTATGATAAGGTAGTCATATGTGAGCTCGGATTACGACGGTTAGTGCTTAATCTAATGACAAGAAAGTGAATGCTGAAATGCTCATCTTCTGTGAAACATGGGTCATTACCAACATCGGGTGGACGTTGACCATTGACTCAGGGGTACAACTGTCCATGATTCACACTGACAACATGTCCGGACGACAGGCATCTTTTCGAATGTCCACTGTCTTTTCGTGGTCCAAGAATTTGAAACATGTCATATGTCCCGTCCTACATCACGTTCGATATGCTTGTTATCATGAAGCTGGCCTAATGCTTTACGTGACCACAAATGTTGTAACAAATCTTTGCAACCAAACGTGTCAGCGGCCAGACCCCTGGTTGAACTGCTCGAAATGGTACCAACACCACAAGTTCTGAACGTTCGTGTTGTACCCACCATCTGTACTGTTAGATAAATTAGCTTAATTGTTGGCCGCATGACCGCGGGATAGGGCATAATTAGTCGTGTCGAACGGGAGTTCGTCTCGGCGCCTATCAAGTTGGGCAAGCATAGAAATTATCCGATATGGTTCGAATGGGTTTTCAGGATGCAGAGAACAATAAGAATAGAAAGGAACACAATCGAGGTCGTCTCAGTCTCTCTGTACCCATCAGGCAAAATGCGACATTTTCCAAGTACTAGTGAGGAATGACTCGGATCATGGGCGCTTAATGTGACATGTGTGACGTTTGACCGTGTGGTGATGGCACAAGGAATTCGGGCCTCTTGGCTCAGCATTCTACCTGGCGTTCGTTTGGATTGCGCGACTTATCAGTGATGGGTGCGAATGTCTTCTAATGACATATCCTGACCATAAGTAATCCCCAGAAGCGAGTTGCGGCGGAACAAATTCCATCGGTACATAGGGCAAATGCGGCTCTTGCTGCCGAACAAATTAGATAACGCGAGATGCTGTTAAGACAAATGCTCAACCTTAGAGTTAACCTTTTAGACACTGTATGGCCACGAATTATTTCATCAGTAATTGTTAATTAAGCGGTACGATAGAGAGTCATTACTGATTTTTAGCGATAGAAACGGGGTCAACAAGTAGTCGATTTGGGAGGGAGTGGCACATGGTTCAGGGAGGGGCAAAACTTGAGTAGGGTGGAACAGACATTATCAATCATCTGCGGTCCATTGACAGAGAAGCTCGGGTTGCTTGATCTGACCACATTCGCAGAGAAGTTTTGTCTTGTGTTCGGACGCGGAGTAGGTTGGAGGCTTGTGCCATTCGAGAAGGATGTTAATTGGATTTTTTATTATAGAATAGAAGCGGTCCAGTAAGGTACGGTGCTGTGACCGCGACCACTGAGTCGGGGTACCCCTTATTCCTTTTGGTACATACCCCGAATTTGAGATATTCGCCGGTGGTACATGGAAGCCATTGGGCCACTGGGTACTTGAACTTGAACAACTAACCTTCAGAGGTGGCCGAATCCAGATTTCTGGATTCAGAGACTTCAATTTTAGGGCACGAACGGAGTGAAGGTCCTTTCTCGAGGCTTAGTCGTCTGATTCATGTTATAGGAATTCGTTCCAAGTAACGCGGATGGATGGTTAGCCTCTGAGGACGTGTTCATTTAGGGGGATTTAGTCGGATGTACGACAACCAGTTGAGAAAAGGAGATAGGATACATACGGACCGTATTCTCATTGAAGAGCTCCGTCAACTCTCAAACCACGAGGATCGGTACGAGCAAATATTTGAGTGAATCCTGCGCAATGTGGCCGTTCATTAGAACCAAACCAATAGCGATATTTGAAACCCAGACTACGTTTGAAACCAGAGAAATGTAACTGCTTCATGACGACAGGGTTGGACATGGCAGGCAAAGCAAGCGTTCGGGCAATTCTGATGCCAAAGCACGCTTGGATACGGCAGGAGCGATGAGTAGGCAATACTTCTTGCAAGAGATACATAGGCGATAGCGAGAAAAGGACTCAAAGTAGTAGGAGGTGTCTGGCATACAGAAAGTGCCCCGACCGGACCCTCGCATGAGTGGGAATTGCTGGCAGCAATGGGGTGTACTACAAGGCCTTTGAGAATCTAGATGAAAGTAGCGCTAAGTAGGTCGTCGAGACGGAAGGAGCAGGGCTTACATGGAGATAGGAGAGGACGGACCGTTCAAGTTCTGACTCCTTTGGCAGCCGCCTGTCCGACTCGTCTCGTTAAGAAAGAGCGAATAAAGTTCCTTCAGAATGTTGCCGCTTCGATAAGAAGTGTCGCTTAGTTGAGTGAGTCGCGAGTTTCAGGCCGTATTACAATATAGATCTGTCCTATGGTCGACTTTAAGATTCCATTGTGGCCGGAGAGTTGATATGCTGGGATTGTTGAGTCTGGTTCATCTAGTATCACGGGGGTGTAGTATTGCTGATATATGTACGACATCGGGTGTAGATACGAGCCCGTAAGATGCCACAGGCCACAGCAAAAGCAATATGCAATACCCCGAGGGGGATTTTGTCAACTTTGGGCTGGTACCGTAACTTGATCAGAGCGACTCCGTCACTAGACTTTGCCCCTAGACTTCAGGGTACAAGACAAAGATCCACAATCGCTCTCGAGTTCGTGAGGAATTCGCAACAACCTGCCAGGGTCAGAAAGACGGTCGGAAAAGCGCTGGGAAAATCATGTTGGACTCGTGTTCGCCATTCAAGTCGGAATTGTCGCCAGAAAATAGGAGAGAAAGTTGACCAGTGGTTAAGATGCCCTGCCTAGTGAAAAATTGGGAAGAAATTATCGGCCCAATTGCACACAGAGGTAGAAAAACTAGTCCACACCCACAGAAGGTGGCTGGTGGTGGAGAGAGCCATTGTTTGGACTGTTTTGAACGGATGACGCCAAGACCAAAAAAGGCCCATGCGCCAGCCGCCTCGTTCAACACCTTCCACCACAACTATTTGGCTCAGAAAATATTTTTCTTGCACCGTCCAGCTTTCTTTGTCAAAAATCAGCGAGCTAACTGAAACAGAAAGACGGAACGCGTACTGGGTTGGGTTTTGTGGGTAATATTGGGCGGTGCTTGAATTCGTGGGATGAATCGGGACTTGGTTAAGTTCGCCATCAATGCCAGGATGGTAGCTATGGTAGACATGGTGAGCCCTGATGATGTCCGATAGTTATTACAGGTCTGATAGACGTGACAGACTTCCTGGATTCACAAAGTAACCGCTCATCGTTGGGCAAAGGGTGAAAGCAGGAGCAAAAGCGACAATACTGCTTTCGATACGACAGGCGAAGGCCCAACATTGCAAGGCCATATCGACCATCGACACGGGCTAGGGCGCACGTCTCTCTCTTCAAGACAGACCTCATACCAACCCATCGACAGGAGGTCGAAGGGGGACAATGCACGAGACATCCTTCCACTACTTCGAACAATGGCAAGAATAGCAAGGCCAGTGTCGGCCTCGCCATTCGTAGGGGTCGACAAGACATCCATGGACGAACTCGTTGTATCTCCAGACTCTGTGCAGTGGCTTGTTGATGGGGGAACTCGGAGTCGAACTGTTCCTTGGCTGGTAGGTGGGTTCAGCTGAACTCCGTTATTCGTTGGGTTGACAATGTCTAGGGCGTGTTGAATTCTTCGACATACACAAGATCCAGATGATATCGCTCAGCTCGCAGTGATTAACATCCCTTCTGTCAGGCTCAGGGTAGGCCATTGCTTCGATATCCAGCGAGAAGCTCCGAGGCTCCTATTTCCACTGAGCCTCAGAGTCGCCTCATGCAACACATCCTTAAGGCAGACAGCTACAACTTGCTCAGAGTCTCTCGATCGCCATTCTCCCTTAGCTTCCTGAAGAGAGGTCACAGCTCACCGACTGCCAGCGTCGCATATTCGTTCTTTGCTTTGGTTTCTCGCCCCTGTCTTCTCAGTTGGCAGTATCTTGGCTTGGCTGCATAAACTCGGTCACTCATTCACGCGGGAATTGCGAGACGATGCCTGGCATTGCTATATCTTCAGTCTTGGTGCAGGAAAGAAAAGCTTGATTGACAGTTGACCTACCGACATCCCCCGCCCCTTCCCCTATATATGGCGTCGGGACACGTGATGCGCCCTCGCTCCCGCCGTCGCCGCCCGACGCGCAGACTGGAATCACAGCAATGACTCGGTCATCGTAATCGGGTCCGTGCGGCCAAACTATTTGGTGAATTTCTGTATTGCAGTGCGCGAAACTGCGAGGACCAGACGGAATCGAAACGTAGAGGTCCAAATATGGAAAATACGCGTTCCCACGGCCTCGAATCAGTGGAAGCACCAAGATATGGTCCCGGAAGCTTGTTCCGTCAGTGATGCCCTTCAAAAGACTGTAGAAGCGTTCAGAAGTCGTCCAAGAATCCCACAGACAGCAGAGTGCCGCAAAATCCATAGCGTTGTCGTCCAAGCGGGCAAGTTGGGACTGCAAGACGACAAGCTGTCTTGTGTGCTCGGATGCAAGAGTCGATCGTTCCGAGCCACCTCGAGCATTGACGAGCTGAACAGCACCGAGAAGACGAAGATTATGCTGCATAGATAGAAGACGGACGTCTGAAGGTGCAGGGTTTTGGCTGAGAATGGAGGATGGCGAGATGGTGTTTCCGCGAGCCCGCTCCACAAAAGGATCGCCGGGGTGGCAGCGAATTCAACGCAATCCACCCTTTAGACTCTTCTATCGAGTTTCCCGTCGCGTACCGTGGCTGGTCCTGTCCTTCTCGACTCTTTCTTTGCCAGCTGCGCCCGCCATCCCTCCACCGCCTTGCTTTTGCCGTTCATCCAAATTGTGAGCCATGGGGAGCATATCCTGTCGAATACGGTGAATATGCCTGGGGATCGCGGCTCGTGCCACTTTTCATCGGATTATGTGTCGAGTATCATCGCTGAGAAGCAGAACGGCGTGGTTGAGACGGTGTGATGATGGTAGAGGATGGCAGGGGGAAGGGTGGTGGCCGCGCCGCAAACATCAAACAATAAGCGCTTCTCCCACCACTGCATCCAACGTTCGACCGCATAGCACTCAAGATATTCGCTTCAAATTGGGAGAATACGACTCAATAGACGTTCAGAAAACCTCCAACGTGCATGCCTACCGCCCACTGAGTGCTTTCGACAACTATCTACAAAGACGCGGGTTTGCCATCTTCTATCTGGGCTTCTCAATACCACCAAAACGAAACAATTTTCGAGATTCACCCCTGCAGCAAGATGTCCTGGACCAGTCTTCTTTCCTTGACGGTTCTTGCTCGTTTGGCGGTACCATCAATTTGAGCCTTTTTAAGTTAGGCCAAAATCAGGGTGCCCAGTGAGACCGGCCCTCAAGGGACCCTGGAAATTTGAAAATTCACTCCCAGGTTAAATGGGGGTGTTCCCTGGGCCTTCTCTTGCGTTCCATCCCTTCTTCCCTCCTCATTTACCCCCTCCACCCTTTTATTCCCCCTTAACGCGCTGTATTTTTGTTTCAAATATCATTTAGCACCTAATTCACATCTACAATTCCTGAAATGAAACAATCTCGACAGGCGGGCTGGCCCACATTTACGGCTGCTCTGTTGTCATACAGGGCCAAAGAGCTCGGCATTGAGATCGACGCTCCTCCACCACCGTATCAAAGGCTTCTCTTGCCGGTGAGTGTTCTGCGAGTTGCTCTTGGATATGAAATTCATTATTGACAGTCACTGGAAGACTGTCTTCGTGATGGTCCGCAGTCGGTTCCTCGAAAAGTACCGTTCTTTCGTTTGGTGCGTGCCTTCATTTACTTACGTACCTGGTCTGTGCTGAACAACCGCGTCGATGTCTAGCCAGTCACATTAAAGCGGGATGGCTGGGGTCTGGAGAACTTCGACCTCAACGATCCTGAATTTTTTGAAGATGATGAAGTTTGTTTTCGTAATTGGCGGGCCAGATCGCTCTTCACTGTGAGTGGGATAGCTTGCCGTCGTCTTCTCGGTGCAGACCAACTAATTCGTCTCTCTAGACCCTCGGTCTCATCCTCGAAAAGTTGGTCCACGGAAAATGGACGTAATGTCTCGACGCTTTCTCCTAGACTTTTATTAAACTCGGCATCATCCAAACTCCTACTCTGCATCGTCGTCTTGTTGTTATGCTATCTTGCACGCGTCTCTTTTACCATGCACATGCTCTTCCTTTCCACGGGTTTCGTTGTCTCTTGCGACTTACCGATGTACTTTATGAGGCCTTGACAGTTGGACAGTCTACACGTCATCCATTTACTCTGGTTTATTTATCACGGCTCTATAATGTACATGGTTTCAATATAGTGTTTAAACTTATGACTCGAGTGTCATATTCTACTGTACATTGCTTCTCTTGTAGGATCCTTCTCGCTGGTTTTATGTTCAGTTTTCTTCGTTGTTTTTTGTACTATAGGATAAATATATACATGAACTACCTGCATTGCTATTCGCTCGAGCTGAATCATGGCAAACGAAGAAAGCATTCTAAAACCGAAATGGGATATAAATGTCTGGTAGGCTAACCTAGGGGGACGCGCTAACGGGATATGTGTGCTAGGTGCCATGGTATGTACGTGTGTAGAAGTACAACTAGATCTTCAAGATACTATATGCTAATGCTGCTTCAAGTAAGGACCGCAATGTCCCGAATGTCCTGGTTAAAAGGCGAGAGACATAACACTAGGCAAAGGGGTGTGGTGGCAAGATGGTGCTAGATACTCTGCCAGATAGAGATTAAGAAGAATGAATGGACGAATGAATTCGTTATCTTCGTCAATAGAGACTTGTCAATGAATGATGGGGGGACAATACTAGGGCCATCATAGATGGGTCGTTAAATAGATACCAAGCAAACTGGGAGAGGGAAGCACGATACACATGTCATCACCGTCGATGACTTGCACTCGCAGCCCCTATTGACGCATTCGACCGTTTATGTGCCGGCGAACCCGTCACAGTGACGGGAGGCACAGGCACGATCCTCTTCCGCTCCTGGAGACACACGGCAGGGACAACGCCCCTCGGTGAGTCGATCCTCCCAACCTGCTGAACGAGACACCACCCGTCTTTGTACTCCTCGACCACCCGCACGGTGTCCCCGACCTGCAACGGCAATTCGTCTTCCAAAGTTGGGGTAAAGCGTGTTACGGCCGTCATCAGTCTCGGGAGGTTGGTTTGTTGGCTTCCTGCACTTCCGGGACGGGGATCGTTGTCACGACTGGAATTGCCATAGTTTATGTTCAAGGTTGTCGTTGAAGGCGGGAGAGGTGGCGCAGAGGGTTTACGGGTGTGATGAGGGGGGTGCAGCTGGTTCATAATGACAGGTGCGGTTACGGGTATTGGCTGGTGATCGGGGTTGCTGCTTAAGCTGTTGCGGGAGTACAGCGATCCGGCTGATAAAGAAACACGTCGCGTTGGCAGGACGTTCGACCTGTCATTGTTATTCGTTCCTGTCGTCGGTTGTTGTTCTTGAGACATCTGCTTCAAGACCGAGGAAAGCGCGACAGGGGGAGGAGGCTGGAGCTGCGGTCGCTCTGGTTGCTTGGAGGCCATGGCTACTGGAGAGGGCGATGCAGGCGTCCAGGGCTCAGGTAGCCCATTCGCGATACGCAATGGAGCTGAAATCCCCTTCGAGCGCGTGTCAGTGGGCAAGTGCTGCACTTTCAGGGTCCTCTTCTCGCCCCCCTTGGGGCTCTTGGGCGACCGCTTCTCCTCGTTAAACCACCCGCTCTGTCTGCTCTTCCTAGGTGACTTGGGAGACGACGTGAATTTGAACGATATCGTTGACTTCCGGTGCGTGTCGAGCTCATCCGTTTCGAAGAAGCTCCCTGGGAACTCGACCTTCTGCGTGCTATCGTCAGAGTTTGTACTCGATATTCCCCGCCCAATGCCATATTTTTGGAAAGACGAGAAATGATCGAGCTTCTTCATCCGCCTCCTGCGTACTCTCCATCTCCACAGCACGACACCTGCGAGCCTTGATCAGCGCTATCTCTGGGTTCCACGATATAGCACTTACCGAGGCCAATGAAGATAAGCACAACGCTGATGATTCCACCTATTGCTGGTCCACTGAGTACGATTGCCCGAGGACGGGAGGGGGCAGATTCAACTGCCTCAGGAGGCGAACTCTCCACCGGCTCAGGAAGCGAACTCTCGACTGGATCTTCATTCGTTGTCGTGATGTCGAATTCTTGTCTTCGAACACGGTCGAGGACAGGCATCGTCGCAGATTCCTTTAGACGTCAGGGTACAACGAGGGGAAAAGGAAACACGAGAGGGAAAGCGAACAACAACGCCCCAAAGCGAAGCAGAAACTGGGGGAGGAAAAGGAAGTCCCGCTAACGATAACGCAACCCATGAAAACGTTGATATATTGCCTGGGATAGGGCACTATTTAGACACATCAGATTGATCATCGTTCATAGAGCTGTCACCGTCCTCGAGACCAGACAGTGCAATTCTGACTTCTCGCCACAAGAACGCCCTTGAGGCCGCAAAGCCCGCTTAATCGACGGGGGAATTAAGGGGCCAAATTTAGGAACTCGGGCGACAGGTCGAGGGTATAAATTGGCGCCGGGTGAGAAAAAAACGCATCGAAGTCTTGAAAGAAGTGTGATTCAGATCATATCTACGAGATGATTTGATACAGCTCTGTGCAAAGACCTTGCTCCCTCCTCTGGGATATAATGGCTTAGTGCGGCATGGATGAGGGACTCTATCTCTTGTGGGGAAAGCGCTAGAGCGTCCTCTCCTCCCAACTGGAACACCGCCTCTGCCGACATGGCGCGTTTCTCCTCCAACGTGAATGGCACGAAGGGCAGGACGGACGTGATCCTTGACAACACAGAAGCCTGTCAATGGTGCTATCAGTGATCGCCATGGACAGTACCACTGGGGCATTACTCACCCCCAGCCTCTCTGAGACGAGTGGACGTAAAAGGGCAACAAGGCCCAAGAACTCTTGTCGAGTTAGTACCTCATCTACGTATTCACGGGCGTTCCAATGGTTAAACACGAGGTCCTGTCCAATGTTGGAGGTACAAAGCCAAATCACGTTGCGCACATCGACGTGTCGGCTTCTCGCCTCGAACGAGCACCGGCCGTGCTCCCAAGGCATGAGCAACGACCAGAGCACCTTTTCGTTGGCAACCTTTTCAATCTCCTGTCAGAATTCGACACAATAATGTCAGTACAGCTCGGTTGCGGTGGTAAGTTGGACAGCTTCAAGCGATACTCACGTCCAGCACCACTACGCATCGCTTTCCCTCGTTGTTGACAAGGAACTCGGCAAGTGTGCAATTCGTCGGCTCCTAAAATATACGTTGAACTCCGCGTAAATGTCATGATTAAGGTGGCAATCACCTCAAGCGGGTCAACCGAATATGATTCCCACAAGTCATCCTGGGATCTTAATGTGACCATATTCACAGTGTGGGTGGGCACATCGAGCAAGGAACCAACTACATAAGAAGATCAGATAAGCAATGATGCGGAGAAACCCCAAAGACCACTTCCAACATACATTTACGGGCGAGTAGACTTTTGCCGTGACCGCTGGGACCTGCATCAGAAATAGCAACAGTCTCAAGTTAGAAATCCACATTTAGCTATACACCCCTCGCATCCGCATAAACGCACCCGAGAACATGACGACCAGGGGCGAGACGGTGATTCGGCGCGAATGGATGCTAAGCAGCTTGAAGAGCTCCTCGAGGGCTCGGTCCTGCCCAATGAGATCATACTGAACCCGGGTCAGGGGGCGGAAGAAGGACCGATGGATGAGCGCAGACGTCCGTCTCGTCTGAGGAGCTTTAGCACGCTCAACATAGTACCTAGGTGCGTATACCAAATTTGATCAGCTCAGCTGGACAAGCATCTACTAAAGTAACCCCAAACCCACCTGGTCGCGGGATCCATACCATCCATCAACTTCTTCAGAGGTTGATTAGATGGTACCTCACTTGGCTGGTCTTCTCCCGCATCTCCAGTTTCTTCTCCCGTTGATGCGTTCCCTAGCTCATCTTCTTTCAGCACAGATGGATCAGCGCCGAAAGCCAATAGCGTTTTCACAATATTCAGCTTATTTGTGAGCTGATCGTTGGACAAGGCAAAGGCGAGAGCGGACTGCGGGCCCACGCAGTCGTTAGGGTTCGCGTCGCCGCTTTCGAGCACTTGCCGTACTTGCTCGACGTCGTCGCTGGCTATAGCGAACATCAACGTCGGTTTGGGCGTGGCGATGGCGTACGTAGACTGTCGAAGGGCGGAGGGAGGGCGTGTGATGGGTGCCGGGCGGGGAGGGGCACCGACTGGCCTCCGGATGGTCTCATCTCTCACGTCGTGTAGGCGAGTAGTATCTTCTTCATCCTCCTGCTCTAGCTCGTATATCGGTTCAGAAAGTTGGCTAGACGACCGCACTTGCTGATATGAATGTGCACGGTGATGTGAAGGCCAGTGTGGAGGAGCAGAGACGGGAGCAGATATAGGTGAATCAAATGTAGCGAGGTAGTTGAGATCGTCGGTCAGTAGAGATGGGGACCGCGTAGAGTCAATTAGGCGATTAGAGGTGGTGTGATGAGGGGCAGAGCGTGGCGTCGAAAGCTATCAAAATCCTAAATTTAAGTATAGTAGACGGAGGACCAGATGGGGCAACGTACCGAGTTGTTGATTAATAAAGAGTTGCGTGATGATACTGGTACAAGTAAAGCAGATTCATGAATATCTAGGGATACAAAGGGACATGAGACGCTGATTGATTGACCAGTCACTGTTAAACTCACCAGGATGAGCATAGCTATCGACAGCGAATGAAGTGATGCTAGATGGTGCAGTTGAGGAGTGTGAAATTGAATGCCATTTGGAATGCGACTGCAACAGAACAGACTGCATGTATTAACATATAACCCGGAACCTGAGTTAATTGTAACTCACAAGTCGTAAAGGGCGGAGTGCCGATCCAGCGGAACTGGCGGAAGACGGAGGCGTTGATGAATTTGGTTGATCAGCTTCATCAGCAACACCGACATTATTAGTGGCGATCTGCATTAGACTACGCCGGTTATTTGAAAGAGGAGACGTCCGTGAAGAGCGATGCTACATACGTGAGACGGAACGTTGTTTAGGTAGTCTCATATAGAGGTACGTTGGGTACTTACTGCGCGGAACCCGAATGGCACCTTCTTGGAAGTCGTAGAACCCGTATCTTGACTTTGTTGGCTTTGCGAGCTTTCCGCGGTGGTTTGAGGTGTCTGCCTCCCTTTGGACAAAGAAGCTACAGACGTGGGAGGAGAGGATGGGACAACTGGGGATTGAAGCGGGGGAGTCCCATATCGTGGCGTCTTTTGAGGAGGAGGTGTGAAGACGCGTTCTCTTAGAGAGCTTGCCGGCGTAGACGGATTAGAGGGAGGCAATGATTTGGCGGCTGGCACCATATCCGTGTAGACGTCGTAGAGAGAATACAGCGTGTCGCCTTCCTGAGCCTCAGGCTGGAGATACTCAAGAAGAGCCGTGGAGTCGTCACTGGAGTCAAACTGTTGCGTGTCTTGAAGCTCATTGGCAAGATAATCGTCTGTTCCAGCAGTTGCATTGACATTGGACACGACAGTATCACCGTCGCCTTCGAGGTAACCCAGGGAGGCCGTGCTTTCGGGGGAGGGCGACCTCAGATTCCCTGCGGCTTCCAGGAATCCTGGTACTTCTGTGAAACGATCATCCAGAGGATAATCGTCGGTTCCAGCAGTTGCATTGACATTGGACGCGACAGTATTATCGCCGCCTTCGAGGTAATCCGGGGATGCCGTGCTTTCGGGGGAAGGCGACCTTAGATTCTCTGCGGCTTCCGGGAATCCTGGTACTTCTGGAAAATGATCATCCAGAGGATAATCGTCTATTCCAGCAGTTGCATTGACATTGGACTCGACAGTATTATCGTCGCCTTCGAGGTAACCCAGGGAGGCCGTGCTTTCGGGGGAGGGCGACCTCAGATTCTCTGTGGCTTCCGGGAATCCTGGTACTTCTGGAGAACGATCATCCAGAGGATAATCGTCTATTCCAGCAGTTGCATTGACATTGGACGCGACAGTATTATCGTCGCCTTCGAGGTAACCCGGGGATGCCGTGCTTTCGGGGGAGGGCGACCTCAGATTCTCTGCCGTTTCTGGGAATCCTGGTACTTCTGGAGAACGATCATCCAGAAGATGATCGTCTATTCCAGCAGTTGCATTGACATTGGACGCGACAGTATTATCGTCGCCCTCGAGGTAACCCGGGGATGCCGTGCTTTCGGGGGAGGGCGACCTCAGATTCTCTGTAGTTTCCGGGAATCCTGGTACTTCTGGAAATCGGTCATCCAGTGGATAGTCGATGGCTTCTATCGTGGTATCAGGATTCGACGCTGAGAGTTCTTCGTACTTCAAGGACCATCGAATGGCTTTCGAATAGGGTCTATTGCTATCGTCGACAATGGGAAGTGATGTCTCTTCATCCTGCAGGCTGCTAGGGAGCCGCGGGGGAGAGGAGGTCGTGGCTGACACGGAGGTTTTCGGTGATGAAACAGCAACGTCGTCCCATGTGGGTTCAGAGATGTCGCCATTCGCCATTAGCGCCGATCGGCTATCCTGCAGATTCAAGTCTTCTTCTATTTGTTCGTCATACGGGCTTTGTCGACCAAGGTAAACGGACGTCGATCCGTCTTCCGTTGCCCAGATGTCGGTGTGACCATACGATTCGAGTTCTTGGGTATCTTCCTCGGTGCCTGAATCTTCCTCTTCTGAAGAGCTAGTCTCATCACTGAGATTGTCGTAAAGCTCTTCTTGCTCGGAAGACTGATCCTCGTCGTCTTCATCTTGGGTATCCGACGGCGGAGAAGGTGGTAGCAAGACCCTGGTGGCAATGACCTGAGTACTATCACTGCCATCAGGATTCGGTGAAGGAAGTATAGGCTGACGATCGCTCGGCGAGTCGAGGTCGTCTTCCAGGAGGCTCTGGTTGGCCAGGTCGGGCAGGGGTGAAACAGGCGAGCGTCCAATGAACGCGCTAATCCTCGGAGATAGCACCCGCGATGAAGGCGAACCGAAGGGGGAATGAAGAAGTCCAAATGTCGAGGTGATTGGACTCTTGGGAGGCGACATGAATTGTGCAAATGGCGGTTTGGTAGAGTCGACAAATCCAGAGTCAATGGAACTAGTGTCTTGCCATGAATCTAAGCTGTCGTCCAATACACTACTAAAGGTGCGGAGATGAAGGTGTGACAAATCAACTGGGGATAGAAGGTCATTGTGATTGTCGGGTATTGGTGGCATTTCCATAATTTGAACAGGATACGGGGAAGTGTGCGTGGTATGAATAGCAGGGGTATCATGTTGGTCGTGAAAAGACGAAGGCAACGGAGACATATCGTTGGAAGGTGAAGCACAGAGTGAAGCATTGAGAGATTGAGGCGATACTGAAGGAGATTCTATGGGACTTCCTGAGTCCACTGGATCGGAACGTGCATAGGAATTGGAAAAGAAGGAGTCGGAAAAGTCATAGGGGTCGTTGTTGTCAGGCTGGTTCAGCGTCAGCGTGGTGTTCTGGCCGTCATCATGATCGCCTTCCGTTACACGCATCATTTCCGCCATGGTCTCAGTAACCCGTGCAAAGAACGTCGTGTCAGCTCCGTGAGTGAGGGTGGAAAGACCTGCCGACCACGTCGCTGAGTCTGGTTCAATGAGGGTTACGGAGTCCGTATATTGTTCACCTTCGTCTTCCCCGTCCTCTTCGTCTCCAATGACCGGTGATAATGCAGAGAGGAGCCTGGCCATCTGGGGCTCGCGAGGAGGTGAACGCACAGAGCGTGGTGAATCTATGATGACAACTGGTTTCTTCACTGGCGTCGGAGGGTGGCCCATTGGTTCTGGGCTTTTGAGGGAACGAACACTCGAGTCAGACTCATATCCGCTGTCCTTTGACTTTGGGTTTGCGTGCAAAAAGTTACAGTTCGCTGCAAAGATGCAGCACCCTCTCTGGTAAAATGGACATGGCCGGGCTACATGTTACGTTGAAAATGTCAGAACGCGACTGGGGTTATAGACGAGAATGCACGGACTTCTGACTCTCCATACAGGATCTTCGGTGGTCATCGCGAGGCATTGAACTCAAGGCAACGGACAGCAAGGACGACAGGAGAAACTGAGGGGACGGTGGACGGTAGAAACTAAAATCCCAGTGGTTGATTTCAACGCTGCCGTCAACAGGGGCATCACCCACGTGACCGCTTCGATGGATCATGCCTTTTCGAGCATTGCTCTTTCCGGCAACAATGACATTGATGAGAATCCCTCGAATCCCTCGCTTGACCCTCTTCTCTGGCCCAAACTGCTCCCTCTGCGACGTCCGTGCACCTTCTGTTCTCGTCAATACCTATCGCTGACAGCTAGCTCGACTATCAGATCGCCAAAGCAGAGCTTGCAAAAGTCCGGCAGTCGGTGGGTGTGCTTATACCCGGTAAACCCCAGCAGTGCTGACGTTTCTGGTTATGAATGTTCAGAGGTCATTTGAACTGGATATAATCAATATCCAGGACAAGGGCCAGGAACGCTGGAAAAGAAAATATGTCTATTGGATCCCGGCTCTCCACCTGGAAGGGAAGGAGATTGCCAAAGGCAGATGGGACGCCCAGACGGTGACGCAGGCCCTGGCAAAGTGGGACCAGACGATGGCGGC
Organism: Coprinopsis strossmayeri; assembly: GCA_900156845.1. Taxonomy (NCBI): domain Eukaryota; kingdom Fungi; phylum Basidiomycota; class Agaricomycetes; order Agaricales; family Psathyrellaceae; genus Coprinopsis; species Coprinopsis strossmayeri. The sequence goes on from FTPT01000081.1 coordinate 493,519, forward strand.
GACGTCAGAATCAGCGACAGTGGAAGACTCAACGACGACCCATCACCAACCGCCACAACGACAGGAGAAGCCTTAGAACTGATATTTCCTTTCTTCGCCCATACCATTCCTCGGGCGCTGCCAAGCGAGTACGAACCGTACGGTATCTACGACAGAGCAAACGACCGTATTCTGGGCGCCAACGAACCTGGTGAATCTGACGGTCCCACTGTTCTGCGTTCTCGCTGCTTCAACTGCGGTAACGAGGAACACACCGTCAAGGAATGTCCGTTTCGACTCGATTACAACCTCATAGACCTCTCTCGCCAATATTATCGATTTTCACAAGAGACCCTCGGGCGCGTCCCTGCGAACTGGGAACGTGTGCATATTGCCGAAGGTTGGCGCCAGACGCGTCTAAATTGGCTTGACCATTTCGAACCTGGTAGAATCAAAGGAGACCTACTTAAAGAGGCTCTGGGTAATGATGACGGCCAGTGGCTTCGCAACATGGCAATCTGGGGCTACCCCAAAGGCTGGGTAGGTCAACGGGACCCACGCAACATTGTTCGTGAGCGCATCTGGAAGGAGTATGGTGGAGATATTGAAGCAGATCTTGAAGACACCGAGCCCTTCGTAATCTTTGGCGACAACGGGTGCTCTGAGGAAGTTGACTTTGCAAGCACCTTCCAAGTTCAATCCCACTTGGTTATTCCTGAATCTGAATCTGAACGCCCAGAAATCGAAAGTTACGCGTCTACAGCCGAGTCGGAGAGAGCTCAATCGCCCTTGGAACGGCTTGGAAGTCCTGTACTCACTAAGCGCTGGGCTCAGTACCCCGGGACCTACTTTTTGTCCGACCTTCTGCCTGTTCACAGTGGTTTTAATCTTCCTCCAATCGCCGATGAACGGGAAGAAGGACCCTTCCCGCCGCCACCCCCAACGCCACCTCCACCTCCTTCCCACACCCCTCCCCCACTCCCGCCTCCTCCAAGTCTCCTACCGGTACCCTCATATGTACAACTCTACATCCACCCGGCACCTTCTCATATTCCTACTCCTACGATGTTTACGGAATCTCGGGCGGATCCAGATGCTCTCATTGTCAAACCCTCGTCAACTGTTACGGCTGTTCAAATCGAGGAGTTGCCACCACCGGGTGAAGATGGAAGCGACATGGAATTGTCGGATTCCGACTGACGGGCTGGTTTCATATCCATGCGTCGCCAAGCTTGCCCTCCTCCGTATCTCAATTCCTTAAGCAGTGAGCGCTTACGGCACTTACAGCATTGACGCCATTGCTGTCATGACGTGTGTATGTGGTTGCCAGCATGCCCTTGCATATTTCTCCAAGACGGAACTTACTGTACAACAACTACTTCGGATCTCTACATCTCGGGTGTTTGAACGCCAAGGACCTTCCGAGTGCACCCTTTCTTGCATTTTGACACTGGCAGGACTCAAATTACATGTCGGACTATTCTTTCTGTGTGAACTGGATGCAGGGTTATTGTTCTTCTTCCATATCGGGAGCAAATGAGGACATCCGACAAGCTTTCCATTGAGCAGTGATATAATGGTAGCAATCTGACCCATTGAATGAAAAAACTTCGCAGCATTGTATTGGGAAGATGATAGTGTGAAAAGATCTCTATATAGCTGGGTTCTATACACACGCACTTGCGGAGCCTCCCAACGATCTGGTGCTTGGGGTGCTTTCATTCGAACCACACCCACGAGTCCAAGTAGGTCTAAGTCATCGCGATCTAACATAGCGCTAATAGTAGATAGTAACACCGGACACCCCATAGGTTACCCGTGACTCACGGCGTATTACACACGTATTTGGGATGTTTTAGTATATACTTGTATGTAGTCAAGCTCCACTGTCGATCCACTTTCTTATCACCGAGTTGCAATCTTGAACTACCAAACCTTGATCCAAAGAGGACGGACCAACGGAGTTGCAATGATTTGATATGCATTTTAGACCACTATCAAAACATTACTTGGCCCCTGCTTCTAATTATACCTCGTGACGGTTCTAGATAGTAAATGTAAAGGATATCGACGCGAGACAAAGTAAATAGCGGAATAACTATAAGGTTAAATATTGAAGCGACGGTCCCTCATGCAGAGGAGCGTGGCCGTCTATTAGATGCGCCAGGCGCGCTTGACCAAGTCCGCTGCACGTTCAGCAAGAATATATACTGGGATCTGGGTATGCGAGGCGGGAACATAAGGCTGCAAAAGAAAAGAAAAGAAAGGGACATTAGGACTCCTTTCAGACACAAAAGGGATGACAAGACGCACGATAATCGAAGCATCAATAACTCTCAGTCCGGTCACTCCCTTGACCCTCAAGTCGGGATCGACGACACCATTCTTGGAGCCCTTAGGCGAGATAACAGCAGTTCCAACAGGATGGAAAACGCCAAACGAGGTGGCACGAAGGTTCGCAACGAATGCCTCAGCATCGGCATCCGGGTCAGGGCCAATGGCGTTCCCAACGAAGCCTTCCCAAGCAGGTCCGCTGAAGAAACGCTTGGCGAGACGGACACCTTCCTTCAAGGCTTCAATGTCGAACTCGTTCGTGAGGAAGCCAAAGTCGATCAAGGGGTCTTCATAGGCGTTGGTGGAGTTGATCTTGACGGATCCAGCTAGATAACCAGTGAGCATGACAGAGGTGGTTCTATACAGATGATACTTACTGGAGTAAGGGGTCATGAGGACAACGACAGCGCCAACAAGACCAGTAGTGGTTCCCTATCATGAAGAAATTAGGCTTCAAATTTCACAAGGTACGCGTAGAACAGGAATCTTACGTTGAGGATAAGCTCGACGTGTGGGGTGTTAGGGCCGTGAGAGGGGTCAGCATATTTCTCCCAGAGCTTGGAGGTATCAGGGAATCGGGCCCAAACGAACTGATGATCAGGAGTGGGTTCGCTCAAAGGACCGGTGTGAGAGCTTTTCCATTCTGCCATGGCGTCGTTGAAGTTGAAAGGTCTGATAAACCAAACATCGGTACGCTGGCAGGGGAATACAAAGATGAACAGGACTTACGGTGTGATGACTTCGCCATTGGTGGTGAAGAATTGGCGAGTAACGATATGGTCGGTCATTCCCTTTCCGACATCAGGGAGGTCGTGAGTGGAAGCAACACCGATTTGTTGGAGTTCATTCTTGGATCCAATCCCGGAGTTAAGAAGAATTTGAGGGGTTCCGAAAGATCCTCCTGAGAGAATAACTTCCTTCGAGGCGGTAAGCTTCCTGGTTTGGGCTAATGAAGTGCTTGTTAGAAGACTAAAGTTATGCGACAGACGAGGAAAAAACATACGACCGTATCGGACACCAATCTCCAAGGTTCGGAAATCCTTCTTGCCTTTACCCGTTTGCAGCACACGAAGGGCATAGGTGTTGAGCAGGATGGTCAAATTAGGTCTTTGACGGACTTCATTCCTGAGGTATGAAGTGGCAGCACTATCACGCACACCATCATTAATGGTACGAGGAATCCAGCCTTGTAACGATAAGTATAGCATTGGTAGCAATCTATATAGAACGACTCACCAACTCCAAGGGGGTTGCCCGAATTGAAGTCGGGGTTGAAGCTGAATTCAGGGTCGAGTTCGGTTTTGCGAATGCAGCGCGCGTCGAATTCGTTCGGTGCACTCCATGGCAAGCTGACTGCGACCGTACCATTGAAGCCATGGACTGCGGGGTCATATTGGCCTGTTGCGTCCCGACCACCTGGGGGAGGCACCAATCTTTCGTTCTGGATAGAAATAAGCAGAAGCACAGATACCGAACCAACGAACCACCGTACCTTCCTAATATACGGAGTCAAGGCGTCCCAAGACCACCCAGGATCGCCGCTAACATTAGCCCAGAGATTGAAGTCATCAGCAGGTCCACGAGTATAGATCATGCCATCTAGAACAGGTTAGATCAGACTTCTATCATCAGGGAAGCAGGGCAAAAGAAGTCTTACTGATGGAGCTACTTCCTCCGAGAACACGTCCTCGAGAGTAGAACATCCGCTTGTTGTTCATTGCAACTTGCGGCGTCGAGAAATAATTCCAGTTGTACGTGGAATTGATTGAGCCCAGGTATAGAGGAGGGACTGCAATCTCCAAAACTCCCTCATTGCTATTCAAGGTTGGTAGCAGTAAGCAAATTGTTTAAACGAGTATTAACAAACGGGACATACTTTGGACCTGCCTCTATAAGCAGAACCTTGACTTTGGGATTTTCGGTTAGTCTGCTTGCAACGGTGGCACCACCGGGACCAGCTGCGCAAAAAGCTCAGTGGGATAATCCTTCTAGTATCCCATGAAGTACATACAACCGACGACAATAAAGTCGTAGTCCTGTTCACGGAGAGGTAGCTCTTGCAAGCTATCGTACACCTTGCCATTGACCAAGGTGGTGCCTAGGGCTATGAGGGCAGCGAGAAGGGAGGCGAATCGCATTCTCGGGGATGGGGAAGTTGCGAAGCCAAGGGGCCTCGCTTTTTAAAGGAACATAAATCCCCCCAATAGCTGTGCTTGCTAGCACCCGCATGTAAGCAGGTCTGATCATCCGACCCGTTCGGCGTTTGGAGCAGGTGCTCTGTCTATTAGAGATTTTTTGCAGCTTTACGCAGATACCTCCTAGCAATGTTGCAATCCAGCCCATGTCCATCAGAGTGTATACGATGCGGGAATGAACCGAACTGATCATGACCGCCCGAGATTTGATCCTTGATTTATGTTTTCTCCATAACGTCTGTGTGTGTGGGTACCAACCGCAGTTGACGATTGACTGCAGATACTTTTTGATGAAGGCGAGAAGAGGAGCTCCAGAATGGCAGAATAAAGACCCACGAGTCCAGCTGTATACATACTGCCGATAGCAAACACAGGTGTCGGTGCTGGTGGGAGAGAGAGAGCGGCCATGACTATCTCCCGCTACTCTCGCTACTCCTAATTCTGTCCGTTGATCCTTGGTTTTGTGGGCGCTATAAGCCACGCGTTGAAGGAGAAAGTCACCTACTATATGCAAACCCATGGGTCATGAGAATCGAGCTTCTTGAGGAATCCGTGGTCTGCGCCCATCATTAGCCATCGGTAGAGTTGTCCTCCCAGACCCCATATGTTTCTAGGGTGCAAACAGTGTCCAAGAATCCGCCGTCGCCGTCATGGGTGCCAATTCCCAGAAAACTCGCCGGCAACATGTTGATTCTTGTCAGAAAGCTCCAGAAGACTTCAGAAGGTCTGGAAAGGCACATTCAGGCACGCCTTGGAGCACCATGCGCAACCTGTGCTTCCCTGTGCATCCTCCTCTGCGTTCCTATGAGCTTGAGACGGCGATATCTGAAATTTGCGAGCGCGTATCCCCTCATATACACATACCGCCCGACAGCGGTAGTATTAGCAATCGGGATTACTGTTTCCGGTCCTTCAGCACCGTTTCCACTGGTAGAAATCAAGACGAGCAAAGGGAATCAAGACGTCGGGTTTACGAGACGAGCAACAACAAGAGGTGGAGTGTCTGCGGCGTGGGCGCTCAAATTTTGATGATTAGATCAGATCCCCCAGCCTCTAATTATGAGTCCATTCGCTTTAACATGCTATTTTGGCATTCAACTTGGACTCGGAATAACTCTATCAATACCGTGGGGGATTTCAGGAAAAATAAGCTGGTAGTACACAGTCAATCTATGTTCAATCGCCGCAGTTGGTAGATAGGTGACTCGCGATGGTTTCGGTAAACTTCTGAGATACTTAACTGGAGATACAACTTGAAGGCTGTGAGCGCGTACGTCGGTAGGCCCGGGGTCCGAGATATTTATCGAGTGGTATTCTCAAGAAAGGTACTCCTTACGAGCAAATACTTACTACAGTCATTTGCACATCACGGAACGCCAAGGAATACTATAAAGGGGCTGTCGCTTTATCATATTGGAATTGATTATTCTTCACCTTGACTTCAGACTTGAAGCTCATGAAGCCTTTAAGTCCCCAAAGTTAGAGTGGATTCTCCCAGGCCAAATGCATACGGTCACTTGTTCCCTTTTATCTAGATTGCTTTTCAAGTTCCCAATCATAGTAATCCTAAGAAGTCCCACAGAGGTTCGATATCCTCTCCAAAGGATTCCCATTTCTCTGCGGGCAGAACTTTGGCAATTTGCACTACGATCTCCGGACTTTTAGCCTGATTCTGTGTATGCAGATATATCAAAAGATCGATGAAGGTTTCTCAGACCATCCTTGGAATTGAAAATGGGGCCTTGCAAATGGTCGGTGGCCACGGTCTGCATGGCATAGAGGCAGTCTATTATTAGCACACTATTACAGCATATGTATGAAAGAATGCTTAGAAGCAGTCGCGCAAAGCCTACAGTAATACACCGGTCCTTTGTATGGTTGGGTGATAAATCCCTATTTCCCGATGCAACACTATTCCGATGGACCTCAAACTTTGATTGTCGAAAAACAGTGGGTCTTAAGACTTATCTGGTATAACTTATACAGTGTCAACATAACTACGTCTTCAATACAATGCGTATCATTTGCGCGAGTCGATTAAGGTCCTTTCGGACTCCTCTGGACAGTGTGACCCGTGCGTGACTGCCTGTGACATGGCGTTACAGACGTGACAACACTTGATTTTGATTGAATATAACGTTCAAACATAAGTCCCTGTCTGATGTGTGACATCTCACGGCGTGACATCTCCCGGAGGCCCCAACATGCGAAGACCAATAATTTCAATGTTTTATGGCCTCAAAGCTCCAATGTATCCAAACAAAATTGAGGATCATGCTCTAAATTAGCAAGGCATGATTGGCCTACAATTTCAATGCTATACGAGATCTGACTATGCTTTGACAAGCAAATCACAGTATCAAATCAGATTCATCAATGCTGCCGATACTTGACATTTTAGCGATTTTAGTGAGAGGGACATCCTCTGATGGAAAACTGACCAGATATTCGGATTCTACCAGCTAACAAGTATGTAAATATGGTAAGAGCCATACATATAACCCCTTCGTATTGCTTCAGGCAGTCAGACATGGTGCGCTGTACAGCGGAACCCCGGCGTACAACGGACCGGTGTATTACTGTAGATCGGCGTCTGACAGATGGATTCGACGTCGAAGTTCGCCTCGTTCTCGAGGGCACATCTGTTCGAAAAATTGGGCGCTCACTAAGCTACTTGATTACCATCATGATCTTGCAAGCATAAGGACTGCAGGACAGTGGAGTTTTCTCTGAAAGAAACGACATCATTGAATACTTCTATCGTCCTTGACAGTGAGAATGAACCGACCATTGGAGTAGTTAGCTGCAGGAGAACGTGTATGCGTCTTATCTGTCTATTATCTGAGGTCCCCCGAATATATAGGGTAGGGGCCGGTACCCAACCCGGACAGAATTTTAGAATCCGGCCGCCAGGCCGGGAGCGAAAACTGGACATTTTTGACCAAAATAGTCGGGAA